>SJXQ01006824.1:69455-101734 GCA_006408695.1 Aepyceros melampus
CCCAGTTATGGATGTGACTGGTGATAGAAGCAAGATCCGATGCTGTAAAGAGCAGTATTGCATAGGAACCTGGAATGTCAGGTCCATGAATCAAGGCAAATTGGAAGTGGTCAAACAAGAGATGGCAAGGGTGAACGTCGACATTCTAGGAATCAGCGAACTAAAATGGACTGGAATGGGTGAATTTAACTCAGATGACTATTATATCTACTACTGTGGGCATGAATCCCTCAGAAGAAATGGAGTAGCCATCATGGTCAACAAAAGAGTCCGAAATGCAGTACTTGGATGCAGTCTCAAAAACGACAGAATGATCTCTGTTCGTCTCCAAGGCAAACCATTCAATATCACAATTATCCAAATCTATGCCCCAACCAGTAATGCTGAAGAAGCTGAAGTTGAACGGTTTTATGAAGACCTACAAGACCTTTTAGAACTAACACCCAAAAAAGATGTCCTTTTCATTATAGGGGACTGGAATGCAAAAGTAGGAAGAGGGAGGGAATATATGTATTTTTATGGCTGATTCACAATGTTGTACGGCAGATACCACCACAACATTGTTAAGCAATTATCTTCCAACTAAAAATAAAAAAAACCCAATAAAATACATTCTTGCCTATATTTATTAACTGATTGATGTTGAAGGCATTCTACTTTGCTTCAATTTGGGACAATTCTGAAGGGCTACCTGTAATGGGGAACAAAATATCATGCCTTGCTAGAGATGGTGTCTCTGAGCTTGGTGTTACAGTTAGTTGTCCACTGTGGGATAGGTTTGGTCAGACCCACAAAGTCCTTGATGCACAGGATCAGCAACAACTTACCAACAGATGGAAATGATACATTTATGATCAGTCCTGAGCAGGGCCAGAAGACACAGGAAGTGTAGAAACCCCTGCCAACTACCAACTCTGCACTGGCATGAATCCCTTTGCTCACTCCCATGGCCTCATGGAGGATGTTTTAAAACCAGCTATCAGTCAGTTCAGTCGCTCAGCTGTGTTTGACTCTTTGCCACCCCACTGACTACAGCACGCCAGGCCTCCCTGTCCACACCATCTCCCGGAGTTTACTCTAGCTCATGTCCATTGAGTCGGTGATGCCATCCAACAATCTCATTCTCTGTCATCCCCTTCTCCTCCTTCCTTCGGTCTTTCCCAGCATCAGAGTCTTTTCAAATGAGTCAGTTCTTTGCATCAGGTGTCCAAAGTATTGGAGTTTCAGCTTCAGCATCAGTCCTTCCAATGAATATTCAGAACTGATTTCCTTTAAGATGTACTGGTTGGATCTCCTTGCAGTCCAAGGGACTCTCAAGAGTCTTCTCCAACACCACAGTTCAAAAGCAGCAATTCTTCAGCGCTCAGTTTTCTTCACAGTCCAACTCTCACATCCATACATGACCACTGGAAAAACCATAGCCTTGACTAGACGGACCTTTGTTGGCAAAGTAATGTCTCTGCTTTTGAATATACTATCTAAGTTGGTCATAACTTTCTTCCAAGGAGTAAGTGTCTTTTAATTTCATGGCTGCAGTCACCATCTGCAGTGATTTTGGAGCCCCAAAAAACAAAGTCTGACACTATTTCTACTGTTCCCCCATCTATTTCCCATGAAGTGATGGGACCAGATGCCATGATCTTCGTTTTCTGAATGTTGAGCTTTAAGCCAACTTTTTCACTCTCCACTTTCACTTTCATCAAGAGGCTTTTTAAGCTCCTCTTCACTTTCTGCCATAAGGGTGGTGTCATCTGCATGTCTGAGGTGATTGATATTTCTGCTGGCAATCTTGATTCCAGCTTGTGCTTCTTCCAGCCCAGTGTTTTTCATGATGTACTCTGTGTACAAGTTAAATACTGTTGCTTATACTCAGCTAATTAAGGCAGAAAAGTTGTAGCTTGGTTTAATGGGTAAATCAACTTAGTACATGGATGCAAGCTGAAAGCAAACTGTTGCTTCATGACAGATGGGGCCACTGAAAGACAGCAATGGAGGGAATTACCACCACTGTGAGTGTTCTGTAAACAAGAGATGAGCTCTGTGTATAACAACAGCCTGCTGATGAGTGGCAAAGGCTGGCTTGTGCTTAGTCTCTCAGTCGTGTCCAATTCTTTGCGACCCATGGGCTGCAGATCACAAGCGCTCTTCTATCCATGGGGATTCTCCAGGCAAGAATACTGGAGTGGGTTGTTACACACTCCTCCCAGGGATCCTCCCAATCCAGGGATCTAACCCAGATCTCCCACATTGCAGGCAGATTCTTTCTCTACCATCTGAGCCACCAGAGAAGCCCCCAAATACTGGAGTGGGTAGCCTATTTCTTCTTCAGGGCATCTTCCTGACCCAGGAATCGAACCAGGGTCTCCTGCATTGCAGGTGGATTCTTTACCAGCTGAATTACCCGGGAAGCCCTCGTGGCAAATGACTTAATATTAAAGCAGAGACTGAAGAAGAAGAATTTGAAAATCAAAGACAAGGAGATCCGACCATGTAGGAATGGGCATAAAGTATAAAGATTCTTGTAACGCTTTAGCTCTTGTAGCTCTTACTTCCCACTAGAGAATATCTACTACAGATGGATGCTACCCACCAAAGAGACCCTCAGGGTCAGCCAGGCCCCATTATCTATTGCTATTGCTGGTAGAATGTAGGACTCATCGTGGTGGGGTAAAGGTTATGCATGGCCCCCAACGCATGGCTTGTCACTCACAGAAGCTGATCTAGTGACTATTGCTACTGAATGTCCAATGGGCCAGCCACGGAGATCAGCATTGAGCCCCACAACAGAGCATGATTCTCTGAGGAGGTCAATAAGCCAGTTGGTGGTGGGTTGATTGGGATTGAATTCTTTCTGTCATGAAAGGGACAGCTATTTGTCCCTATTTGGAGATGATACATATTCTAAGGATGGATTTGCTTTCCTTACTTGCAGGGCTTCACTGTCTGAAGGCTTGACCCACCAACATGGTAACCCAAATCATATCACCTCAGACCAAAGGTCACGCATCTAGGAAGGAGGTGGACAATGGGCTCATGACCCTAGGATTGCACTGGCCATGAAGATACCACACCATTCAGAATATCCTGGCACAGTGGAGGTATGAAATGAAACTCAGAAGGCTCAACTCAGGTGCTCGTTTGCAGCTAAAACTGAGAGTAAGGCACTTTTCTCCAGTCTGTGTTATGTACAGCAAATCAGTCACTAATCTCAGAGGCAGAAATGACCCTGATCACTACAAGACTTAATGATCCACTTGGGAAATCCATGCTTCTTTTTCCTGTAATTTTAGGTATTGACCATTTCCATCAGAGGACATAGGAAGAGCTCCTTTAAATGTGGAGCTGTGGCTGTCACATGGGCACTTTGGATGTCTTGTGTTAAGAGACTAATAGGCAAGGAATGGAGCCATCATATTGGCAGGGAAGTTGACCTTGGTCATTGAGAACCAGGAGAGAGGCTCTTACAAGACGAGAGCAGGAAGAACCCACATTACACTCAGATGGTCTGCTGTGGAATCTCTGGATACTCAATTTTGGTTTTATTCATTTATTTTTGGCTCTGCTGGGTCTTTCTTGTTGCTCAGGCTTTTCTCTGGTTGTGGAGAATGAGGGCTACCATCTAGTTGCAGTGCATGCCCTTCTTATTGTGGTGGCTTCTCTTGGTTGTAGAATACAGGCTGGAGGTGCTTAGGCTCAGTAGTTGTGGCTCCCGGGCTCTAGAGCACAGACTCAGTAGTTGCGGTGCATGGGCTTAGTTGCTCCACAGCGTGTGGAATCTTCCCAAATTAGGGATGGAACCTGTGTCCCCTGCAGTGACAGGCAGAGTCTTTACCACTGAGCCACCAGGGAAGCCCCTGGATATACAGTTTTAATGACAAATAGACAAGTGTAGCAATCATAAACTTAAAAGGGCCTAATGTCTAGGGGATCAGATCCCTCAGGGATGAGGGTTTGGGTTGCATCGAGATATGTTATTTGGACCCCTAGATAGTGGATGAGGAAGAAGATGGATTCAGTTACAGTCCTAAGACTGGCTTCAGTGGTTGCTATAATGTGTTCTTTTGCAAGTTTCCTTGGAAAAAATGCCAGTTAAAACTCTGAAGGAGTTCTTCCCAGGAGAGTTGATTACCATATGATACAAACAGATATAAGTGGTGCAAAGGATGGACTTTAATCAACAAGGCGGTGGGTCTGGCAGCTGTCCCCTCCAAGTTGGAGACACTCATTCTCTACCTGGTTGAAGTATGGGCTGTGACGATTCCCAGCTGAGCTGTCTTGGAATTGTCCTTGCCAGGGGGAATTGTCTAACCCAGGCACTTCCTATTCCTGGGGAGGCCTTCCTCTAATGACTGGTCCATGTAGAGGATAGGAAGACTCAGGCCTCTTTGCTTCAAGTCAGGCCAACTCTGAAGGGCCATTCCACCTCCAGACCTCCTTGTAGGATTGGCAACTGTACACGCAAATTTCTGGTGCATGGTGTGTTTCCTAGGAACCTGACCCAGGCCCAAGGGGATCTCAAGGGTGCACAAAACCCAAACTCAGGAAAAGCTGAACTCCCCAGATTCAGGAACCTGAGGAATTACAGCAGAGCTGGACCACGTGGAGTCATAGTTCCGGAAGTAGAGGTTTTGATCTTCATTTCTGGGATTTGCTGCAAATCTGAATTTATAGTGCCATTTGAATCTGCTCTTCTTTGTCTCTGTTTGGTTCCACCACTCCAATTCTTTGCATACTCCTGGGTCAAATGGTATGAAGAGAGAATCTGTGTCTCTCCCCCAAATAGTAATCACATATAAAGGGAAATCACAGATTTACACTGGAGTAATCTGGCACATACCAGCTGGATCACACAATCAACATGCACCTCACCTTGGGACAGGTCAACACTAAGGAGATCATTCCAGAACAAAGGACACTCAAAAGACATTATGAGCGAAAGCAATATGTGTTTGCAGGTGGAATTCCAGTTCACAGACACCATTCAAATGGGGCCATCTACAGGCATCAGATCAGTCATCTGTCTAAACAGTGGCTCTTTCACTTTTCTAGTTCAGGATTCCATCTGCAAACACGTATTGCTTTGACTTGTCATGTCTTTTGAGTGTCCTTTTTTTCTGGAATGGTTCTTTAGATTTTTCCTGTCTTGCTCCTTGACAGCCTAAGAGCACAGGTCTTCCTTTCTACAAGCTGACTTCATCTACTGTTTCTTAACCAGGACCAAGCCAGACATCCACAGCAGGAATGCCAGCAAGGTGACAATGATCTGAGTGTTGACCTGTCCCAAGGTGAGGTACACCTTGATCACAATTACCAGCTGGCATTTGCCAGATTTCTTCAGTGTAAACCTGTGAATTGAATTGGATGGTAGGATGTGTCAACTGGGCTTCCCTGGTGGCTCAGCTGGCAAAGAATCTGCGTGCAATGTAGAAGACCAGGGTTCAATCCCTGGGTTGGGAAGATACCCTGGAGAAGGGAATGGCTACCCACTCCAGGATTCTTGCCTGGAGAATCCCCGTGGATAGAGGGGCAACTTGTGGGCTGGAGAATTCCGTGGCCTGTATAGTTCATGGGGTCACAAAGAGTGGGACACAACTGAATGACTTTTACTTCACTTCATTTCACTTCATTGTATCAGTGCTTATTTCCTGACTGGGAGGAGTATATGGTAATAGTAATATAACCCCTTGTTTTGGAGAAAAGAAGCATACACAGCAGTATTTAAAGGTAATGAGTCAATGCACCTTTCTCTCTCTAAAGGGAGAGAGAGAGAGAGGGGCCAAATGAGGTCAAGTTTAACAATTAGGGAATCTGCATGAAGGGCTTACAAGTACTATTCTTACAACTTTTCTGTAGGTTTGAATCTACTTGACAATTAAAAAATGGAAAGACTTGAGAGAATTTCAACTCAATTGGATTAAAAGGAAAGAGAATCTGATTAACACAGCTAATAAACACCCTTTCTGTTTACGCTGGTCCTTTCACTTTCCCCATTGGACAATGCCAGCCAGCGAATGGTTGGTTTCAAGATGCTTAGCTGGTCTTGGTTCTGCTGTGTGGCTTGGGTGGCATGGCAGCTTCAGACATGGAATGTTTGCCTAAGTTTCCCCAGTGGGGCCTAGGATGGGAGCCACTGTCAAGGGTGTTTTGTGTGTTTCTTCACAAGGATTTGAAATCTTTCTCTTCATTAAAACAGCAAACATTTTTTTTTTCAGGGCATTTATATTCCCAATGTTCTGTTTCTTGCCTACTAGGTTGTGTGTGTGTGTGTGTGTGTGTGTGTGTGTGCTTTAATCTTTTTGATTGAAGTATAGTTGATTTGTAACATCTAAGGTATAGAGGAAAGTGATTCATTTTTACATATACACATTCTTCTTTTTCAGGTTCTTCTCCATTCAGTTCAGTTCAGTCGCTCAGTGTGTCTGACTCTTTGCAACCCCATGAATCGCAGCACGCCAGGCCTCCCTGTCCATCACCAACTCCCGGAGTTCACTCAGACTCACGTCCATCGAGTCCGTGATGCCAAACAGCCATCTCATTAGGTTATTAAAAGATATTGAATATAATTCCTCGTGCTATACAGCGGGTCCTTGTTGTTTATCTATTTTATGTATAGTAGTATATCTGTTAATCCCAAACTCCTAATTTTTCCCTCCATGCCCTTTCCCTTTTGCTAACCATAGGTGCGTTTTCCATGTCTGTGAGTCTGTTTCTATTTTGTAAATATGTTCATTTGCATCACTGTTTTTAGATTCCACATATAAACTTACCAGATTTTACACTCAGATGGATCCTTATATGGATATCAGCTCAGCTCCTTACTGTGTGATCTTTAATTATTAAGTTCCTTTGTTTATAAGATAGGTATAAATATACCTAGCTAGTGGGTGTGTTTTGATGAGTAAGTGATGGAAGTACAGTGCTGGGCACAATGCCTGGCGTATGGTAAGCCCTCAATAAATCACAGAGGTGGTGGGTTATTGTAGTTTTTGTTTTCATTACTTGCCGTGCTTCCATCTGGGAAACTTTTTTTTTTTTTTCATTTTAATTATATTTGAGTGGTAAACGTTTGACACTTCTTTCAAGGAGAGAGATTTGCTTTGGAAATTGTCAGCCATTTTTTTCCATCTCTATGCTTTTAGGTCTGTAGTCAATGTTTTTCCACCATGAAGGATGAAATGACACCAAAATTTGCTATTATAGTGTAGCTCCAAGCCTTTTGGTTCTATTTTCTTACGTGCTTTATGATCCATTTTATTTGATAGTTCCAATACAGCCTTATGAGGTGCATAATTATTTTCGTTTTTACTACATAGAAGGTTTTTTAATTAGTTTGAGTTTGTGCAACCTCAAGAAGGTCAGGGATGATGTTTAAATCCAATTCCTTCAAATCCTAGCATTTTACCTGGTTCTTTGGGCCTTGCCATTTCTCTTGATTTCTGTATTTTTAACATGGTTATACGTGTAAGCTATTGTTCAAAAGGAAAAGGTAAAAGCAAAGAAAGCCATATGACTTTAATGAAAGAAGTTAAATCAAGCAAGACCCATTAAGTGACATTGATTTTTTTGTTTTAGTTTATGAGCGTTTTTCTTGAGTTTTTCTCACATGTCTATTTTTTTTTTTCTTTGCAGATTCATTGTGTCAGACCACTCAAATAGCATCAATATTTAATATTTGACTTTTTGTGAATTTACTGCCCACCAAAGAGCTGCAGAGTGTTTTTCTTGGCAGGTGCTTTTCTTCTGCTTTCAGGACAATGTGAAAATTGGCTCTATTCTCACCTTCTATTGAAGAGAATGAGAGAATTACAGAAGTAATGCATTTGAAATGCTGCTAATACTATACAATGCTATGCAATTTTGAGATCTTAAAATGAAGGCTTGGCTCTTCAGAAACCCTGGAGAAGGGATTTTTTCTGGAAGAGGTTTTTAGAAATGTGAGGCAAATTTTTGAAAGTCAAAGATTTCAATGAAAAAGTAGAGGTTCTCGCCCCACCCCTTCCTATTCCCTAGTCCCGAGATACAGAGGCAACCACTTTCAACTTTTTTACCTGTGCTGTGTGCTCAGTCTCTCAGTTGTGTCCAGCTCTTCACAACCCAGGATCTGTAGCCTGCCAGGCTCCTCTGTCCACGGAATGTTCCAGGCAAGAATACTGGAGGGGGTTGCCATTTCCTTCTCCAAGGCATCTTCCTGACTCAGGGATCAAACCCAATATCTTGCATCTCCTGCATTGGTAGGTAGATTCTTTACCACTGTGCCACTTGGGAACCCCTTATGTTTTTAAATAATAAGAAAATAATGTTATTTCTCGATTATTTTCAATTTTTAACATTATCTAATGAAATAATTAGATGAATTAGACTAGACTTTTGAAGGTGGCATATTTATTACATTGTACTGTGTAGCAAATTACCTCCAAATTTAGAAGCAACAATCATTTATTTTCTCACAGTTTCTTTGAGTTAGGACTGCATGTGCAACTTAGCTGGGTAGTGCTAGGTCAAATTCTCTTATGAAGTTCCCATCAAGCCACTGGCTGAGGTTGTGGTATCATCAGAAGGCTCATCTGAGAGAGGAAAAAATTATAAATTTATCCAGGTGGTTCTTGGGAAAATCCAATTTTTCAGACTGTTGGACTGAGGAGTCATTTCGTTGCTGGATGTTGGCTGGAGACCTCTCTCTGTTCTTTACCATGTGAATATCCCCACAAGGCAGTTCACAACACGGTAGCCAATTTGCTTCAGAATGAGCAAAAGAGAAGGCAGAGACAACAGAAAAGCTGAGAGCTCCAGTTCTCTGTGTTTTTACTGTAAGAGTCAGTGAATCCAGCCAACACTCAACTGGAGCATATGGAACTAGGGCTTGAATACCAGAAGAACTATTGGGAGGCATCTTAGAAACTCCTTTCTATAGTTCATCCTCTAGAGCCCAATAATTCATGTTCTTTTCACATGCAAATACATTCACTCCAACCAATAAAGTCCCCAAATTTTATCTCATTATGTAGCATTATCTTAAAATCCAGAACCTCACCAAATTAGATCCAGGTGTGGATTGGATTCATCATCAAGGACAGTTTCTTAAATACAGCTCCTTAAGTGTATATCCATTCAATCTGTAGACCTGTGAAACTGAAGAAAGAAAGAAAGTGAAGTCGCTCAGTCGTGTCCGCCTCTTTGCGATCCCATGGACTGTAGTCTACCAGGCTTCTCTGTCCATGGGATTTTCCAGGCAGAGTACTGGAGTGGATTGCCATTTCCTTCTCTAGGGGATCTTCCTGACCCAGGGATCGAACCCAGGTCTCCTGCATTGCAGGCAGATGCTTTACCCTCTGAGCCAGCTAAAGAGACAGATTATCTGCTCCTCCTTTTCCTGCCCTTCTGGTCTCCACAGCCAATGAACAAAGGTGAGATAGACATAGTCTATTTATTATAAAAATTTCTGTTAATAAAGGGAGTGGGGAAATGGAATGCATTAGGAAGTCATTGCTTGATGGAAATTCTGGAATCCAGCTAGGCAAATGTTTGAAGATTAATTCATTCTTGAGGTATGGAATAATTCTCTATGGCCTTTGCCTGTGCTCCCTGGGTTTTTAGTTCCACCTCATGGTCATCCTTTCTTCATGAAAAGTATCATGTGTTTAAATAGTCTTCTTTTTTCTGTCCAGGATTTTGACCTTGTTCCAACTGCTTTCAATGTCATAGTTTCTTGCTTTATCTCATAATTCCTTGTGTCATCAGTTCCCTGTTCAAAGTCTAAGACACTGAGTCTCTTTGGCAAATCATAGATCATATTGACCTATTTCCAAGGGAAGTCAAAAACTTCAAAATCTTAAATTTTTGGAATGGAATGCTGAGTCTCCTGAGAATTCTCCCACACAGGGGAAGGGCTAGTCAATCACAAGATTGGCAAATGTTCCTTACCAGTGTCTTTTGTGCTTTAAGAAATGCATTTGCTTACATATTTATCTTTGAGGTGTACTGATCTTTACAATGATACTTCACAATTGTTTTTATTCTATTTTAAATCTGTAGTGATGGAATTCAGAACAAAGCCCCATAGCTTCTGCTGGTCTACCAGAATTCAGCTGAAACCTTGCCTCCTCCGTGGAAACCTCCGTGTGCATCCTTATTCAGAGACACCTTCCTCCACACTTCCTTCAGCATCCTCTGAAACAATGGGCACGTGACACAGTATCTTTGAAGGATGCAGTATCTCTGAAGAGTAAAATACTCCACACACAGTGTTCTCTGCATAAAACGGAATAACAGCATCATTAAAACTGTCATTTGTTATCACAAGGATGTTAAAGCTAAAAAATGAAATACAGCAAGGGCAGCAGAACTATCATGACCAGGAATGTGTGTTATTTCTTAGGCACTGGGCTAAGAGCCTTACATGGATTGATTCTCACAATACTTCACCAAGTTTTGCTATCTTTTATTTTTTTTTAAATTTCTTTATTGTGGTAAAATACAGCTAGCAAGGTTTATGTTACAGTAACCACTTTTAAATGTACATGTTAATCATTTTAAAATGTACAGTTCAGCCGTGTTAAGTACATTCATATTTTTATGCAACCTTCACCACCATCCATCTTCGGAACTCTTTCCATCTTGCAAAACTGAAGCTCATCACACATTACACAATAACTCCCTATCCCCCCTTCCCACAGCCCTTAGAAATCACCATTGTACTTCCTGTTTCTGTGATTTTGACTTCTCTAGTGGACTTATTATGTATTTATCTCTTTTGATTGGTTGTCAAATGTTTATATTATATTGCTTTATAATGAAATAGTGTTCTTAAGTTTCATCCATGTTGCAACATGAGCTTCCTCCCTTTTAAAGATTGAATTACCTTCCATTGTGTATATGTACCACATTTTGCTTATTCATTCGTCTGTTAATGGACACGTGGGTCGTTTCCATATTCTACCTACTGTGAATAACACTAGTGTGAACACAACGTACAAGCATCTCTTAGAGAGACGGGTCACTTTGCTTTACTCTTTAGGATGATTGTCTGGCAGTGGCTTCCACTGAAGTGACACATAATTTACGCAGCAACCAAGTAAGCTGATGCTATCAGCTAGCACCCAGCGGAAAACAAAATTTAACTCAAGTGATGCAAAATATTTTGATGGAGAGAGTACTTACAGAGATGTGTGTGTTTGGATGTATGGGCTTAAGAAAATTTTTAATAAGGAGTGTTGAGATATCAAGAGATTAGTAACAGTAGGAAGCTATTAACATTTTTAGTCCTGAATGACCAAGGAAGGAAATAATATCAACAGAGCTCAGTGAGAGATGAAACTAAAGAAAATGAATCACAGTTAGCAGCTGAGCCCGTGAAAGAATGCAGCCATCACTGTAAGAGTGGCCCAGAGTGGGTAGACATGGGGACAAAATAGCCTCTTTTTTTCTCCTGCTAATAAAGCCCATTGGTTAAGCCCAATCAGAAGTCAGGTAGCCTCTATGGAGAGCAATATGGAGTTTCCTTAAAAGACTAAAAATAGATATGATCCTGCAATCCCACTCCTCAGCACATACCTGGAGAAAACCATAATTCAAAAATATACATGCACTCCTATATTCATAGCAGCATTATTTATAATAGTCAAGATATGGAAACAACCTGTGTCCATTAACAGATGAATGGATAAAGAAGAGGTGGTGTATACATGGAATGGAATATTACTCAGCCATAAAATAATGAAATAATGTTATTGCAGCAACATGGATGAACCTAGAGATTATCATATCATACCAACTGAAGTAAGTCAGACAAAGACAAATATCATGATGCCACTTACATATGAAGCCAGAAAAAGTGATACAAATGAACTTATACACCAAACAGAAAGAGACCTACAGACATAGAAAACAAACTTGTGGTTACCAAAGGGAAAGGGAGTGGAAAGGGATAAATTAGGAGGTTGGGATCAACATATATATACTAAAATATGTAAACAACAAGGACCTACTGTATATAGCACAGGGATCTATACTCAATATTTTGTAATAACCTATGAAGGAAAAAGGTCTGAAAAAGAATCAGTTCAGTTCAGTTTAGTTGCTCAGTCATTTCTGACTCTTTGTGACTCCATGGAATGCAGCATGCCAGGTTTCCCTTTCCATCACCAACTCCCAGAGCTTACTCAAACTCATGTCCATTGAGTTGGTAATGCTATCCAACTATCTCATCCTCTGTCATCCCCTTCTCCTCTTGCTTTCAGTCTTTCCCAGCATCAGGGTTTTTTCAAGTGAGTCAGTTCTTCCCATCAGGTAGCCAAATTATGGAGTTTCAGCTTCAGCATCAGTCCTTCCAATGAATATTCAGGACTGATTTTCTTTAGGATGGACTGGTGGAATCTCTCTGGAGTCCAAGGGACTCTCAAGAGTCTTTTGAACCACAGTTCAAAAGCATTAATTCTTCAGTGCTTAGCTCTCTTTATAGTCCAACTCTCACATCCATACATGACTACTGGAAAAACCATAGCTTTGACTAGATGGACTTTGTTGGCAAAGTAATGTCTCTGCCTTTTAATATGGTGTCTAGGTTGGTCATAACTTTTCTTCCAAGGGGTAAGTGTCTTTTAATTTCCTGGCTGTAGTCACCATCTGCAGTGATTTTGGAGCCCTTCAAAAAATAAAGTCTGCCACTGTTTCCCCATCTATTTGCCATGAAGTGATGGGACCAGATTAGCTTTTTGAATGTTGAGTTTTAAGCCATTTTTTCACTCTCCTCTTTTACTTTCATCAAGAGGCTCTTTAGTTCTTCTTTGCTTTCTGCCATAAAGGTGGTGTCATCTGCATATCTGAGGTTATTGATATTTCTCCCGGCAATCTTGATGCCAGCTTGTGCTTCTTCCAGCCCAGCATTTCTCATGATGTACTCTGCATATAAGTTAAATAAGCAGGGTGACAATATACAGCCTTAACATACTCCTTTTCTTATTTGGAACCAGTCTGTTCTATGTTTTCATGTTCTATTATGAAAAAGAATAGATGTGTATATGTATATAATATTTCTACAATTATATGTATATCTCTCTGAGTCACTTTGCTGTACACTAGAATTAACACAACATTGTAGATCAACTATACTCCAATGTAAAAAAAAAAATAGATAAAGAGATAAGAATTAACTGTCCAGGTGATGTGAGCTCACATAAGCCAGTCTCCTGAGGAAGAAGCAGGGCAGAGAAGGGCGAAGAGTTATGAGAAAATATCTCAGAAGAGGGAGAACTCTTCACTGAACAATGTCAGATGTTAGAATTTAAAGACACGGATTCATGACTTACTCTTCTCTTAGAATCGAGAAGTTTCATTCAATCATTTCTTATCTCCACTAAGATGCAAGGAAATGAAGCATATTATTTATAAACTGTCTTTGTTTGTTCTTTTTCTCACAGCAATGTGCCTTTAGGACCTGGATTAGAAAGTAGAATGACCAAAAATGGATCATTTAGCATTACATGCTAAAAGACCTAAACATTTAAAAATTTACTTATATCAAACCCACTCCAAGAAGGAACTGAAGGCTACTCTGTACAGGCTGTAGTCACAGCTTCTGTTTCTGGGCAGCTCATGCATGAGTGAGGAGAAATGCTGACTGAGGAGAAAAAAGCTGAAATTGAAGCGATTCTGTCAACGTGATGAAAAATGAATTGTATGGGCTTTTAGACACACTGCATGGCCAGATGGGTAAAATTAGAGATAGTTTGAAGAAGCTTCTAAAAAGAAAGTGTGATTGAATGGAAAATTTTGTCATGTGCAAAATGCAAAAAGTGATGTATGAATGTTCATGTTTCTGGAGAGGTGTGTAACGGGAAGGAAGATTAATAATACTGAAGGCAACATACAGAGAAAGTGTAACAATACCTAAATTTTCATTAGCTAGGAGAGTGGTACTCGCAAGAAACCCATGGTGAAAGAATTTCTATATTCACAGGAACTTTCATGATATTTTTGACTCTTTTTTCTTTTTTTTCATCTTATAGAACCACTGTCAATATCCTATCAATTGTCCAATTTTCCAGGAAGGCAATAGCAGGGAATAGGCAATTACAGGCTGGATTTGCACACAAGAGAGATAGAGATAGATTCAGATTCTGACTCAAGTTGAGATTTCAACAAAACTTTCTGCCTCTAAGTTCAGTGCTGAAAAGTAGATCTTGCTGAATTTCATTGTCTTTAAATGACATTTGCCCTATTGATGTAAACATGTGTGTCTATCACATCTTCCCAACGCAGTTTGCTGTGGGTGATCCCATTTCAAAGCAATGTTTGTTTAGAAAAAGTAGTTTTCCCTGGCAAAGTTTTCTAAATAGCTCATAGATATTTCTAGCAACTGAGAAAGAAATATTGATCTCCATATATGAAAAAATAAATACTGAATGTTCATCTTTAATTAGGCAGAGTGCCTTCATCAAAGGGAATAATATGTACCTAAAATTTAGAAATAATTAGTGCAATTTTCATAATGCTATTACCTGTCACATAAAGTGACAAATGATTGTCAAAGCCTGTAGAATAATGGGAACTGTTCTATAGCTTGGAATTCTAAGTTTCTTGGTGTGGAGGTGTTGGAGTATTGAGCTCATTTGTACTGAATATTTATGCCATCAGAGAATAGCTTAACAGTTTGTGACTCCATCCTTAAAACAATATGCTACCAAATTATTCCTACTTATCTACAAATTTGAAGTAAATGAAAAGTGGAATGAGAAAGAAGCAAAAATACTGGGAATCAGTATTACTAGTTTACTTCTGCTACTACAGGCTTGTGTGACTGCTTAGAATAGACCGCGTTCAAAAATTTTGTTGTTCTTTTGTAACAACACTGAAACTGAATTAAACCTCCAACACTAGACTTAATGAAATTAAGAATGCTTTGACATCCCTAAGTATAGAAACTAGTAAGTAATTTAGAACTCTTCATTTACCATGACTTTAAAAAATGGATTGTAGAAAAAGTCAATCCTTAAACAAGTCAAAATTTATAAGAATGACTGTGCACTTTATGGCCTTATCTTAATGTGAATATCTTTAGTCCTCTCAACTACTTGCAGTTCTTAATAGCTTCATGCTTTTTTGCTTTTGGATGATTTATCCTTTTTTTTTCTCCCTGTGTCCTGCCTTAACTGGGTAAATGATGCATTCTAAGTCCCTTCTGCAAGCTGGATTAATTGATTCTGAATGAACCTCATGATTGTATAGGCAGTATGTCTGTGTCAGGGTGGTAGGAATAAATAGTTCCAAAATCTCAATAGGCTTAGCATAATAAGTCTTTAATTCTCATCTGTGTGACACACAGAGTGCTGGTTCGCAGGAGTTTTCTGCTCATTGTAAATGCTCAGGCCCCTGGCAATGGAAGCT
This sequence comes from Aepyceros melampus, assembly GCA_006408695.1. Classification (NCBI taxonomy): domain Eukaryota; kingdom Metazoa; phylum Chordata; class Mammalia; order Artiodactyla; family Bovidae; genus Aepyceros; species Aepyceros melampus. The sequence continues at coordinate 84,837 of SJXQ01006824.1, forward strand.
TTACTTGGTAAATACACCAATGATAACCTGTTCCCCACAGTCAATGATGAAAACGACTCATCACTGCTCATTTATCATTGGCCAAAACAAGCCCATAGCCACGCCTCTGCAAGTTCAATACTTGCTCAGCAGCACCAGTGAGCACCAGCTATCACAGTAGTGAAGGTTAAGACTGGCATCCAGTCGCTTTACTCAAATTCTATCTCTGTTCCTTGATGACTGATTTTTGGAGAGTTATGTAATCTTTCATCTCAGGTTCTTATCTGTAAAATGATGCTTATAATAGTACCGTCATGGGTTTTGAAAATTAAATGAGTTAATACATGTAAAACACTTATCTTACAGCACTGCTTGATGTTAAGTTAAATCAATACTAGCTATATTTAAATTTACCCTATTTGCAGCTTTTACTGCATCACAATATAATTTATTTATAAGATCATCACCCTTACTGGAGTATTCTCTTTGTTGGTGAGCATCTCCTTGTTGATGTTGTAACTTTAGAGCTTGTAGAGTGTGAACACAAGTTTTTAGGTATCTGCACTAACTTTTTCAGATCATTAGAATTCTGTGCAGCAAACTGCACTTGAAGATACACTTGAAGATTTATAAGAATTTTTCTTATAAATTTGACCAACATCAGAATGCCTTATCCACTGAGATATTTTTGTTTAGATGGGAGACTCACAGAAGCAAGCAACTACTTTCTTCTATCTGTTTATCTCTTATTTCTGAGAGGTTAGAAGAATTTGTGAAAGAGGAAAAACACTTCTAAAATGTATGGTTTCATTAAAAGTAAAATAGTTCCAAAGTCTTAAAATTGGAAAATAGTTTCTTCTTCCAGATGTTTTCACTGAAGTTTCATGAACAATATATGAATTACATAGAGTTTAAATGACATGTGAGTAACGAGAACATCAAACTTCAATACAATTTCACTCATGATTTGATTTGGCAAGGTGAGAAAAATAGGTTACTTAACAGCTGTCAGAATTGCAGTACAGGTTGTCGACAGCTGTGAAAAAAGTTGAACAATGCTGTGCTGAAAAGGTCAACGTTTCCTGTTGATACTGGTTGGTGGGATGGGAAGGGACCCTGGGATCATCAGTGTTCCCTCTGGGGGCATGCATTGTGTTGGAAAAGTTAGAGGTCAGACTCTCTGAGATAAGGGGCAGGACTTGTTTTCTCACAATAGTTCTGAACTCAGAACGTCATTCATGAACTGTTTTGAATCACTTTTCCCCAAAGGCTTAAGCAAAGAATGTGGTTTAATAAAACTGGGTAAGGTTTGCAGGAGACATGAGAATTATTATCTTGTGCCTTTTAACTGAGTTTAATATCCTGTTTGGAGAGAAAGCAAAAATACAGAAAAACCAATCTATCTATATACACATATTAAAAAATAAATGTATCTGGTTCAAATCTTTTTTTTCATTACAAATGCCATCCTTGTAGATCAGTTCCCTTGAAATACCTTCTTCCTGTCTGGGATTCATGGTTTTTGAGGACAGATCTATAGTCCAAACAAAATGATTGGCTATTGCCAAATAATTTCAGAGTTTAATGTAAAAATTAAATGTTTTTAATATCAAGAAGCTATTTAACTTACACACAGAGTATATCATGCAAAATGTGGGGCTGGATGAAGCACAAACTGGAATCAATATTTCCAGGAGAAATACCAATAACCTCAGATATGCAGATGACACCACCCTTATGGCAGGTAGCAAAGAGGAACTAAAGGCTCTCTTGATGAAAGTGCAAGAGTGAAAAAACTGGCTTAAAACTCACCATTCAAAAAACAAAGATCATGGCATCCAGTCGGACCACTTCATGGCAAATAGATGGGGAAACAAGAGAAACAATGACAGACTTTATTTTGGGAGGGCTCCAAAATCACTGCAAATGGTGACTTCAGCCATGAAATTAAAATATGCTTGCTCCTTGAAAGAAAAGCTATGACCAACCTAGATAGCATATTAAAGCAGAGATATTCCTTTGCAAACAAAGACCTGTCTAGTCAAAGCATGTTTTTTCCAGTAGTCATGTATGGATGTGAGAGTTGGACTATAAAGAAAGCTGAGAACCATAGAATTGATGTTTTTGAACTGTGGTGTTGGAGAAGACTCTTGAGAGTCCCTTGGACTGCAAGGAGATCCAACCAGTTAATCCTAAGGGAAATCAGCCTGAATATTTATTGGAAGGACTGATGCTAAAGTTGAAACTCCAATACTTTGGCCACCTGATGTGAAGAACTGACTCCTTGGCCAAGAACCTGATGCTAGGAAAGACTGAAGGCAGGAAGAGAACGGGATGACAGAGGATGAGATGGTTGGATGGCATCACCGACTCAATGGACACGAGTTTGAGCAAACTCTGGGAGTTGATGTTGGACAGGGAAACATGGCATGCTACAGTCCACGGGGTCACAAAGAGTCGACACAACTGAGCTACTGAACTGAACTGAGCTGAATATCAAGATGAGCATCAGCTAATAAGGAAATATGTCTTTTGGCCAATAATTCTTTCTGATCCATGCTTTGCCTAAGTAGTTTGCATTTAGGAGCTTAGAATGTTCTGTGAGATGCATCAGTATAGCTTTCCATTCACTTAATAAATATGGATATTGATACTATAAAACTGAAACAGGAGGAAGGGTGCAGGGCACAACCTTTAAAAGAATGACATAGCTGGACTTCCCTGGTGGTCCAATAGTTATGATTCTGTCCTTCCACTACAGAGGGCATGGGTTTAGTCCCTGGTTGGGGAAGTTCCTCATTCAGCCAAAGAGGAAACAAAACAAAACAAACAAAAAAAGAATAATTGTTTTTTATAAAAGAATGACAGAGCCATGACAAAAACTGGTTAGAAATGACTAGGTCCAAGATGGCGGAAGATTAAACTTCCAGTAAACCTTGAGCCTCACTATATGCTCTTTTTAATTCACTAGTATCTATATGACACACCTACAGTCACCATGACAATTCCCAGGCCAACCTCAAAAGTGACTGATGGCCCAATTCCTGGAAATCTTGGCTCCTTTTCCAAATAATTGGAATAATCCTCCTACTTATTAGCCTATGAAACTACCCAGTCCATAAAAACTAGCCATGCCACATTTCAGGGCCCCTTGCCTTCTGTGAAGGCTCACACTCTGTCTGGGGAGAGTGTTTCTCTCTAAATAAATCCATTTCTTACCTATCACTTTGTCTTGCATTAATTCTTTCTGTGCTGAGACATCAAGAACTTGAGCTTCATGAAGTCCTGAGACCAGGTGTGCGATCTCAATTATAAGACAATGAGTTCAAGTCCCAACTTGAGTTGTGTGGTCTCAAAATCACATGACAGTAAACACTGGGATGAATTGAAAAAATAATTGATAGTTTTCATTTTAAAAATATACTTGGAGGTTTTAAGACTGATGGTGTAAGCATTTTTTAACACCTTTAATCCAGGTGTCCATCTTGTACAGACCTGGGCCAGTAGCAAACTCAGGCTACCCTTCCTGGTGTTCTAAAGCCTAGCTCAATACCATAGCAGCAGGAAGATTCATCAGTCAGTTGAGTCACCAGCTATCCTGCAGGTCATGCATACACCTTTCCTGACATTCTCAGAGCCATAGAAATTGGCTGCAGGCTGCAGGAATGTAATAAAACTTTAATCTATAGGAATAAACATCTGTTTCACAGAGAATGGAAGTGGTTGCCAGGGGCTAGGGGTTAGAGGGAAACGGGGAGATGTAGGTCAAAGGACAGAAACTTTCAGTTAGAAAAAGAATTAAGTTCTGAGGGTCTTATGCACAGCGTGATGACATAGCTAATAAAACTGTGCTGTATATTTGAGTGTGACTGAGAGTAGATTTTGTAAGCTCATCACACACAACAAAGAGTTAACTATGTGGGGGTGATGGATGTGTTGATTCATTAAGATCAAGTAACTTGAAGTGAAGTGAAGTGTAGTGAAGTTGCTTAGTTGTGTCCGACTCTTTGCGACCTATGGACTGTAGCCTACCAGGCTCCTCTGTCCATGGGATTTTCCAGGCAAGAGTACTGGAGTGGGTTGCCATTTCCTTCTCCAGAGGATCTTCCCAACCCAGGGACTGAACCTGGGTCTCCCACATTGTAGGCAGACGCTTTAGCATCTGAGCCACCAGGGAAGTCCCATGATGTCTATGTACATCAAGTCATCACATTGTACATTTTATATGCAGCTATATTTATCAATTACTCCTCAATAAACTTGGAAAAATGAAAATCTACTATTTTAGTCTACTGTCCCCTCATTTCATTCAAGGTTATTCCCTGTAAAAACGTTTAGATAGGTTAAATATTTTTCTTTGCTGTTTGGTCGGAGGTTTGCAGAAGTCAATATTAAAATTCTGTAACTCCTAGCATTTAAATAATAACAAAGTTGAACTTCAGTTATATTGATCCACATCAGGTAATTAATTTGCTGCTCCAATGGTTTTTTCTCAGAGATCAGATAGGAATATACTATCAACGGGTTTTGAAATACTTTTTAATATTTATTTATTTATTTATTTTGGGCTGTGTTTCATTGCTGATTGGGATTTCACATAGTTGTGGTGAGCAGGGGCTACTCTGTAGTTGAAGGGTGTGAGCTTCTCAGTGTGGTGGCTTCTCTTGTGGACTGTGGGCTCTGCGGCGCATGGGTTTCAGTAGTTGCAGGGAGTCCTTTCAGTTATCGTGAATCGTGGGCTTTAGAGTACAGGCTCAGTAGTTGTCATGCCTAAGCTTAGTTGTGCTCAGACATATTCCTGGACCAGGGATCGAACCTGTGTCTCCTGCACTAGCAGGCAGATTCTTGATCATTGAGCCACCAGGAAGCCCTCTTCTTTAAAAAAGAAAGTTTATTAGAGTATAGTTGACTTACAATATTGTGTTAGTTTCAAGTGTACAGCACACAAATTCAGTTATACATATAGGTGTATCTATTCTTTTTCAGATTGTTTACCCATATAGGTTATTACAGAGTGTTCAGTAGAGTTTCTATGCTATACAGTAGGTCCTTGTTGGTTACCTATTTTATGAAGTGAGAATGGGATGGAAGGCACGAGTGAGAAAGCAGGATTTAATTTTCTCTAAATATCAGTGGCCTTCTATCACAATTAGAATATGGAAAGTCTAAAACTACATGGTAATCTCTTTTGTTATCAAATAAAACATTCAACAATAGTTAAAGCAAAGCCTAGATGTACACGTTAACTGAAACAAATTTGCCTAATATATTTTGCTATTTATGAGTTCATAGAATATGAGGTGTCCAAGACTCTGTATTTCTGAAGTGAAGGAGGATTATTATAGAGCTGAGCAAAAAGGAGAGAATCTGGGTAAAGAGGCTAAACAATTATTTTTATCAAAATAAAAAATTAAAAAAAAATCCGGAAGGCAAAAATGTGCATTAATCCTGCTCACTTTGTGCAGTCAAATATCTAATTGCATCTCTCAGTCTTTCCATTTTTAATGTTCCAGGCAGGTGTCATGTTGGCCAATGTTTGTCATAATTATACCACATCTTACCACCTGAGTAGAAAACTGCTGAAATGTTGCATATAAATCTTTCAGTGTAATAAAATTGTGTATCAGGACATACATCTAAAAGCAGAGAAGGTGCAAGCAGAGCACTATATATATTTTACTAACAGTGACTCTATATTTCCTTGAAAGATTCACAGTCTTGTTGACTTTCTCTTACCCCTGTTCTCTGGACAAGAGTCAGACAGACATTCAAGGTCACTGCCATTCATTTTCCATAGTCCCAGAGAACTTTAAATGATTCAGCATAACCAAGTGGCCATACAGTTGTAAAAGACATTAGCATTCCTATTAAGCTCTTGAGAATTCTGACCTTTCTTAAATGTCAGAAAACGGATATTCTGCAGATAAATTGTGATCGACTGGATGCATAATACACCAAGTGTTTGGGCTCCTCTGTCTACCTCAGACCCATGAGGGTGATACATTGAATGAAATGCTGTTTTCTATTATGTAGAGTACTTGATAATTTTCTTAGGGGCTCTCTTGGCAGAGAAAATGCTACAAGATCTGACACTAGTGATCAAAGATTATATTCATCTAAATCAGTCCTCACATTTTACAGTGGGAAAACTGAGACCCAGAGAAATGAAATTATTTGCCCCAAATCAGTCAGCCAGTTAGCAGCAGGGCTGAGCATAGAATCCAGATCTCCTGATTCCTAGCCTGATGTTCTTTCTACTTTATCATGCTGAACAACACTTTTTTTCCCCTGTACTTTTCTGTCCTTTTAGGCAATTCATTATATGCTGAAGTTCCAAGCAGAAGAATAGAATTTTTCATTATAATTTTAATAAGGTGCCACAAAACATGAAATTCACATTTGAATCCCAATTTTCATTCCTAGACTATAAAGAACTCTGAATAGTAAAGACAAATGTAACCACATAAATTACTGTTGTGTCTGGACTCCTCAAGTTTGATGGCTATATACGTGTTATTATAAATCCAAACACACCTCTTACAGTGCATTTTAAAGGTTTACAAGCCTATATGCAGCTAATTATCAGCCGTGCTAGCTCTTTGACTAACTTTGCTTTCTTCTGGTTCAAACATCCTGGCTTAGGTCCTAGAAATCTCTGGATTTCTTGAAGAATAGCAAAATATCTTTCAGGAAGAATGAGAATGTGCTGTGTGCATGCTTGTATGTGTATCTTTTTCGTCCACAAAACCCAAGGAATTTACTTTTTCCTCCTTAAAACAGCCAAAGTATTACCACTTTCTAAGTGTTGATTCTCTGCTCTTTAATTGCTGGTTTCCTACACATACAAGCCAGGATAGAGTTGTTTTTGGCAGTTGTCGATATGGTTGGCGTTCACTGGGATTAAGTGAAAAATCCATTGCCTAAAAGATGACATTTTAAAAAAAGGATGTTCTAAACCAAGTAGAATTAATGCTTTTGAACTGTGGTGTTGGAGAAGACTCTTGAGAGTCCCTTGGACTGCAAGGAGATCCAACCAGTCCATTCTGAAAGAGATCAGCCCTGGGATTTCTTTTGAAGGAATGATGCTAAAGCTGAAACTCCAGTACTTTGGCCACCTCATGCAAAGAGTTGACTCATTGGAAAAGACTCTGATGCTGGGAGGGATTGGGGGCAGGAGGGGAAGGGGATGACAGAGGATGAAATGGCTGGATGGCATCACTAACTCAATGGACGTGAGTCTGAGTGAACTCCGGAAGTTGGTGATGGACAGGGAGGCCTGGCGTGCTGCAATTCATGGGGTTGCAAAGAGTTGGACATGACTGCGTGACTGAACTGAACTGAACTGAAACCAAATAGGAAACTATATGAAATCAGATTTATTCTGTCTTAAAATTAACTGGAATCCCTGTAAAATGCACTTTAATCTCCAAGAATATACTTGTAAGGTTATCTCTAAAGCTAATTTTAATATATGCATGGTATTTTAGAGTTCTGAGAAAGTGTCTTTATCTGATTTAAATTGATTATACAGAGCGAAATACCATTGTTTGGACAGTGTGCCAGTTTTCACATTATCAAGATAAATTTTGCACTGAAATGGCATTCCTTGGCCTTCCTGTTGGTTGGCAGCCTCCTCCATTCTTACTGTCAGCTCTAAAAACCACTTTGCCTTTTCCCCAAATCCCCTGCTGGATGCAGTCATCTTACTAACTGAGGAACAGCTTTGTTTTTGTCTTTTATTTACGACCAGTTCCTTTCCCAGGTTCTCAAAGAAACCATATATTATTACCAAAATAAATTGTTAGATCTAAAAAGGCCCTTGACAATCACCCAGTCCAGGCTTATTATGTGATAAATGAGGACCAAGGAAGGTAAGAGCCTTGTCCAAGTTCAGAACTTCTTGGTGGCATCAGTGGGAACAGAATCTTTATGTGTCCAACTTTAACTTCCCACTAGCTTTGCTTTTCCTATTCTTTTCTCTTTGATAGGCTATAAAAATTCAGACAGATTTGGTATGATAAACTCCTGATAGATTGGATGGGTCATTTTAAAGCAACAAGGCTAAAATCCTCAGAAAGCCCCAAAGTACCCATTGGCAGCAATCTTCAAATATTTCTTTGAATTTGACAAATTGCACTGTTCTGTTTCAGCGGATTCTGTGGCTCATGTGATTTCTGCATCATATTTCACTGAGGGCTCCCCCTTGAATCTGACCCTTGCACTGCACACTGTGGGGTTGAGGGGATTAGGTCTGGTGGGTGGAACTGCCAGGAGGATATTCAAGTAAGAGATTAAGGAGCATTTTGGAAATGAAAGATCTCTGCTACTGAATGAAGAGGGGTAAAATATAGAAGCTGTCTTGATAGTCTCACTGAGGAATGAATGGGGATTAAAGTACAGGTTAGCCGTGCTGAGAACAGCCAGTGTTCCCTCAGCAATAGTCATCCTCTGGCCATGCCACAAGAAGTAATCCAAAGGAGAGGGGGTTAAATAAAAGTAAAAAAGAAATTACATCAGAAAAAGCTATTTTAACTAAAATCTCTGTAAGACATTTTGGTGTATAAATCAGCATCTTTTTGGAACGTATGTTAAGATAGGAATGCACAGAAAAGCACAAGAAATTCAGTCTTTTAGCTTCCATGTGGAATTCAGCCTTGTTTAAATCTCTGGTGGCCTTTTGGTAACTCACAGCTCTGATGTCAGTGGGATCTGTTCCTTGCTTTTCCCTTGGAACAGACCCCAAACACTTAACAAAGCTCTTGTGGGAGAGAGATGACAGATGGCTTGAAGAACATGGCATTGTTTGGGTGAGAGGCTGGACAACTTTTGGAAGAGGGACTTTTCTGGAAGATCTGGGCAAAAACAATTGTGCTTTGATGTCCCTCTTAGAGAATGAGCCACGAAAGGAAGGAGGAGAAATGTCTCCTCTTTGCCACCCACTGCCACTCAAGTTTTGCATTGGGAGGGGCCCCATGCTGCCAATGGGGGCTTCCCTGATGGCTCAGCAGTAAAGAATATGCTGCAATGCAGGCAGTTCAGGAGACTCAAGTTCTGTCTCTGTGTCGAGATGATCCCCTGGAAGAGGGCATGGCAACCCACTCCAGTATTCTTGGCTGGAAAATGCCATGGACAGAGGAGCCTAGAGGCAAACATGACTGAGCACAGTACAGAGAATAGAAAACGCTGTCAGTGGTGGGGATGCCGTCTTGCTTGCTGGAAAATAATAGTCATGCCTGGTGGACGGCATGGGAATTGCAGGGCAGACTAGCTAAGCAAGAGGTGACTTTGGGACCTATTCCCAGTTGAGGTAGGTAGCATCTTGCCCAGAGGAGATGCCCTTAAGAAGATGTGGTCTTAGTACCTGAGGATGCTCATCAGAGTCTCTGCAAAAAGTTGGGACACATTTCATGGGACTCTTGGGAAGAAAAGCTCAGAAGCTGCTAAGAGTCTCTGTAAGTGGGTAAAGGGAGGATGGAAATTTGAGTTATGGTTGCTCTCTACTTCTCAGGTCTTCTGATCCTACTTGTTCTGAGATTAGAAACACATCTATTTACTTGCAATTTCAAAGTTATAAATTAAAGAACATTTCCATGGAACAGATTTGTGGTTGTCAAGATGGAAGGGATTGGGGGATAGAAGAATTGTGAGTCTGGGATGAGCAGATGCAAATTATTACACACAGAATGGATAAATAACAAGGTCTTACTGAATAGCACAGGGAATTATATTCAATATTCTGTGATAAATCATAATAGAAACAAATATTTAAAAAATATATGTATATCTACAACTGAATCACTTTGCTGTACAGCAGAAATAACACAACATTGTAAATCAACTACCATAATGAAAAAAGAACACTGCTATGAATACTAGCATTATCATGAACGATTGCAATATATTATTATTATTTTCTTAATTCTCCTAAAATGATATCCTCTGAATGAATAAATCACATGTTAAATGCTCTGTACCTCACACTAGAATCTTACAGAGTTTATTTATCTTGTCTTTTATAGCTTTGTACATCTAGGTTTTAAAGGAAAATTTCAGTTTTTGAATTTTCAGTTGCCTCTTTGCTGCAGTGACAAGCAGCAAAAGAACCCTGAGAGAAACAGAAAGACTTCATCAGCATACTTTTTAGTATCTGTGTCAAACTTTCCTTAAGATCTCATGTCCTTGGTCAAACCGGGTCTCCAGATGGCATTGTTGTCAGAAAAACCTAAGCAAATAGATGACCCAAATATATTTTTACATTTGTGCTTCAGTTTATAAATCACTTGTTTCCCTTTTGAAATGTTTTTCAGGTCATAGCAGCTTTAAGATCCCTCTTCAGCAGTTACTTGCCATTCTTGCCCTATTCTTCCTATTTTCTGTGTATTAGATACTTTTTCAGTCTGGAATTTATAGTTCCTAGTGCAATACAAAGACTTTGTTGAGAATCCACTTATCCTTCCCTGGTAAAGTTGTTTTTGGTGACAATGAAAGTACTTAACTATTTTGTTTTACAGAATTTTTAATCAACAAAATTGCTGTAATTAACAAAATCACATATCTCTCTGGACCCACAATAGTGTGGGTCTTTAAAAAAAAAATTCTTTAAGAACATTTAATGTTAGATATACCCTCTTTACAGATTTTTAGTTTTTAAATTTTAACTAATGAGAATTTTTAAATTTTATATTGGTGTGTAGTTGATTTGCAATGTTGTGTTGATTTCAGGTATACAGCAAAGAGTTCCAGTTATACATATATAAGTCTATTCTTTTTCAGATTCTTTTCTTTTATAGATTAATTCAGAATATTGAGGATAGTTCCCTGTGCTATACAGTAGGTCCTGTTGGTTATCTATTTTATACATATGTGTGTATATGTTAATCCTAAACTCTTAATTTATCCCCTTCCTGTTCCCCTTTGGTAACCATTAATTTGTTTTCTATGTCTGTGGTCTATTCCTGATTTGTATATAAATTCATGTATATCTTTTTTTTTCCACTCAGCAGGCATTTTGGGATCTTAGTCCCTTGACCAGGGATCAAACCTGAGTTCCCTCAGTGAAAGTGCCAACTCCAAACCACTGGACCACCAGGGAATTCCCTATTATTTATTTGTTTTAGATTCTGAACATAAGCAACATCATATGATGTTTGCCTTTTTCTGTCTCACTTCACTTAGTACAATCATCTCCAGGTCCTCCATGTTGCTGCAAATGGCATTACTTCATTCTTTTTAAGGACTGAGTAATACTCCATTGCTTATAGGTGCCACATCTTCTCTACCATTCCTCTATTGATGGACATTTGGGTTGCTTCCATGACCTGGCTATTGTAAACAGTGGTGCAGTAAACACTGAAGTGCATGTATCTTTTCAAATTACAGTTTTCTCCAGATATATAGGGGCTTCCTCGATAGTTCTGCTGGTAAAGAATCTGCCTAAAATGCAGGAGACCCCAGTTTAACTCCTGGGTCGGGAAGATCCGCTGGAGAAGGGATACTATACCCACTCCAGTGTTCTTGGGCTTCCCTTGTGACTCAGGTAAAGAATCCACCTGCAATGTGGGAGACCTGGGTTTGATCTTTGGGTTGGGAAGACCCCCTGGAGAAGGGATGGTTACCTACTCCAGTATTCTGGCCTGGAGAATTCCGTGGATTGTATAGTCCATGGGGTCACAAAGAGTAGGACACAACTGAGTGACTTTCACTTTCACTTTCACCAGATATATGCCCAGGAGTGGGATTGTTGGATCATATGCTAGCTTTGCTTTTAGTTTTTTAAGGAACCTCCATACTATTCTTCACAGTAGCTGTACCCATTTGCATTCCCATCAGTACTCAAACTGGTTATAGATTTTTTTAAAAAAATAAGTTTATTTATTTTAATTGGAGGTTAATTACTTTACAATATTGTATTGGTTTTGCCATACATCAACATGAATCTGCCACAGGTATACACGTGTTCCCCAACCTGAACTCCCCTCCCTCCTCCCTCCTCGTACCATCCCTCTGGGTCGTCTCTGTGCACCAGCCCCAAGCATCCAGTATCATGCATCGAACCTGAGCTGGCAATTCGTTTCATATATGATATTATACATGTTTCAATGCCATTCTCCCAAATCATCCCACCCTCGCCCTTTCCCACAATACAAGTGGGTTCCTTTCAGTTCAGTCATTCAGTCGTGTCCGACTCTTTGCGACCTCATGGACTGCAACATGCCAGTCCTCCCTGTAATTTGCATTCCCATCAGTACTCAAACTGGTTATAGATTTTTTTAAAAAAATAAGTTTATTTATTTTAATTGGAGGTTAATTACTTTACAATATTGTATTGGTTTTGCCATACATCAACATGAATCTGCCACAGGTATACACGTGTTCCCCAACCTGAACTCCCCTCCCTCCTCCCTCCTCGTACCATCCCTCTGGGTCGTCTCTGTGCACCAGCCCAAGCATCCAGTATCATGCATCGAACCTGAGCTGGCAATTCGTTTCATATATGATATTATACATGTTTCAATGCCATTCTCCCAAATCATCCCACCCTCGCCCTTTCCCACAATACAAGTGGGTTCCTTTCAGTTCAGTCATTCAGTCGTGTCCGACTCTTTGCGACCTCATGGACTGCAACATGCCAGTCCTCCCTGTCCATCACCAACTCCAGGAGTTTACTCAAACTCATGTCCATTGAGTCGGTGATGCCATCCAACCATCTCATCCTCTGTCATCCCCTTCTCCTCCCGCCTTCTATCTTTCCCAGCATCAAGGTCTTTTCAAATGAGTCAGTTCTTTTCATCAGGTGGCCAAAGTATTGGAGCTTCAGATTCAGCATCAGTCCTTCCAATGAATTTTCAGGACTGACTTCCTTTAGGATGGACTGGTTGGATCTCCTTGCAGTCCAAAGGACTCTCAAGAGTCTTTTCCAATACCACAGTTCAAAAACATCAATTCTTCAGTGCTTAGCTTTATAGTGTGTTGCTGCTGCTACTGCTAAGTCGCTTCAGTCGTGTCCGACTCTGTGCGACCCTATAGACGGCAGCCTATCAGGCTCCCCCGTCCCTGGGATTCTCCAGGCAAGAACACTGGAGTGGGTTACCATTTCCTTCTCCAAAGGAAATATATATAAATATTATATAAATATACAAATATATATAAATATATAGAAATAAATATATAGTGTGTTATCTATGGGCATAATCTTGAACAGCAAGTCTGTAAATAGAGTGTGTTTGTTTGTGTTTCAGAGTATTTCTGAATTCTTCTCCAGGAGCTGCCTTTTTGTAGCATATAAAAAAGCTATATTTTTCAATAGTCTTTGCAAACATCAAATATCCAGATGATAAGCAGAAGCAGGCACTTCTGAGAAAGTTAGCCAAACACTGTGTGCTTTCTTTCCATGCAAATGATCGTATACCTCTGTTCTAGGACTTACTTCTTTGGATCAGGGTAAGCATTGTGGGGACAAGAGGCAAGTGTTTTCTGGTGTGCACTAGTTTGCAGAGTTTATTCATTCCTGTTTCTTACAAATAGTATCTCATTAGCATGACAAATACAAAGCTTAATGGCATATTCTTAGTTGGATAAGTGATTCAGACAGTTTCATTAATAAACATCTCAGAGTATTGCTAGGTTCTGCAGAGTCGGACACAACTGAAGCGACTTAGCAGCAGCAGCAGCCTCCAAACCACCTGCCCTGGTTCTAAACACATGCCACTGTATCTCAGCCTCTTCAATAGCAATTTTGTGTTAAGGCTTTGGTGGAAAGTCTCCTGGAGGCCCCAGTGAAATGCCCACACTGCCTGGGAGGAACAGGAAGCCTTTTTCATTACCATAGACTGGCAAGCTGCCACCTTCAGTTACTGTACATCTACTCACTGAGTTCCTTTTTTGTGCAAGGCTGTGTAGTCAAATGAGGAGAGAGGTGGCTCCCTGAGGACATAGTGGGTTGTTAATATTCAATGGTCACAAAGGAAAAAAAAATATGAAGCAGGATGCCCCAAGGCCCAGAGATACCTTGACAGATTGCTGCAGTGGGGATCACTCATAGAGCAGTGTGTATGAGTGGGGAGTAGAGGGTGATTGTAAATAATACTGAAATGGAGGAAATGGCATTTTTCTTTTCCTTTTTTTCAGGATTTTAATTTCATATTAGAGTTCAGAAGGCATAAAGTATGTAGGATATAGTACATTTACTTACACATGTTCACACATTTACAGACTGTCCACAAGCCTAAAAGTTCCGATAACTGTTAGTTGAATGGATAGAAAGATTCTAGAAAAATGCCATCCTGGCCTGGTGCTCTGTGATGGCAATTGTGTAGTCTTTCTATTCATTCAACAAATAGTTATCAGAACTTTGAGACTTGTGGACAATCTGTAAACATAAGAACAGGTAAATGAGTAAGGGCAGATAAAAGGAAAAGACAGTGAGGTGGGAAGATGGGCAGTGGTAGGTGATAGGCTGTGAGTGCTGGGGGAGGTGGTGGTTGCTTTTTCTTTAAGGAGGGCAAGTGAGGCTGGATGGAAGTAAGGGACCAAGCTTGCAGCTGTGGGAGGGAGCAGATGGAGCGTTCAGAATCGGAACCACAAGTTCAGTGATCAGTAGCAAGAAAGCACTTGGTGTGTCTAAGGAAGAGGAAGGAGGCCAGTGTGGGGAGCTAGGAGGAGAATTTAGGAGAGGGAGTTAGAGAGGAGGGAGGTGGGGGGGGCACATACAGAGAGCCTGGAGACCTAGTATAGACTCGGGATTTTACTCTGAATGAGCTGTCAAGAAGCAACTGGACATGGAACAACAGACTGGTTCCAAATCGGGAAAGGAGTACATCAAGGCTGTACATTGTCACCCTGCTTATTTAACTTATATGCACAGTACGTGTGTATGCATGCTAAGTCACTTCAGTTGTGTCCAACTCTTTGGGTCCCTGTGGACTACAGCCTGCCAGGCTTCTCTGTCCACAGGATTCTCCAGGCAAGAATACTAAAGTGATTGCATGCCCTCCTCCAGGGGATCTTCCCAACCTAGGGATTGAACTCGGGTCTCTTACATCTCCTGCCTTGGCAGGCAGATTCTTTACTACCTGTGCCACCTGGGAAGCCTCCTATATGCAGAGTACGTCATGCAAAACGCTGGGCTGGATTAACACAAGCTGGAATCAAGATTGCCAGGAGAAATATCAGTAACCTCAGACATTCAGATGACACCACCCTTATGGCAGAAAGCGAAGAACTAAAGAGCCTTGTGATGAAAGTGAAAGAGGAGAGTGAAAAAGTTGGCTTAAAGCTCAATATTCAGAAAACTAAGATCATGGCACCCAGTCCCATCACATCATGGCAAATAGATGAGAAAACAGTGGAAACAGTGAGAGACTTTATTTTGGGGGGCTCCAAAATCACTGCAGATGGTGACTGCAGCCATGAAATTAAAAGAAGCTTGCTCCTTGGAAAAAAAGCTATGACCAACTTAGACAGCATATTTAAAAGCAGAGACATTACTTTGCCAACAAAGGTCCATCTGTCATAGCTATGTTTCTTTCCAGTAGTCTTGTATGGATATGAGAGTTGAACTGTAAAGAAAGCTGAGTGCCAAAGAATTGATGCCTTTGAACTGTGGTGTTGGAGAAGACTCTTCAGAGTCCCTTGGACTGCAAGGAGATCCAACCAGTATATCCTAAAGGAAATAAGTTCTGAATATTCATTGGAGGGACTGATGCTGAAATTAAAACTCCAACACTTTGGCCACCTGATGTGAAGAACTGACTCATTGGAAAAGACCCTGATGATGGAAAAGACTGAAGGTGGGATGAGAAGTGGGTGACAGAGAATGAGATTGTTGGATGGCATCACTGACGCAATGGACATGAGTTTGAGTAGGCCCCGGGAGTTGGGGATGGACAGGGAAACCTGACGTGCTGCCGTCTATGGGGTCACAGAAAGTCGAACACGACTGAGTGACTGACCTGAATGCAACTGAGCTGGTCATTGATTGGAAGATGTTCAGCTGGTGGATGAGAGCATTGGCTATATTTTAAAAGAATACACTGGTTGCTGTGTTGAGATTAGATTAGATTATGTTCAAGGACAGAAGCAGGAAGATCGAAAGTATTACAAAAATCTAAGAGGGGAATGATTGCAGCTTTGATCTGAATTGTCTTGTTGGAGGAAGTGATTAGAGGTTAGCTTTGGGATTTTTTGTTTGAAGGTAGGATTGGCAGGATTTGTTGTTCTTTACTTTGGACATTACATGTCAGTACTTTTTTTCTTTGAAGGTGAAGGTGTGTAGGGTGGGCTCTTCCCTGGGGTTTCCTTAGTCAGAATTTAGGAATCTAAACTCAACACTTACAGTTATGTGGTCCTGGAGTTGTGTGTAAAATATCCAGAAACTGAAATTCCCTCCTCCATGACTGCAGTCTATTCTGGGGAGTCCACTCTGACGGTATATTTAGGAGCCATGAGCTGTTCTGAATGGTCTAGTGGTGTTGCCCACTTTCTTCAATTTAAGTCTGAATTTGGCAATAAGGAGTTCATGATCTGAGCCACAGTCAGCTCCCGGTCTTGTCTTTGTTGACTGTATAGAGCTTCTCCATCTTTGGCTGCAAAGAATATAATCAATCTGATTTCGGTGTTGGCCATCTGGTGATGTCCATGTGTAGAGTCTTCTCTTGTGTTTTTGGAAGAGGGTGTTTGCTATGACCAGTGCATTTTCTTGGCAAAACTCTATTAGTCTTTGCCCTGCTTCATTCTGCATTCCAAGGCCAAATTTGCCTGTTACTCCAGGTGTTTCTTGACTTCCTACTTTTGCATTCCAGTCCCCTATAATGAAAAGGACATCTTTTTTGGGTATTAGTTCTAAAAGGTCTTGTAGGTCTTCATAAAACCGTTCAACTTCAGCTTCTTCAGCATTACTGGTTGGGGCATAGACTTGGATA
>SJXQ01006824.1:104336-157755 GCA_006408695.1 Aepyceros melampus
GGAACCAGTCTGTCGTTCCATGTCCAGTTCTAACTGTTGCTTTCTGACCTCTGAGGTTTCTCAGGAGGCAGGTCAGGTGGTCTGGTATTCTCATCTCTCTCAGAATTTTCCACAGTTTATTGTGATCCACACAGTCAAAGGCCTTGGCATAGTCAATAAAGCAGAAATAGATGTTTTTCTGGAACTCTTTTGCTTTTTCCATGATCCAGCAGATGTTGGCAATTTGATCTCTGGTTTCTCTGCCTTTTCTAAAACCAGCTTGAACATCTGGAAGTTCATGGTTCACGTGTTGCTGAAGCCTGGCTTGGAGAATTTTGATTATTACTTGACTAGCATGTGCTGCTAAGTTGCTTCAGTCATGTCTGACTCTGTGTGACCCAATAGATGGCAGCCCACCAGGCTCCCCCGTCCCTGGGATTCTCCAGGCAAGAACACTGGAGTGGGTTGCCATTTCCTTCTCCAATTGTGCGGTAGTTTGAGCATTCTTTGGCATTGCTTTTCTTTGGGATTGGAATGAAAACTGACCTTTTCCAGTCCTGTGGCCACTGCTGAGTTTTCCAAATTTGCTGACATATTGAGTGCAGCACTTTCACAGCATCATATTCCAGGATTTGAAATAGCTCAACTGGAATGCCATCACCTCCACTAGCTTTGTTCATAGTGATGCTTTCTAAGGCCCTCTTGACTTCACATTCCAGGATGCCTGGCTCTAGATGAGTGATCCCACCATCGTGATTATCTTGGTCGTGAAGATCTTTTTTGTACAGTTCTTCTGTGTATTCTTGCCACCTCTTCTTAATATCTTCTGCTTCTGTTAGATCCGTACCATTTCTGTCCTTTATCAAGCCCATCTTTGCATGAAATGTAGCAGGTATATTCTCACTAACTTCTCAATCTTCTTTGAAAATGATGAGGATAGAAAATGATGGGGAAACAATGTTTTGCCCTCTAAGTAAAGGAAACCATATTGAATGATCTACCTACCACACATATGAGCTTTTTAAAAGAGGCATTGAAGAATGGATCATAAAGATCTCGCCTTGTGAAGGGAGGAGAGAAGAGAGTGCAAGCTGAAAGGTTTCAGAGTCATCCAGGGTGAACCACTGGCCTCATATTTGACAAACTGAGGACCAGAGAGGTTGAGTGACTTCCTTGAGGTATCCCAACAGATCTTAGAACATGGTCCTGCTCTTCTCTTTGCCAGTTGGATGCTGCCAACATAACGCCCACACCTTCTAGGAGGAGAACTATGTCAGGAGGAAACAAGCTAGATCCAAACATATCTGAAAGTAGACTCTGATTTCCAAGACCATCTTCTATTCGATACTAACAAAATCTCAAAGGAGAAAATGCTGTCTCTGTAAACAAGGAAAATGACCTATTAGGTCTCTGTAGTCACCACATTATGGAATTCAGTGATTGCTTGACGCAGGCTGGGGAAGGGGGCCCTGGGGAGACCCTGCCGAAAATGGACCCTGCAGCCAGGCCGGTATCCGTCCCAATTATCAGATGGGATGACATGGGATGACACAGCAGATGAAACACATCCTTTTGGCTTGTGGAGGGTTTGGAGTCCGTTCATGAAACCAGATGGGTTCTAATTAATGCAGGAGCTGTACACAAGCCTACTTCTTTTTATTCCTAACTGGCAGCCTGAGATCCATTTGGGATTTACCTAATGAGTCTATTCCAGGAAACTACCATTTGCATTAATTAACTCTATGATAGGAATGGGGGTGCATTTAGAGGGCTGTTAAAATTGCAAGGAGAGTGACAAATTCACAATCTATGACTCTTGGCTCTTGAAGAACTGGTTTTTAAGAGAAGAATGATGTCCCCAAACCATCTAGAGTTCCTCAGCCTTTGAAGTGTGGCCTGTTTCATCCAGTGATGTGTCCAGCTTCACGTCCACCTTCCTGGCCAGACATGGCCCCGTGAACAAGTTCAAAGTGGTGATGTGTCAATAGAAGTCTTTGCTTGATGATTCTGCAAATGGCTTGTTTCTGACCCAAAAGAATAGAACTCAGGTTCATAATGTTTACCTTCTCTTCCCACTTGGATACTATACATGGTGCATGAATTTGGTTTCATACGGGCAAAGTGAAAGTGATGGTTGCTCAGTCATATCTGACTATTTGCGACTCTGTGGATTCTAGCTGGCCAGGCTCCTCTGTCCATGGAATTCTTCAGGCAAGAATACTGGAGTGGGTAGCCATGCCCTTCTCCAAGGGATCTTCCTGACCCAGGGATCAAACCCAGGTCTCTCCTGTTGCAGGCAGATTCTCTACTGTCTGAGCCACCAGGGAAGCCCCTTCATAAGGACAAAGTCCCTATGAAAAGAGTTCAGTTCAGTTCAGTCTCTCAGTCGACTCTTTGCAACCCCATGAATCACAGCACACCAGGCCTCCTTGTCCATCACCAACTCCCAGAGTTCACTCAAACTCATATCCATCAAGTCAGTGATGCCATCCAGCCATCTCATCCTCTGTCATCCCCTTCTCCTCCTGCCCCCAATCTCTCCCAGCATCAGGGTCTTTTAGCAGAGCAGGAAAGTGGACAGAGTCCAAGATGGGTGGCCTCCTGCATCCAGGCTCCTTTCTGGGCTGCAACTGTGTCTAAAGACCAGATCCCTATTTGGCAAATTAGCTACCCTGAACCCCATGGTGCCCAAGATCTCCCTAGAATATCCTTATGAATTAAATAGAAAGAAGTCTTATATTTTATGAATCACTTTTCCTTGCATGTGATCATGAGTTTGCACATTGTCATGAAAATACAGATGAAAAAATCAGCTTCTCACTTCTCTCTAGCACAGTATAATATAATATTGTGTATAATACAATACTGTGTGTTCAGTCATGTTTAATTCTTTGTGATCCTCATGAACTATGGTCTGACAGGCTCTTCTGTCCATGGGATTTTCCAGGCAAGAATATTGGAGTGGGTTACCATTTCCTTTTCCAGGGATCTTCTCAATCCAGGGATTGAACTTGCCATCTCTTGCACCTCCTGCCTTGGGAGGCAGATTCTTTACCACTGAGCCACCTGGGAAGCCCATCCAAGATCAACTCACACAAAGCAATTGTGAATAAGGAAGAATTTACTAAATAATCAAGTACATTTCAATTAAAGATCCCAGGAAGTGTTTCACACTGTTGAATCCCAATACACATTCAAAAATTCATAGCAGCGGTTTTGTCTTTTGGGGTCCCACAAAATGGAGATTTTCTTGAGAATGACCAGGGTCCTCTTCTCCCCAGGATCTTCTCTGCATCCCTGTTTTCTCTTTGATATTTCTTTGTAATTATCTTTTCTTTGAAAGCCTGAAAGCAATTCCTGCTCTTTACCTCATGAGCAATACTTTGACTTCTTTTTTGAAGTCATTATACCAACAGAAAGCCTGGCTTTCTACTGAAACTATCTTAAAATATTACTTGCTTACATTTCTTAGAAAAAAATCTCATTCTTTTGCTAAGTAGAATATCAATATCTGTTGTGAAAACATAAGAATTGTTTCACAAGTAAAAGAGCAGTTTATGTATACACGTTAGAATGGATTTATGTCTAATTTTATATTTCTAAAAATGTCAATTTTTGTCGACCTTAGTAGTTACATTTCTACTTCCAAGGGCAGACGTAGTCTTTATAAATGGTTCCTAAAATATCTACGGAATCGCAGAGGACTGTGAAAAAGCAGCAAGTGGGACTTCAGACCACGCTTGCTTGCCCTTAGTTGTGTAACTGTTGGCGTCTCTGCATCTCTCTGATATTTTAGGTGTTAAATACAAATAGTAACACTGCAGTTATTATATAGCTTCCATCATAGCCTGCTGAGACAACAAGGAAATGTTGTAAAAGGCTAGAGTTGATTTTCCTTCCTTTTTTCCTCTGTTTTGGCTTTGCTGCATGGCATGAAGGATCTTAGATCCCCAGAGATTGAACTCACGCCCCCTGCAGTGGAAGCAAAGTGTCCCAGCCACTGCACTAGCAGGGAAATCCTATGGTTTTCTTTTGAGAAAGATGATGAATCTTAGTTTTTAGGTCGTCCATATGTTTTTTAAACTCAAATAAGTTCTTAATCTTGATAATTGTGGTTTGCCTTAAAATTTCACCTCTCAGTATATATTCTATTGAGAGTTAATTCAGGAGATGAGCTTGTTATCCTAGGTAATGATCATTTCACTTTCAGTAGCATGTTTCTATAAGATGATTATAGCTAAACTATAAAGCAAAAAGTTAAGACAGACTCTCAAACAGACTCGAATAGAATTTTCTTATGTGGAAAACCCCTCAACTAATTCATGGCCACTAGCACCCTGACTAGAGGGTGGCTTCAGGGTGACTCATTTTAAAACACGCCTCTCGCCTTATTTTTGGGCAAGTGAAATTATCTGTAGATAAAGTGAGAGAAGGGCTTCCCCGATGGCTCAGCAGTAAAAGAATCCACCTGCAAACCAGGAGACTCAGAAGGAGACATGGGTGTGACCCCTGGGTCAGGAAGATCCCCTAGAGAAGGGAATGGTTACCCACTCCAGTATTCTTGCCTGGAAAATTCTATGGATAGAGGACCCTGCTTGGCTACAGTCCATGGGGTCACAAAGAATCAGACACAACTGAGTGACTAACACACACACACACAGGTGTTTCTCATGACTTCTAATTTTTGCAAAAAAGGAAATGCCAAATTCATCCTGAAATTCTTATGTTTTCTTCTGATTAAGTAAGTTCTTTTTTCTCATTTACTACCTGATTATTTTGGCTTGAAATACAGAATTAGCTTTATTTGAATGGTGTATATCTTTTAGGAAACCACTTTGAATTTAAAATAACCTTCAGTTCAGTCCATTTCAGTGCTCAGTTGTGTCCGACTCTTTGTGACCCCATGAATCGCAGCACGCCAGGCCTCCCTGTTCATCACCAACTCCTGGAGTTCACTCAGACTGACATCCATCGAGTCAGTGATGCCATCCAGCCATCTCATCCTCTGTCGTTCCCTTCTCCTCCTGCTCCTAATCCCTCCCAGCATCAGAGTCTTTTCCAATGAGTCAACTCTGCATGAGGTGGCCAAACTACTGGAGTTTCAACTTTAGCATCATTCCTTCCAAAGAAATCCCAGGCTTAATCTCCTTCAGAATGGACTGGTTGGATCTCCTTGCACTCCAAGGGACTCTCAAGAGTCTTCTCCAACACCACAGTTCAAAAGCATCAATTCTTTGGCGCTCAGCCTTCTTCACAGTCCAGCTCTCACATCCATACATGATCACAGGATGGTCCTTGACTAGATGGACCTTAGTCAGCAAAGTAATGTCTCTGCTTTTTAATATACTATCTAGGTTGGTCATAACTTTCCTTTACATAAATATTAACAATAAGTATTTCTGTGGTTATATTAATGTTCTCTCACTAGGCAGAATGTCTTTTTCTCCTCCTGGTGAAAAATGCTAAAACGACATACAGAAAAAAAATTGCTTAAAATGTTAAAACCATTTACTATTTCATCACATTTCTTAAAAGCATATTTTATGGTTGAACATTAGATGGAAGCAAATAATTCAACATTGTGCAGATATAATCGACAACTTTTGGAACCAGGAATTCCTCTTGAAAGAAGTTTGACTAAAAATACTTTTAGTGTGTATAAAACTGACACGGTATATTTTTTACCATAAAAAATACACTGAATGATTTTATTGATCTTTTTAAAAGATTAAATGTGAGACTTTTATAGATCTTAGAATTTTAAATAAGTTTGAAATTGAGTCTAATACATTTAATAAAATGTATGAAATTTTACAGTGTTAGATTTTATTTCATTGCAATCTATTTTATAAGTCTAATAATTTATAATTTATTACAAATAGAATAATTTGTAATTATTATAAATCTAATGATTTTATTAGATTTTAATGTATTTTATTAAATAATAAAGCATATTACATTTAATAAATGTGATACTTATAAGTACAAAATAATATAATTATTTAAATATTTTTCCAATAGCTATTATTTATTAACTGCTTACTATATGCCAGGAATTGTGCTTAATAATTTATAGGCATTATCTTCTCTAACACCCACAGCAACCCAATGAAATAGGTATTATTATTTTGCCCATTTTAAAAATAAGAACCCCTAAACCTAGAAAGATGAAGACTCTTGCCAATTTCCTTGGCTGGGATTAGAGTCACAGCTGTTTATCTGTGAATAAACAGCTCAGATTCTTAACAATATGGCTGCTCTCTGACAATACCCTGCCAGGGTTTTATTTCCTTTTTTCTTTTGTCACAAAAGACTTTTATCTAAGTGCTTCTGGCTAATACTCTTCTTTATGATGTTTGAAATAGGTGCAGAAATTTATATAAGAGCATGACATTTGAAAATACTTCTCCTTGATTCCAATAATGTAATCCCAATAGAGGCACCTCATTGACTTTGTGTTCAAAGTGACATGCTTTGTAGAAATGCCACCTCAGCTTTTGTGAGGTGACAAGGCTGACCTTTCTGCTTTAAAACCAGGTGTGTCTGGTTGAATAGAAAAGTCTCAGGAGAGGGGTCCTGGTAGTAACTCTCTTCCATGGACTTAGAAGCTTGAAGCGCTGTTGTGTGGAAGAAGCCATGTGAGTTTCATATTGATTCCAAGTAATGATTTGGGATTTTCCAGTCTAATAATACATCACAAAATTACCAAGCCAAAAATTTAAACTAGACCTGAAAATAACTTTCTCAGGAGACTTCTGCTTCATTACCAATTCCAGTTCTCCATCCTGAAAACGGAAATTATAACATAGACATACAAAGGTATGTAATGTAGACATACCGTAGTGGGAGGTTGTGAACGATTAACCATATGGGTTTAGCTTATTGAAGTCGTAGACTATTACCGAGGATCCCTTTAGCTCTGCTCTGCTCTGCCAGAGGGGCGGAGGGCATGAGCTAATGGTCTGTTTGCTTGCATTCTAAGTACATGATCTTTACCGAATTTGAACACCTGCCCTAGCCCATACTCTCTGGTGGAAATCAAGCAGAATGAAACATAATACCCAGAGAAAATGGGCTAATTGGTTCAAAACAGACCATTTACTCTTGAATATTATTGGTGTGTGTTTTGCCATCATTATTACTAGTTCCTACGCCATCTTTCCTCAGATTCCTAACAATCTATCTCAGAATAAGCCACCAGCTATTATTCATCTGACGAAACACTTTTGTCCTTCCTAATCACCTCTTCCCTGTGACAGCCACATGGTTAGCTCACAGACTTCAGGTCTCTGCTCAGTTGTCACCTGAGAGTTGACGTCCACCACCTCTCCATCCTGAAGAGCCGCGCTCCATCCTCTTCTGCCCACACGGGCGCTCTTTATCCCTTTGTCCTGCTGGCTTTCTCCTGAGTGATCAGGATCCCTCAGCACACTGTGTTTGCTTGTGTGTTATCTATCATCCACTTTGTAAAGGGAAACTGAGATCAGGGAATGTATACATGGAGCTCATTGTCATCTTCTCAGCACCAAAAGCGGGCTTGGAACAAATTGGACATTCACTGAATGTATGCTGACTAAATGTGGTATTTCTGCTGGATACAGCCGTCTTCTTAAGTGGCTGTTTCCAGTAATCATTGCTGTGCTCTGCGTTAGATTTGTGACATTAATAAGCAACATAAAGGGCTTACTAGGAGGAGAAGTGGTAAAAAAAAAAATCCACCTGCCAATTCAGGAGATACAACAGATGTGGGTTTGATCCCTGGATCAGGAAGATCCCCTGGAGTAGGAAATGGCAACACGCTCCTGTATTGCTGTCTGGAAAATTCCATTAACAGAGGAACCTGGTGGCCTACACTCCATGGGGTGAAAGGGAGTTGAACACGACTGAGCTACTGAGCATCCATGCTTACACACAAGGTACAGAAAGGTCTTGTCCTTCAAAAGTCTTGCAAAACAATTGTAACTCATGAAAATAAAATTTTAATTTGCTGTGTAAACATCTGAAGAGAAGGTAATGGAAACACTTGTCTCGATCTAATATCAGTTTTCTTATGTATGTATATAAATCTGAATTTATTTTAAAATCTCCTTGGCATACATGATCGAGTGTAGATCTGAGGTTCCTATGTACCTGAGTTCCAGTCTGAATAAACCATTTGCCAACCGAGTATTGCTTGAACTCTAAATTATGGAATAATAATACATATTTTCATTTTTCTCATGAGAGTTTATTAAATAAGACCATTTTAAGATCAGATCATCTAGGAAATTAATGACTGATGTACTTTAGGTATCCAATGTGTGTTCCTTTCTATCAAATCAAATACATTTTTATCCCAAAAGAAAAATGTGTCAAATCTCTATATTTACTCCTTTCAAAGACTAGTCACCACTAAATGCTTTGGGGTACATCTGCTATTGATCAAGCTCTGAAAGACTGTTTCTTCCACCTACCTTCTCATTCCTGTGGCTCTCTCTGAACCTTTGCAATTATAATGTCTTTATTTCCTCTTGAAATGCCTGTCATCTGACAATCTCATCCATACTAGTGTCTCTAAGGATTCTGCTCCTGTCCCATCACTCTCCTCATCCCATAATTTTCCCCCAAGTGGTTTCACTCATTCTCTTCATTTTATTACTATCTATATGCTAATGGCTCCCAGGCCAGCTCTATCTTCTAAGATCAGGGCCCCATAATCACCCTGTACCCTGATGGCTCCAATTCGGGGCTTCTAACAGAACTGAACAGGAGACTATCATGTCCCCCAAATGAAACTGTTCTTGCTGTATCCAAATGATTGATGATTGGATGGCAAGAAGGAGGAGAAGGGAGAAGACAAAACCGGTGATTGGTTTCCAGGTAACATGGTAGCAACAATCGAGAAAAACAATAGGGCGACAGTGACATTCTCATTCTCAAGAGTGATGTTGGCTAAATGGATGTGTAACTTTCCAGAGAAGTTGGCAGGTGCTATTTTAATTAGGGAATCAAAGTTAACATCAGAGAAATGAGACACATCAAACTTAGTAGGATACAATGAAAAGAACACATTGTCACTTTCATGAAATTTGCTTCAAAGATGTGTAACCTGAATCAAATTCTATAAAAATATCAGAAAAACCTAAGTGAAAACACATTCTAGAAAACGTCTGGCTTGTAATCTTCAAAAGTGTCAAAGTTATGAAGCCAGGGAAAGGTTGAGAAGACATAACCAATTTTAAAGCGTGGTTTTGATCTGGGTCATTTTGTTATACAAAATGCTATTGAGAAAACTGACAGAACTTGAATGGTATCTGAGGATGATACTGTGGAAATGTACCCATTTTTATTTCTTATGTTTGTTGGTCTTATTGCGATTACGTAGGAGAAAAAAAAAGTGAAAACTGATAGTTGCTCAGTGTGTCTGACTCTTTGTGACCCCGAGGAATGTAGCCTGTCAGGCTCCTCTGTCCGTGGAATTCTCCAGTCAAGAATATCCAAGTGAGTTGCCATTCCCTTCTCCAAGGTATCTTCCTGAACCAGGGATCAAATCCAGGTCTCCTGAATTGCAAGTATATTCTTTACCATCTGAGCCTCCAAGGAAGCCCAACATAGGAGAAAATCCTTATATATAGGAAATATACACTCTAATATTGAGTATGATGAACAGCACATTGACAATTTCTCTGAAATGCATTGTGGGAAAGAAACTCCTTTATATTGTATTTATAGTTTTTTTTTTTTTTTTGACAGCTTCAGATTGTTTCAAAATAAAAACAATTACCTAAAAAAAGACTAGAATTTTTCTCATTGCTACACAACTGTGGGGAGATATGAGCTATATGGCAACACAATCAGACTGATGTTTCTGAAAGGTCACTCTGGCTGCTCCAGGAAGTATATTTGTTTTGCTTTGTTTTTTTTTGACCACACAGTACAACCTGTAGGATCTCAGTTCTCTGACCAAGGATTGAACCTGTGCCTTCTTGCAGTGTCAGTGCGGATTTTAACCACTGGATCACCAAGGAATTCCTGGAAGAATATTTGCTAAGTGGGAAAGTGGAGGGATTCTAGCATGCAGGGCATTCCCTATGGACCATCGGGTAAAGAATTCACCTGCAATGTGGGAGACAGAAGAGATATGAGTTTGATCCCTAGGTCAGGAAGATCCCCTGGAGAAGGAAATGGAAGCAGTATTCTTGTCTGGGAAATCCATGAACAGAGACAGGACTTAGTGACTGAACAACAACAAAATTATTTATATTTAAATGCTTGATTAGAGCCCACGAGTCTCCTCTGTCCATGGGAACATCCCTGGTGGTGCAGTGGTTAAGAATCCACCTTCTAATGCACTGGGGCACAGGTTCAATCCATGATCTGGGAAGATCCCACATGCCAAGGAGCAAATAAGCCCCTTTACAACTACTAAATCCAGCATGCCTAGAGCCCATACTTTGCAACAAGAGAGACCACCACAGTGAGAAGCCATCACACCACAACTAGAGAATAGCCCTCCCTCCATGTAACTAGAGAAAGCCCACAAGCAGCAAGGATGACCCAGCACAGCTGAAAATAAATAAATTTTAAAAACATTAAAAGCAGAGACATTACTTTGCTGACAAAGGTCCATTTAGTCAAAGGTATGATTTTTCCAGTAGTCATGTATGGATGTGAGAGTTGGACTATAAAGAAAGCTGAGCACCAAAGAAATGATACTTTTGAACTGTGGTGTTGGAGACTCTTGAGAGTCCCTTGGACTGCAAGGAGATCCAACCAGTCCATCCTAAAGGAAATCAGTCCTGGGTGTTCATTGGAGGGACTGATGTTGAAGCTAAAACTCCAATACTCTGGCCACCTGATGCGAAGAGCTGACTCATTGGAAAAGAACCTGATGCTGGGAAAGATTGAGGGCAGGAGGACAAGGGGAGGACAGGAGGATGAGATAGTTGGATGGCATCACTGACTCGATGGACTTGAGTGAGCTTCAGGAGTTGTTGAGGGACAAGGAAGCCTGGAGTGCTGCAGCCATGGGGTTGCAAAGAGCTGGACACAACTGAGTTGAATCTAAAAGAGACATTATTGGGATATATCTATCCATATCCATCTATCTATAATATTATTTATAATCCATAAAAGCTAAGGTCATAATTCTCATTGTTCCAGATATATTTACTAATTATTTCATATTTAATCTTTAAAGTACTACTATAATAATACAGATATCACTTTAATATTTAAAAGAATTACTGGGTTTATACTTAGTTGAACCACCCACAATGCAAAATTGAGCCTTTTTCAAAGATAAGAACTGTGTCAAATTTTTGGCAAAGTGTAATTTTTTCTCCTGAAATATCAATTCAATCTGATCACTATAGTTTCTAATAAATTTAGTTCTGTCATGACAGTTTCAGAACCTGAGCCTCTCTTGATAAAATTAAGTCAACCGTCTGCACCTTGCTTTCTGCAATGGCATGACCCCAAAATATTTGGTATACATCAAACAATATTTTAAAGGCAATCTGGGAAATACTTTTTACAAGAACCAAGTTATCAATTTTATTTCAGCTAACTGTTCTCTGATTTGTCCTTGGTTAAATTTAGATTTTATTAAATCCTAAGTTTCCTATCACAGTAACTCAAAACATTTATGATATTTTCAGAAGAAGGCTGGTTAATACCACCCTTCAGAATTTATTCAATGAAACCATCTTGAAAACTATATTAGATTATTTTATTTTATTTTGTCCGCACCCTGCACCATACTGGATCTTAGTTCCCTGACCAGGGATTGAACCTGTGTCCCAGGCTTTGGGAGCGAGGAGTCTTACCCACTGGAACACCAAGGAAGTCCTAGATTATTTTTTAAATGGTAAAAAAAAAATTACTGTTAAATGTATTTTTATTACAAAGTAGTTCCCAAACATGGTCCCTGAGTGTAATATTGTCAATGATTCTATGTCACTGTTCAACATTGTTTTTGCAATCAGGCCAGTGAGACTTCAGGGAACAGACCAAAAAGTGGAGGTTTTCCACAGATGGACAGGGAAGAAAGGCTGATCTGGTCAGTAGAGGGAAAAAAAAAGTGCAGGAAGTTGTGCAGTTGATAAAGAGGGGGACTGTGTTGAGGCCACCACACCCACCACATGCCAGATGGGGAAGGGTCTTGGCAGCCATGCCAAGGGATTTTAGACTTTGTGGGCAGTCAGAGGGAAAGGCAAGATGATGCAAGAGAGGTAACGTGAGTAAGAGATCAGAGCAGCGGGACTGTGGACTGTGAGGCTGGTTCCACCAACTCTTCATAGTGCTGTCAAGAACTGGAAAAGCACAGAGGCTTCCCTGGTGGTGCAGTGGTTAGGACACTGCACTTCCATGCAGAAAGCGCAGGTTCAATCTCTGATTAGGGAACTGAGATCCGACAAGCTGCATGGCGCTGTCAAATAATTTCAAAATTACAGAAAAAAAAAAGACTGGAAAAGTTTGGATATATGGAAACCAATCATAAAGTGCTATGAGGGTAATAGTAACTGTGAGTTTTTATACTTAGCTGTTTAGGATACATTTTCACATGTTACAGAATTACATCCTTAAATGTATTTATCCCTGAGAACACAGAGGACCTGGGAAGCCTTAAACACCTACAAGAGGAAGCAGTCAGTGGCTGCTCTGGGATTAGAATATAAGCCTGAGAATCAAGGCACCAAGTTCTACTCCACATTTTGTTTCTTCTGCAAGATAACCATTACAGTGACAGGGCTTTAAAGCCTGCAGAGTATTCCCACCTGATTTGACGGCAGAAAAGGAAAGCAGAGTTTAGAGCTTAGAGCTAAAGACCTAAGACCTTAGAGCTAAAGACTGGTGGCTCAGACAGTGAAGAATCTGCCTGCAATGTGGGAGACCCAGGTTCAACCCCAGGTTCAGGAAGAGCCCCTGGCAAAGGGCATGGCAACCCACTCCAGTGTTCTTGCCTGGAGAATCCCACGGACAGAGGAGCCTGTTGGGCTACAGTCCATGGGGTCGCAGAATCGGACATGACTTAACCAAACAGCAACAGTGACACCATCCACCTGCTTATCGCAGTCTTTCTCATCACGTGTGCTGATAAGAAAGCAAAGGCCCCAGTGCACAATCTGTTTCCAGCACGATGGTGCCTTTTCTCAGTGGACACTGAGACTCCAGGGTCTCCGGGGTCAAGCCACCACCGCCTGCCTCCTCCCAGTCTCTGCATCCACATCTCAGCACATCCTGACCTGACTTGAGGATCAGGCCCCGCAATGTTGTTGTTGTTCAGTTGCTAAGTTGTATCCAACTCTTTGTGACTCCATGGACTGGAGCACACCCAGAAGTGTTAGTCCTGTGCATAAAAACTGAGAGAAAAA
Organism: Aepyceros melampus; assembly: GCA_006408695.1. NCBI lineage: Eukaryota > Metazoa > Chordata > Mammalia > Artiodactyla > Bovidae > Aepyceros > Aepyceros melampus. The sequence goes on from SJXQ01006824.1 coordinate 117,671, forward strand.
AAATTGAAAAGCTGACACTTGCAATTTAGAAGAGGATAAGCAATCTGGTCAGAAATAAATGGAGAATTAGTAGAAGCAGTTTCTATTATCAGCTGTGTTCCTGACTTGCGGTTACCTTGAGTAAAGCGCTGAATTCTGTGATTTCCCCATGTGTAAAATAAACAACGAAAAGATTTCCAAGGTGCCTTCGAGTGCTAAAATTCAGTTATATTTCAAATGGAAAATATCTGCCTGAAGGCATTATCACACTGTTTATAGTTTTCCAATAAACTACTTTTCAATAAATAAACCACCTAAGGCCAGTTGAATAATAGTCCCTTTCTCTCCCCATCGCTTTTCCCCCTCTCTCTGCCATTCCCTCATTTCAGATTAATGACACACGAAGTGTATACTAATTATTTTACCTGCTGCACTGACTTTTGACTTGACTGCTCATATAACTCAACGTCATTCTCCGTTTCCCCTACTTTCTCACCTGAATTAAGGTGCACCTTCACTGGAGGGCTGAGGATGCAGGCCAGGGAAGGAAATGTCACCCCCTTGCAGAGGGATCCTTGGAGAAGGTGTTTTATCGGCGTGGCTCCTGCCAGGACTCCGCAGCTGTCTTATCTGCATGGAGCAGCTGGCGGGTGAAAGTTGTGCATTGCATTGATTGATCTTGTACATATTTGAAGTGTGTTTTTACCTGTCAGTGAGTTTTATAACATCTCCCTTGACTTTACATCAACAGCATTAAGTAGAGCTTATGGTGTTCATCTGCCATTCAAAATAGCAGATGATACTTTTATTCTTTTTCCTTATGTAACAATTATTTGCAGGATTTTAAGGTACTCATTATGCAAACTGATATATTATTACAGTGGGTCAGTGGCAGCTGTTTGGAGCATGCCATCATAGCAATTTGCCAGAACTTTGTCTTTAAAATGACAACCTCATATTTATCCCATCTGATATTAAATGCAACAAAGACACCTTCTATAAAACCTTCTCAACCAGTTAACTCAGTGCTTTAAAATGGTTTGCCAGATGTCCAGAAAGTGTATCAACTGCCTTCCTTTCCTCTTTGAAGCTAAATTGTCCTTATTGAAACCAACATTGTGGAGTTAATCCCTGTTGGTTTTCTAAACAATAAAGCTCTTCACACACACACAAAAAGCCATTTTTGAAGTTATAGAAAGTAAACACATTTAATAGCTTAGGTACTGAGAATATCAAACAAGGACTTTGCAGTTTGAATCACTTCTCTAAATACAGTAGATATTTATTGACTTTCATTTATAAGCTTTTTTATGCAGATAATAATTTATGCCACTACAGATACTAGTACTGAATGGTGATTATTATTACTAATTACTGAAAAAAATATTATTTAAAACACTGTACCATCACATCGTAATTCTAAGGAACTGGTATTGTGTGACTGAGATAATAATTCAACCTCAGCTTGCTCTTATAAATCCTAGATTTATAAGAATTTTGTTTAATCCTCTAGGAATTACTCCGTAAATTCTATGAATATATTCATTTCAGTGTATTTTCACTCAGTTCACTGTTTCTATTATTTCCCCAGAGACTTCCTCTTTGACCTCAGGATTGTTTGAAATATATTGTTTGGTTTCCTAGCGCCTGGACTTCTCCTGTCTTTCTGTTATTGATTTCTAGCTCAGTTCCACTGCAGCCAAGGAACACATTCTATACGACTTCACTTGTTTTAAATTTATGGAGATTTGTTTTCTGACCAGGGTAAAGTCTATCTTGGTAAATATGCCACCTGTACTTGAAAAGAATTCATGTCTTTTGCCAAGTTTGGGAACTATTTAACTATTAAACTCCATTTTCAGTCTTGCCTTTGTCCTCATCCTCACCCAGGACTCCCATGACACATGTTTCAGATCTTGTGTTATAATCACACAGGCCTCTGTTGATCAGCACATCTTTTCCAGACCGTTTCTCTCCTTTTTACATATTTGTTGCTGTTAGTCGCCAAGTCATGTCTGACTCTGCAACCCCATGAGTTGTAGCCCACCAGGCTCCTCTGTCCATGGGATTTTCCAGGCAAGAATCCTGGAAAATCTTGCTGTGCCCTCCTCCAAGAGATCTGCCCAACTCAGGGATGGAGCCCATGTCCCTGCTTGGCAGATGGAGTCAGCCGCCCGGGTGCTGGCCTCTTGTAATATGTATTCAGTGATACACATTATTCTAACTTCAAGTTCACTGATTTTCTTCTCTCATTCTTTTGTGGACCACAGCCAATGAGCTTTTTATTTCACTTATTATATTTCATAGTTCTAACACCTCCATTTTGTTCTTTATATCTTCATTTTCTTTCTTGAAACTTGTTTGTTTGCGCTTATGATGTTGAAGCATTTTTCTTATGGCTTTTTAAAGCCCTTATCAGATAATTCTAGCATCAGTATCATGTTGCTGTTTGGAGTCTGTTGTTTGAATTTTCTCATTTTAATAATTTGTTTTTCTTAATTCTTGTCATGACAAATGACTTCCAGCTGAAGCAGGGTCCTTTTTGAGTCTTCTCTTTGGTCCGCACCTTCTTATCCTCCTTGGACAAGAGAAGGGAGCAGGGTTCCCTGATGCCGGTTGGGGGGTGGTCCTGGTTTCCTGTTCAGTCTCTGTTGACATGGAGCAGGGGAATGCCCTTGCCCTGGTTCCTATTTGACCCTCGGTGGCTTGGAGGGGCAGGGGTGTCTTGCTTCAGCTCCTCAGCTGTTTTCTGCTGATGGAGTGGAGGGGTTGGCCTCGTTATGCTGGGTGGTTATCCAGTGGTGATAGAACCCAACGGTGGGGCAGGGGTCCACCTCATCGATCCTGGTGGGGCCGGGAGTCCTGGCTCTCCATGTGTCACCGTCCAGCCAGGATGACACTGTCCAGTGGGGATTCTGGAGCCTAGGGAGAGTAGGAATCTAAACTCCCTGCTCCCTTTGATGACAGAGGCGGGATGGAGCTGAGCTTTTTCCTTGTGGTTTTCGCTGAAGTAGAGAGACTTGTCTAAACTATTCTGTTGGAACGAAATTGGGTCATTTGTGAGACAAACCTACAGCCTGTTATACAGAGTGAAGTACGTCAGAAAGAAAAAAAGACCACCATCGTATGTTAATGCATAGATACAGAATCTAGAAAAATGGTACTGATGAGCCTGTTTGCAGGGGAGGAATAGAGATGCAGACATAGCGAAAGGGCTTGTGGACACAGCAGGGGAAGGAGAGAGGGGGGCAAATTGAGAGAGTAGCATCGACTTATGGACACCACCATGTGTGAGAAAAGCTAGCTGCTGGGAAGCTGCTGGGCAGCACAGGGAGCTCAACTCTCCGCTCTGTGATGACTAGATGGGTGGGGGCGGGAGGCTTGAGGCTGAGGGAACATGTGTTGTACAGCAGAAACCAGGCTAACGCTGTAAAGCACTTATCCTTCAATTAAATAAAAAATCAAAATCCTGTTTTCCCAGGATGCACTTTTCTAGATTTTTTAACCAGAGAGAACAGGCTTTGTTGGGACTTTTTGGACAGTGTTGATGCAGGTTTCTGGGTTGCTGGTAGAATTCTTCAGCTCTAAGTCTGGACTGTATGAGGCAAAAGAAAACCTAGGAACTCCGTTAACTTCTTTTTGGGTTTCAAGGTCACTGTTGGGTCTGCCTTTTCTTTCCACCTTTAAGAATCTTCTTATTTTTGCTTTACATGTAATGTTCAGAGCTTTATTAATGATGAGCAGAAAGAAAAGGGGGGGAAAAGGTACTTCTGCTCTGTCTTTACCAAGGAGTCCCCTATATGTCCTTTAAAATGTATATATACAAGGTATGGCATCCCATTAATTGATTAGAAAGTCCTATCCATTGACAATCCAAAAAAATCGTGGAGGCACAACCCTTCCACCCACCCCTTTCCGGATGTGAGGCCCTATAGAGCCTGGGTTTGTAACATTGCTAAGAAACAACAAGAATTGATAGGAATTGAATCACAGAGGAAATGAGTTGGGGATCTGTTACATGTAAAATAATAGACTCATATCATTCTTGCAAATATTTTAATCTTTCATGAGCATATATATAACTCAAGTAAAATTAAAAAGGTTAGTAGAGGATAATTCTTTTTTGATCAAGACATGATTGATTATTATATTGTGACTATTTCCCACATGTCTCTGGAACTGCTTTGAGTAACTTCAAATATCAGCACCAAACAAAAACTGTATCTCTACATACGACCCATCAAACTTCCACAATCACTCTGAATCACACTCTGTTGTGCTGTTCTCTCTGGATAACGATTTAATGCATGTTGTTTCATACTTTAAAGCAGAAGCATATGATGTGTTTACAACAGTTTCAGCTCACTTCTTTTATTCAGGTTTCCTTGGTGGCTCAGATAGTAAAGAATCTGCCTGCAATGTAGGACACCTGGATTCAATCCCTGAGTCAGGAAGATCCTCGGGAGAAGGCCATGGCTATCCACTCTAGTATTCTTGCCTGGAGAATCCCATGGACAGAGGAGCCCGGAGGGCCACAGTCCTAGGGGATGCAAAGAGTCAGACACAACTGAACAACCAAGCATGCACACGCATTCCTGTGCTGAAGAAAGTTTAACATAGTTGGGAATCTTCATCACTGAAATAGCTACGTCAATGTTATTTTATACTAGAGGGAGATGGGCTTCATACGAGGTAAGTGGATATTTAGTTTTAGTGCGTTTAAACTGTGGTGTTGGAGAAGACTCTTGAGAGTCCCTTGGACTGCAAGGAGATCTAACCAGTCCATTCTGAACATCAGCTCTGGGATTTCTTTGGAAGGAATGATCTAAAGCTGAAACTCCAGTACTTTGACCACCTCATGCAAAGAGCTGACTCATTGGAAAAGACTCTGATGCTGGGAGGGATTGGGGGCAGGAGAAGAAGGGGACGGCAGAGGATGAGATGGCTGGATGGCATCACTGACTCGATGGACGTGAGTCTGAGTGGACTCTGGGAGTTGGTGATGGACAGGGAGGCCTGGTGTGCTGCGATTCATGGGGTTGCAAAGACTCAGACACAACTGAGCAACTGAACTGAACTGGACAACCGATGAAGGCTTTCAAAGAAATGCTACTCTATTTACCTGACTTGAAAGTCATTTAGTAAGTAAAATCATAAAGCTTTTTATGCTTTAGAGCAGTGAGCCTCTTATGGGAGCTGAGCTCTTTCTCTAAGATAAGGTAGATTGTCAACTCCTATTTTTATATTCATTTCCTAAGAAGATTAGTTCAAACATTTAACAGTAAAAAAAAAGGTTTATTAACCCCAAGATAGTTATGTGATTGTCATACAGATTATTTGATCTCTGAGCCCATATATGCATGATGAATACTAATACAAAGTTTTAAAAAATTCAGATATGACAATCTGGTACATTTTAAGCTTTAAGGCAGAGATTTTCTCTGTAGCAGAAAGAATGGAATGAGTTTTACTTGGGAGTGTTACAGGCTTGACTTTACATTTCTAGTCACAGATGTTTAATTTCAGTTCTCTTACTATACCTCTATCAAGTTTGTTACTTTTCCTATAAAATGGGGATGTGCTAAGTCACGTCAGTCATGTCCAACTCTTTGCGACCCCATGAACTGTAGCCCATCAGGCTACTCTGACCCTGGGATCTCTAGGCAAGAATACTGAAGCAGGTAGTCATTCAGTTCTTCAGGGATCTTCCCAACCCAGGGATCAAACCTACATCTTGTATGTTTCCCAAATTGGCAAGAGGATTCTTTACCACTGACAAGCCCTGGGAAGCCCAAAGCGAAAGTGTTAGTCATTCAGTCATGTCCAACTCTTTGTGACCCCATGGACGTAGCCCTCCAGGCTCCTCTCTCAATGGAATTGTCCAGGCAAGAATACTGGAGTAGGTTGCTATTCCTTTCTTAAGTAGATCTTCCTGACTCAGGGATTGAGCCCAGGTCTCCTGCATTGCAAGCAAATTCTTTACCATCTGAGCCACCAAGGAAGCCCAAAGAAATGGGAGCAGGGCGGGGGAGAGTTAGTTTACAGATTTGAGTGATGAGAAATAACCTTCCTTTGAGGAATAGCATTCCTAAGCCCTATTCTGCACCACCTCTCAACCACATACACATAGTCTTGCTCAACATTTCATGTAAACAAATGTATAGGAAACAGCATTTCAAGCAAACAGCTTCCCACTCTGCCCTCAAGACTCATTTTACTCAATTAAAAGACGATCACAGCTGTTATCCTGTAGCTGCCACCGACGCCCTAAGTTCAGCTAAAAGCTGAAACTCGGTCTTGCTGCAGGAGTGAACAGCATATTTTGCATTTCTAGAACACCGATGGATCTTCTCTTGTCTCTTCAATGAAGGGGAATAGAGATGATAAATATCCAGGCATATAGAGCACGTCTTTCCTAAGATTTTGGTCAGTATCCATAATAACTGGAAGCTCCGGCAGCTTTTTTATTTGTTAGAATCATGCTCCGACTTCACTTAAAATTATGTAGAAGCAGCAGGAAAATATTCCTCTGATGATGACACAACTTAAAATTGATTTTCCAAAAACACTTAGAGCTGACAGTGTTAAGTATCACTGAACATCCATAGAAAAGTTTTTTAAAAAACATTGTTGTTTTCTATTGTTCAGTCGCTAGCTCGTGTCTGTCTCTTTGTGATGCCATAGACTGCATCACGCCAGGCTTCCCTGACCTTCACTGTCTCAGGAAGTTTGCTCAGACTCATGTTCAGTGAGTTAGTGATGCTGAAGAACCATGGTTCATTGTATTTTCTAGATTGTTGAGAAAGTATAAGAGAGACCTCTACTGGAGAGAACAGGACATCTCTGTTTCCGCTTCAAGGAAATAACACGTTTCCATTGCCTGAAGATTTTATATCCTGTACTTCAGAGATCAACCTGTTACCATAGTTCTGAAGATTTATTTATGAAAATGAGTGGACGCCATATGGTCAGTTGTCTGGAAAAGGCTGCGTTTGATTCAGAAGCTGAATACAGCAAACATTTAAATCCTAGCCTGTTTATATATTAATAAATGATAAGGAAGGCCCGTGGGGACACACAGCTGACAACTGAACAGTCTGGAGCAGAACAAGACGTGTTTAGTTTCTCCGCTCACACTAACTGGAGTAGCCGTGGCTGGATAATTCTAAATGATTGAAGATCACATAAAACTTACTGGAACTCAGCTGCACCAATGACAAGACAAGTCCTTATTTAGCATTTGGAATAATTCCTCATTTAGCGTATCCTGGATATTTGCTGAGGACACTATTAATCTTGTAGATATACAAGATACAAGATTATTACAGTATACTGGAAGACTCTGCATTTTCACAAGTTCTGGCTGCAGTCTCCTGGAGTTTGTACAAACTCATGTCCATCGAGTCAGTGATGCCATCCAACCATCTCATCCTCTCTTGTCCCCTTCTCCTCCCACTTTCAATCTTTCTCAGCATCAGAGTCTTTTCCAATGAGTCAGCTCTCTGCATCAGATGGCCAGAGTACTGGAACTTCAGCTTCAGCATCAGTACTTCCAATGAATAGTCAGGGTTGATTTCCTTTAGGACTGACTGGTGTGATCTCCTTGCAGCCTTAGGGACTCTCAAGAGTCTTCTCTGGCACCAAATCCTGTATTGTGTAAAGAATATTTGAACGGTTAGTAGGTGTTGGTCTAAAGGACAGAAGTCTTAGACACCTGAGATGTCATAGATAAGTGTTCTGACTATTTCGTACATGAATAGAGATATAAATTATTGGATATAGAAGCTGACTTATTCAAGTTTATAATAAAGAAGTATTTTCTAAATAACATTGTCCAAAGAAAAGGTAATTTTTTCCCTTTGAAGATACCACTTATTCAATAAATGTTTATAATTGGCTACTATCAAATACAATATGCCTTAAATTCCAGTATCGTATCATTTTTTAATAAATCCAATGCAAGATGAACTTTTAAACAGTCTCGAGACAAGATTCTATTTGATCAAGAACACAAGTGAAGGATAAAAGTGAACATTTGTCGAGGCTGAGTGTTTGCTCTCTGTGGGTGCGCCTCTAATTGCTCTACAGGTGTTTACTCGATCTCCACAGTAACCCTAACGCAGCGTGTGCTTCTGCTTCATGCTGGTTGACACCATCCTCCGTCTCTTTCTATCCACCTTAGAAAGAAAAGTCTGCCTTCAGGAATTCCGAGTTTGTTTGCATTGGGTGTAATACATCTGTACCTTAAACATCAATATATCACAATATTGGAATAGAGACTGAGAAAATTAGTAGCTTTAATGACTATGGAACAAATTATTTTGCCCCTAAACTGGGTCTTAGTTATATGCTTTAAATATATTGAACAAATAGACGAAAATACTGGGAAACTAGATTCTCTGTCATCTTATTTAAAATAGATTTCTATCACCCATCTACAGATTTATCTTCAAGTGGTCCAGCATAAACCAATCCCCAAAGTGCCTACCAAGAGAAAGCAATTTATTGCTTACATGCAAGCCAGAAAACATCAAATTAAACAAAAACAAGTTGCATTAAAAAAAAATAAAAAGCTACAGAGACAGAGATTCAGGTCTGCTGCTATTTAGAAATCACTTTGGGTTCATTTCCCCGGGAGGTGGCACGGTTCTCCGCCTCTGGTGATACAATTTACCTGGTTCTGCTGGGCAATCCACTGGCAACACAGAATTATTAGAAGCTAACTTTTAAGAAAGTAAAATTGTGACCCTCACACAAATCTAAAATAAGCATAGCCTGAGTATTATTTAACTCATTAATCAGTGACAAGGCCAACATGATGGCAAAATCACAGCAAAGAATAATCCAGAAGTAGACACACACATCAAGCAACCAGGAATGCTGAAATGAATTTGCTGATTGATACAGAAGGACCACTGTCCACAGGGCAGGAACTGTCGGGGACTCCCTTTCCCAAAGTGTGGTTGTTCACTGAATCTCTGCCTAATAAAATGCATTTTAATGTCCATGAAAAAATAATTATTAGCATTATTATCAACTATCTATAACTTAAACAATTATAAAATAGGTCAGCTGAAAATGAAGACAGATCAGATAAGGCCTGAGGGTCACTAGACTTTCCACCATTTCATTGAAAGAACACAAAGTAGTCTTATTGTTTTCATTTTAAAGTCTTCCAAACTTTTTCCTGACAGAACTTAATCAAGCTGTCATAGGGTAGAATATTAAAAATGGTTTTATATCATAGATCATGTTGTGATATTTGGAATATATCTTGAAAGGGGCTCAAAGAAATAAATGGCATTGTTACAACTTGTCCCATTCCTGCCTTTCTGAAAGTTTTTAAACCAATCTGCAAAAATGCTAAAATAGAAATAAAAGTGTGCTCTGCCCTACTTCATTCTAGAAAAAAATGAAATAGTATTAACACACAGATAAATAAAATATTTGAAAGTAAAAAAGCCTCATCTCACTTAGTGATTCATTTCCAATGAAAATTTGCTTTTGTGTCTAATAATGAATAAGACATAGCCTTTGAAGCAATGTATATGATAAAAATTATAGACATTTCTAAAAATATGTGAGAAGCTCCATGATTACAAAAATAAGAAAACAATGAATAAAAAAAACAGCAACAAAAACAGCTGTCATAAAGTGAATGTGTTAATCGCTCAGTCGTGTCCGACTCTTTGTGACTGCCATAGACCACAGCCCGCCAAGCCCCTCTGTCCATGGGATTCTCCAGGCAAGAATACTGGAGTAGGTTGCCAGTCTCTTCTCCAGGGCATCTTCCTGACCCAGGGATCAAATCTGGGTCTTCCACATTGCGTGCAGGTTCTTTTCTAAGCTACCAGGGAGGCCCACAACTGTCATAAGTTTCAGTGATTTGATTGTGGGTTTAATGGTACCACAGGCTGGTTCTCATTTCTAAAATCGTATCAGATTGGATCTGATAGATCCATTCAAGTTCTGCACTTCAGTGAAATAAGAGGTGAAAGCTTTAAAATTAATTTTAAACACTTGTGTAGCATATTCAAACTGATGTAAAAAGTGACAATTTGTAGTGGTGGGGATAGAAAAGTTCTAAAAATGAGTTGCCTATCAGGAGAAATAAGTCAGGGCAGATAAACAAAAAACAGAGAACACATAGAGAAAGTAAATTCTGAAGACGTGCTACCTGTTTTTCATTAAAAAAAATCAAAACAGGTGAGGTAGGACCAAAACCAGGCAAATTGTTCAAAAAATTTCATGAGTATGAACAACAGCAAACCTGATAAAACAAAGAAGCCAATATATACAAAGTCAATGTAAAAATAGTTACTATGGCAATTATACCTGGAAAGTGATTTATTTTTTGTCTTTGTTCTGGTAGGATATTTGAAGCATCACCTTCAGCATCAGTCCTTTCAGTAAATATTCAGAACTGATCTCCTTTAGGATAGACTGGTTTGATCTCCTTGCTGTCCAAGGGACTCTAAAGAGTCTTCTCCAGCACCACAATTCAAAAGCATCAATTCCTCAGTTATCCTTATCTAAAGTTATTCTAACTGCCTCTCTAGTGGAACCAGAATGACAATCACCAGTTACGTAGGACAGCATTCAGGGGGCAGATGTGTACTTTGGGGTACAGAGTAACTATACGTTTTTCATGTAACCTCAAGCTCCTTTTGGCAACTTAACTTTATACAATTTCACATTGGATAGAGATGTACTAATGAGTCAAAACGGAGAAGGCAATGGCACCCCACTCCAGTACTCTTGCCTGGAAAATCCCATGGATGGAGGAGCCTGGTAGGCTTCAGTCCATGGGGTCGCTAAGTTGGACCTGACTGAGCGACTTCACTTTCACCTTTTGCTTTCATGCATTGGAGAAGGAAATGGCAACCCACTCCAGTGTTCTTGCCTGGAGAGTCCCAGGGACGGGGGAGCCTGGTGGGCTGCCGTCTATGGGGTCGCAAGAGTCGGACACGACTGAAGTGACTTAGCAATGAGTCAAAAATATTTCCTTTAGCGCCAGTGAAGTTGCTCAGTCATGTCTGACTTTCTGTGATCCCTCTACCAGGCTTTTTCATCCATGGAATTTTCCAGGCAAGAGTGCTGGAGTGGGTTGCCATTTCCTTCTCCAGGGGATCTTCCCGACCCGGGATTGGGGTATCCAACCCAGGTCCCCTGCATTGCAGGTAGACACTTTACCAGGAAAGCCCTTTCCTTTAGTACATTTTGCAATTAATTTTAGACATAGCTTCAGAGAGTTTTGAAGCCACTCGTTAATCTGCAGGGACATTTTACCATGAAGAGAGATCTTTCCCCCTGCAAACACCTTCCTTTCTGCTGTGTGATAAAGAAGTAGCTGTTTCAAAGACTGAGAACTTTCAAGGTGGAATTTTCCATCTTACTGGAGCCTAGGAGAAGTTTTTCAATATCCTTGCAGAAACTGGAACATCACTGTCCTCTTCAATGGATGTCAAAGAAGAAAGTGATGAGAGGAAAGGTTTGACATCGCTCTGTCTGATTGAAGGGCACATGGCCGGCTGATGGTTGAAGGTCCTCTGTCCCCTCCAGCTTCCTGACTCTATAAATTCCTAAATCAAGAAGTGGGTTTTCTGTGCAAACTTTGGGAGTGATAAAATTGTGCGTGCGCCCTGTGTGCATGTTGCTGTTGCACTTCTGCAAAGGAGATTTCTGTGGTGTAGCCTAGTAAGAAGTATTTTCACATTTGTCAGCGACCTACCAGAAATCATTGCTTGGTTGGACCAAGTCATCAAAGCATATTAATGTCATCTTCCCTTTGGGATATCTTGTCATGTAAACTGCTCCCCATTTTTTGTTCAGCCTCTTGTTAAAAGCATAGACTGTAAAGAAAGGATTAAAGAAATCGATTGTCAAAGAAAGGGAAGGAAAGGGGACTTGGCTAATTAGTTGGCAGGTGAAAATCGCTCATCGCCGGGCGGTGAAACCAAGAATGTATGCACCAGGGAGTCAAAGGGGAACTGGACCATGGAGAGAATGCGAGAGAGAAAGAGACAGAGGAAAGAGGAAAGAGGGAGAAAGAGAGGAGAGAGGGAGGGAGACAGGGAAAGAATCCCATCAGGAATCGGAGGAGTTAACTACGGATAAAGAGCTTCTTACAGAAACGTTTGCTCTCTAGGCAGTCAGGGAGATGATACCGTGGGTCTGTCTTCACCTAAGCGTGGCTGGAGAACAAAAATTTGAAAATACATAGCATGGCTCACTTTAGAAGAAAGCCAGAGAAGGTCTCTCCAAACTTTGATTTTCTGTCTCTAAGAATGGAGTTGAAAGTGGTATTGCTGTGATTCAGACCTCTTCCTGCAGGGAGAGACTTGACCCTGGTTGCTGAGGTTGCGGGTTCTGCAGGTTTGCGGGCGCGCAGCCTCGGGGCGGCTCCGTGAACGCGTGCCCCAGCCCCGCTGGTGCACCGGACGCCAGGCCTCTCTCGTGAGCCCCGCTGAGCGTGTGTGATGTCTGTTCTGTGCCGCGGGGGCAGCGGCTCGCCTGGCCCCTGCGGCCGGCCCGCGCGCATCCGTGGCGGACGCATGAGAAGGAGGCCGCGCGGGCCCGGGTCTGGTTCGGACCCGCCCCCCGCGCTCTACCGCGCCGGGTGAAGGGTGGGCTGCGCGCCCTTGCTCTCCGCGGGCGCTCGGGGCGCTGTGGTCTTCTGCTCGGCTGGGTAGGAAGCAGCACAGCAGGACTCCCTGTCAAACCCTGTCAGCCTCTTCAGTTCGGAATCTCGAGATGGCTGCTGACATACATGCTTTTGGTTCAAGGTTTGCTCGAGGCACCAAAAAAAAAAAAAGAAAAAGAAGAAACGATGTGGCCATCTTCAACCAAGAGCACAGATCTATCGAGTGTTTTGGAGATTCAGACTTTTAAGGGGAATTTATTATCTTTATGAAATTGGTGTAAGTCTAAACTATTTATGAAAGTCTCAGATGAGTTGCAGCTTTGGGAATAAAAACGTCTGCTCGCTCATTTGTTTCAAAGACTAAGGACAGAAAACCCAGGGACTGAGAGAGGTGGTAATGCCTGACAATGGCCACCGGAGGGAGCTAGTGACTCTCACGAGGACCGCTATTTCTTAAGAAGAAAACTTTCTATAAAAACAGAGGTTCAGGATGGGGGACACATGTACATTCAGGGCTGATTCATGTCAATGTACGGCGAAAACCACTACAACATTGTAATGTAATTAGCCTCCAATTAAAATAAATAATTTAAAAAAAAACAGAGGTTCGGAACTCTTAATTTGATAACTGGATCTCACCCAATAAACTGAAATTCTAAAATTGTGCATTGATTTTTAAAATGTGATTTAAGGCTTAAAATATTATTATTTTATGCTTCTGCCTGTCCCTTCTCTTTCTCTCCCTCCAAGAAGCTGAAATGTAAAAGGGGACATTTTCCTAGGCTCTAGCATATGGCACCCCACTCCAGTACTTTTGTCTGGAGAATCCCATGGACGGAGGAGCCTGGTGGGCTGCAGTCCATGGGGTCGCTAAGAGTTGGACACGACTGAGGGACTTCACTTTCACTTTTCACTTTCATGCATTGGAGAAGGAAATGGCAACCCACTCCAGTGTTCTTGCCTGGAGAATCCCAGGGACGGGGGAGCCTGGTGGGCTGCCGTCTATGGGGTCGCACAGAGTCAGACACGACTGAAGCGACGCAGCAGCAGCAGCAGCAGCAGCATATATGATGGCACCCTACTCCAGTATTTTTGCCTGGAAAATCCCATGAACGGAGGAGCCTGGTGGGCTGCAGTCCATAGGGTCGCTAAGAGTCGGACACAACTGAGCGACTTCACTTTCACTTTTCACTTTCATGCACTGGAGAAGGAAATGGCAACTCACTCCAGTGTTCTTGCCTGGAGAATCCCAGGGATGGGAGAACCTGGTGGGCTGTCATCTCTGGGGTCGCACAGAGTCAGACACGACTGAAGCAACTTAGCAGCAGCAGCAGCAGCAGCATATACGAACAAGTGGCTTCACAGTCTACACTCCACTCAAGCCCCCTCCAGGTATTGATCACAAATAAAATAAAATGCAATAGTAATTGCAAAATACATCTTGACATCCTGTTTCCACATCCGATTAAAAATTCATGGTCAACTTCTAGTTTGTTGAAGCATTAACTCTGAGTTATTAAAAAAGAGTTCTGCCTGTAATCAACTGGCCATTTTGTGTGAAGACAATTGGGAGGAGAGCCCTGAGAAGATATTGCAAGTCCTTTGTTTTACCTGTTTGTTTAAGGAGTCCTGCCTTTGTGATTGGGCAGATGAGGGACATTTGAGAACGTGTGTCTGTGCAGGTGTGGGGGGAAGCCTGCTAACCGATTTCCAGGACCTCTGTTCCTGTGTGCATTTATACATCAGCCATGGTCCTGGGATATGAGCTTATGCCTCTCGGAAGAGTTTAAGGCAATAATTATTTCAGAAGTTAACTGGAGTTAATGAAGACGTTCTCTTAATGGATGATCATTGAACCCAGATTGTGTCCTTTATTTATTTTTATTTTTCTATTTCTTTGACACACTGACATTATTCCATGGAGACGGTCGCTTCTGGCTAGCTGAGCGCTCTTTACTCCCTGAGTTTTAGAATTTCTGCTTCCTATAGTTAATATGTATGCTCACCAAGAGATGGTTTTATTTCTTCAAAATGCCGTTTGTAGTGACTGAACTTATTATTTTAATATGGTGAAATCAGATGTCACCTCAAGAGACAAACGGTGAAGGAAAATCTAGAGATCTTTTTCTGTAAAACTTATGTCAACTGGTTTCGAAAAACTTATAGTAACAAGTGAAAGAAAAATCTGTTTATATATGAGTGAAAATTTAAGAGACTAAAGAAAGCATGCACAAATTCATTTAAAATATGAATCTGAAATCTGATTGATTCCTAATTTCCACATAAAAGAAAATGGAACTAGAAGTCATAAAGATGCTATAGGCTGTAATATACTCAAGATAGACTAGACTAGACCAGACTTCAATGAAAGTGAAGTGAAAGTGAAGTCACTCAGTCGTGTCAATTCTTTGCGACCCATGGACTGTATAGCCCACCAAGCTCCTCCGTCCATGGGATTCTCCAATATACTCAAGATAGACCAGACCAGACTTCAGTACGTGCACTCAAACTCAAAGGAAGCTTCTGGCCCTGAGCTAATAGGCTGGCAAGTGAAAATGCATGTGTGTTTTACTTTCAAATATGGTGTGTAACATTGTATCACTTTTTTATTCCCTAATTTCAAATATATTTTTGATTAACTGATCAGTTAATTTCAGACAGTTTCAGACTAGAAGCATTAAAATGATGGTCATTTCTATTGCCTTTCAATTCCTTGAGAGGGAAGTCTAAAATGGAACACGTGTTTGCCAAGGACAGCTGTGTAAACAAGTGCTGACTCAGGTTAACAAAGAATCTACTAACAGGGCTATTGGAAAAAGCTATCATCAAATGGGTCTGAGATAAAGGTGGGGAAATTTCTATTCAGCAAGAATCTGCACTTTTTCCAGGCCCCCAAATGTGAGAAACACTGACAGTCATGTTACCCAAAAGATAAATTATTGAATAATCAGTGCTGTTAATGAGAGTTATTTCAAAAGTACAAAATATCAAAATAAACTTTAAACTGCTTATTCATATAGAAACCAAGGTAAAACCCTCTGCAGACAGTCATTCAGTGGGTATATTATACCTCTTATGCCCACCTGTCTCTCTCTGGCCAGTATGATACAGCCCCCATCCGCACCACTTCAGTCATCATTTAATTTTGCTCAGTTCCCTCTTTATAATTGCTACAAACAAAGTTCTTTTAAACAGTTCAGTCTTTCAAGGTGGGACCTGACATGGACTCACAGACTCAAATTTGTCTTTAGTTCATTTCAGTCGCTCAGTTGTGTCTGACTGTTTGCGACCCCATGGACTGCAGCATGCCAGGCTTCCCTGTCCATCGCATCCTGGAGTTTACTCAAATTCATGTCCATAGAGTCGGTGATGCCATCCAACCATCTCATCCTCTGTCATCCCCTTCTCCTCCTGCCTTCAGTCTTCCCAGCATCAGGATCTTTTCTAATGAGTCAGTTCTTCGCATCAGGTGGCCAAACTATTGGAGTTTCAGCTTCAGCATCAGTCCTTCCAATGAATATTCAGGACTGATTTCCTTTAGGACTCCTTGAAGTCCAAGGGACTCTCAAGAGACTTCTCCAACACCACAGTTCAAAATTTGTCTTCAGTTTCTCTACAATAGGAAGCCAACAGTAGACAGACCTACGTTCAGTAATTAGTGTTCTATCACTTTATCTCATTTGGAAAAGGTCATTGATTGTCAATGAATTTTCATCATTTAATTTAACTTAGCAAAATTCTCATGGTGTAGGTTACCAAAGAGATTTGGGAAAACTGTTTAAGTAGATACATCATAAGACAGTTTTTGTTTAAACGTTCACCCCAAAACTCTTACTTGTTTACATCCACTTAATGCGTGTGTTCTTAACAATCTCACAAAGACTACTCCTGAAGACTTTAGAAAACATTAAAGCAATTAGCCATCTTATGTATGTATGTATATATCTGCTGACAAATTTTGTAATAGAGATAAAATGTGCTTATTTTACTTTTAGAACTTATAAGGATAAATGTATTATATTTACACTGAAGTTTCTAAAGACATATCTATGTGAACTAAACCAACAAACTTAAACTAGCTTTTATTTACTAAAGATTAATCCTATATCATGTGAGCTTGTGAAGCATTTGGGCTAGGTTGTGCAGTATCTTAATTCATTTAAGTGCTTGTTTGTTTTTAATCTAATTAAGTGGAGTTCTTTTAGAAATTAATTTTGGCAATATCATCTGAAGGTATAAAAATACCACATTTATAATGTATATACATAAGCAGGCATACATTCACTCAGAGAAATCTTTTAGCTTTCATTCAAAACTTGAGTCATCAGTCAGATATATTCACTTTTTATATTTTTGACAAACTATCCTCAAGTCAAAATTTACTATTTTATAAATTACAGTTGGAATTAATTAGCTGAACTTGCTTAGATGTCTAAAGCATTGCTATCGTGGAGAAGAATTTTAAGTTTTGCTTTTGCTCTTCATCAGCAATCTTGTGGTGACTGTGGTGTAGAGTTTGGTTAAGAGATCCCCTTTGCAGTTTGAATTTTTAAAAAGGCCTCTTTCCTTTTTTCTTCCTTCACTCTCAGGCATTTGTGGGCTATGCTTATACTTCAAAGAGATGGATGATAAGATTTATAACTTCAAGAGACAGAGAAGGAATTCAAGATATTTTTCCCCCTAAGGGTTTCAGGGTAATTGCTATTTAAAATTTTCTTTTTTTCTTAAGTACAGGACAATTTTGTTCCTATATCTTTATGTTTTATAGTATCTATAAGGATTTTGAAAACTGGTTTCAGAATTGTTAAAAATAACAGCTTCATATCACATTAAGAATTTTGCTTCTGGTTCTGTATCGTTTTCAAAACAGTTGTTTCAGTTAGTCCTTGAACACTGAGGTCCAGCTGATCTATTTCCTGATTATTTGTAGGAGAGCAATTTTTAAGAAGGGGAATTTATGTTGGATTTTTGTTTTAAGTCTCATTTTTCTTCTTTTATCATCCTGTTAGGAAGTGCCTAAGGCTAGCTGTCACATTTTCCTGATTTTAACTTGGTCTTCCTTAGGAACCAGTAAGACAGCTGCTTATGATCAGAGCTCGCTGAAAATTTTCCTCTTAAATGTAGCCAATTCTAAGAATGCATCATGAATTTGTCCGTCTGTTTTTATTCAGGCCTAAAGTGTTTCCCTCCATTCATGGAACTCCAGACAAGAATACTAGAATGGGGTGCCAGTTCCCCCTCCAGGGGATCTTCCCGACCCAGGGATCAAACCCACATCTCTTGTCTCTGGCGTCTCAGAGACAGTGCCACCTGGGAATAACTAAAGATTGCTTCTCTTAAAACAGCAGGCAAAGAGAAATAAAGAAAGGAAACCCCAAATTATGTATACTTCCAAGTAGTTTTGAGTTCATCTATTTATTCTGCCAGTGCTGTGGCTTTAGAGCTGTTTGAGTGCAGCTCTTTAAACTAGCACATACTAGGAAAGGTGAGTAGGAGCAAGAGACCCAGCACAAGGGACTCTGAGATATAAGGCTTTACATTAACACTCCTTTAATTTTGCTCATTAAGCTTTTACATTCCTGACTTTGGGGAATTTAATTCACAGCATCCTTAACCATTCAGTATTTCTCATCCATCTGTGTTCTGTATAGTCTTCTACTTGTTGGACGCATCCTTCAACAAAACAAAGGTGACTGTCCTTGAGATTCTTATGTTCTTACACATCAGATCAGTAAGTGTAATCAGTAAGTATAACGGAAATCACAGGGTTAGTTAAAGATTGATAAGGGCTTTGAGAAACATAAACTGCAGAGGAGAAAAAAGAAGAGTTGGAGAAATGTTTACAGTTTTAGGGCTTCTCTGGTTGTTGAGGTGGAAAAGAATCTGCCTGCAATGCACAGGTCCCTGGTTCGATTCTTGGGTCTGGAAGATCCCCTGGAGAAGGAAATAACGACCCACCGCAGTATTCTTGTCTGGAGAATCCCATGGACAGTGGAGCCTGGCGGGCTACAGTCCATGGGGTCGCAAAGAGTCGGACACGACTGAGTGACTAACACTTACAGTTTTCAAAAAGTAGTGAGAGTAGAACTTACAACAACATGCCCTTTACGCAGACTCTAGAAGCACGAGTGGGAATGAACCAGCGACATCTGTGAAGACAGCATTGCATTCACAGGACAAGAGGAAGCTCAAGCCCTGCCTTGGGGCCTCGCCTGCAGTAATGTAGGTGAGCGAGGAGGCTGGTGTGGGCGCAGTGAACCCTGTTCACCTTCGGAAAGAGGAAGTGTTAGTCACTCAGTCATGGCCAACTCTTCGCCACCCCATGGCCAGGCTCCTCTGTTCATGGAAATTTTCAGGCAAGAACACTGGAGCAGGCTGCCATTTCCTCCTCCAGCCCAAGGTCTCATCTCCTGCATTAATAGGCTGTTTACCACCAGGACCACCTGAGAAGCCCTGAGATAAGAGCGAAAGGGCAGCAAAGACAGAGACAGTCATCGGAGTGCAGTCACCCAGTGGAACAATCGGGACTTTTCAGCAGAATGAAAAGCAGCGGAGTGACAGAATCTGATACTTGCAAAGATGGTCCTGATGCTCCTTCAAGAACAGCCAGTAGAAGACCAGCGTAGAAAGAGCTGCTCGAAATCTCCTGCATTTGTCCAGGCGAGAGGTCATCATGGCCTGGATCAGTGTGGTACATGGGAGTGAACCCACGTTACTGGGCTCCAGCTGCATTCCAAAGACAGAGCCAAAAGGGCCTCCCAGCTGTTAGGAAGCGGAATGTCAAAGGTCCAAGGGTTTTCTTCTTCTTCCTTGGCTATAGAGTAGAAATCAGTGAGATGAGTTCAAGGATGCTGTGAAGGATTTGGCCTGGGATGGAGGGAAGAATTGACCATCATCAGAGTGAGGAAAGCAGGCCCAGAGCTGATATGAGGAAGGAGACGAGGCTCTCTGTGTGCACACCTGTCGTTCAGGACGTCTGTTAGACACACAGGCTGTGTATCGTGCTGGCCATTAGGTAGACAAGTCCAGACTTCAGGAGAGCTCAAGGCTTACAGTACACGTAAAGCAATTGTCAGTATATACACGGTATGAGGCCATGAGACAGGACTGGATGAGAGGGGGTAGGGTGGAGAAGAGCACCGCAAGTGGATCTTGACGCTCAAATATAGGAGATCGGGGGGAAAGAGGGGTGGCCACCAAAGTGTTCCCAAGAAAGAAAATCGATGAAGGGGGAGAAAAATCAGGAGAATATTATGTCCTGGAACCAAATGAGGAAACATGTGCAGAGGAATGAGTAGTCATCTGTGTTGAAGACTCTGACACTCGAGTTAAATGAGGACAAATGCTCAACAGGGAGTAAGCAATGGGGCAGTTCCCATGACGGGGCCAGTGCCCAGGGCAGATCCTCACGAGCCGTGTTGCAAAGTCCCAGATCCTTATCGGAACTCCTCCGTCTGAAAGGGAGAAGAGGATGATTTATCTCCTTAATGTAAGCGTAGAGGTGCCTGCTCACTTCCCACGAGAAATGTGTTTCTGCCCATTTGAATTGGCTTCTGTTCTGATTCTGGGTGTGTTTGTTTTGAGTGCGGGGGAGAAAGCATTGTGATCCTTGATTTCTCCAAATTCTTTATTTCACTCTAACGAGGAGGTCTGGAACCCTTGTCTTTTCCTTTCCTTTTTTTTCCTTTTCTTTGGCCCCTCCATGCAGCCCGTGGGGTTGAACCCAGGGACCCCAGCATTGTGTGTGTGCTCAGCTGCTCAGTCACGTCCAACTCTGACCCCATGGACTGTAGCCCACCAGGTTCCCTGTCCATGGAACTTTCCAGCAAGAATATTGGAGTGGGTTGCCATTTCCTTCTCCAGGGGATCTTCCCGACCCAGGGATCAAGCATACTTCTCTTGTATCTCCTATATTGGCAAGTGGATTCTTTGCCACCACTGCATTGAAAGCACAGAATCTTAAACACCAGACTGCCAGAGAAGTCCTCTGAAGCCCTTGTCTTAAACTACATGCATTTTTTTAAGTGTTACCTAAAGAGAGAAAGGAAAGAGGAGGGATCAGAAATAAATGAAGCTTCCTTGATGATATTGTCATAGTTTAATGATAACATGCATTGACATTGTCCAGTATGCCTGCCTTGACTAGATATTTTTAGAAACTTAATTTAGTACTCCTCTACTCTGAAACAGGCTAGGCAGTGTAGCATATAATTTAGGGGAGAACAGAGAATCCTGATTTTTGATGCCATTGCTTAAGTACAATGATTGACCCAGACAGGAGCTCAGTGTGCCAGCTCAGTAGACCTCTGTGCTGAAATAATAACAAAAATTCCATGAGTGTTTTTTTTTTTTTATAACATGATATAAATTACTGACCAAAATAAATGTATGGCAATAAGTTGTGACTCACACCTCAAAAGGTGATATTAAGCAATTGGGCTGTATTTAGCGATTCCAGTATCATGATTTTATTTGATGAAGAAATTATTCTATGAGACTTCCTATTTAGGTGTATATCTGTGGTATCAGTGTCATATGTAAACATAACTCGGTATTTAGATAGAGTATATACACTGACTTTTGTATTCCTATGAATGCTTTCTGGATGCAGGTATAAGTTGTCTAAACCTTTAATGAAGAAGCAACAAAAAAAGTTTCCATGGTAAGATATATACAGAATGGTAGGGTGTAGAAATAACATCCTGTGACTTCAAATTCCCCCTGAACCTTGTGGTCAACAGCATCCACATCCAGTTGCTTCCTGTGCATTCCACAGAATGGGAAATTTGTTTCTTGTTTCATTGCTCAGTCATGCACAACTCAGTGACTGCACGGACTGTAACCCCCCGGCTCCTCTGTGCATGGGATTTCCCAGGCAAGAATACTGGTCCTGGGGGTTGTGGTCAACATCTGTTCCCAGCTGCTCCGTGTGCATCCCACAGAATGGCAAATTAATGTTCCTTACTTTGGGATTCCCTTTGCATGCCTTCCGCATGTCCCACGGGTCTGGGATTTGCAAACATCTAATCTAAACTACCTTAGGATGTGTAGGACTAAATGTGCAAAAATGTGTGTGCAGCCGTCAAAGCCTGTGAGACTGGCATTCACACAGCATATTGTCACTTACAGCTTGCTGCAGGAGCACAGGCGAGCAGTAAGGGAACGACGTTTGCTGAGAGTGATCTTCTGTGCCCATCTCACCTTCATCTCGGCCGTGCATCCCAAGGAATTCGAACGCCCAATTATTCTGGGAACCAAGGCCCAGAAGTGGAAAGCTTTAACTGTTTCTCTAAAGTGAGAAGCCACTTGAACAGCAGAATCAATTCCAAAGTAATTACTCTTCCTCAGGGTATCCCTTTAAAGTTTATCTAGTTTTTTTTTTTTTTTTTTTTTAATAAAATACAGTCCTTGAACTTTAGATGGGACGTGTGAATTGAAGTTCAGAATCAAAAGAATGTTGTTTTCTCTAAGTAATCTTGGGTTCTCTCCCAAGGAAAGCTGAACCACAACTAGAAAAGCAAAATTGTTTTCAAACAGTTTTCACACTTAATGAGTGTTTAGTGATGAATGTGCCAAGTAGGCCACACTGCTGGGTGAAGAAATGAAGTGGAGGAGAGGTCAGCAGGGGGGTCATCTTCATATCTAATTCTCAAGGAACTAAGCCTTCATTTACTAGATGGTGGTTTCATAAGAATATTGAAATCATATTATAGTTGATTAAATGTGGCTTTCTAGACGGCTCAGGGGTAAAGAATCTGCCTGCCCATGCTATGTGGGATACGTGGGTTTGATTCCAGTGTCAGGAAGATCTCTTGGAGAAGGAAATGGAAACCCACTCTGATATTCTTGCCTGGTGAAATCCCATGGACAGAGGAGCCTGGTGGGCCTCCGTCTATGGGGTCACAAGGAGTTAGACATAACTTAGTTACTAAATAACAACAACAGCATGATTAAATGACTATGCATTCATCAAAACCTATCCTCACTTTCCAGAAACTCATAAACAGTCAATACCAATCATGGGACAGAATGTCACAAACAGGATTAGCAACCTTGGGAAAACCTAAGTTGTAGTCAGAATTAAGCTGGCCCCCAGTAGAGAATGCATTTCACAGATGTGGTTAAGAGAAGAATCCAAGGGAAATAAAGGATTTTATGTTTGAGAATTCCTGAGAAAGAGATTCGTTCTCCATCCACTGTTGACCAAACTCCTCAGAGAGTGACAATAAAGCTCCAGATGGGTCTGGGGCGTCCAGAAGCAAGGATGCTACTCTTCTTCTTGGAGAATGTCTGGGGAGAAGGTGAAATCCAAGTTTTAGAACGGTCCATGATTTATCTAGGCAGCTAGGTATAAACCAGCTTCACAGATGTTCTCTTGCTTTCATGTAATGTTAGGCTGCTTCCCATGTGACCTGGATAAGTGTGTAGAATATGAGGTGAGACTTGTAGACTTGAGTGATCGTTTAGCAGCACCTAAGAGGATCACTGAATAAAGGCCAGAGGGGACTGAGGCATCCATGGACATCATGATACAGAGATTGACATGAGAGGCAGATGGTTCACTCCCAGAAAGTCATATCACAGTGCTTGAGTAAGTGTTGAGAACCCACTTCAGGATTTTAAAAGATGCTAAATTACCTATGTGGTATGCCACTTGCTGCCCTCCTTCTCTCTCATCCCTAAAGCTTGGAATATAGCTATAATGGCTGGTAATCCAGCAACCACCTTGTGCCATGAGTTCATCTGAGGACAGAAACAAGTTCTGGGTGGCTTGAATGGAACAATCACAGCTTAGTCCTGCATAAGATGTGGGAACCCTCATACTAGCAATAGATGCCTAACCTCTAGATTTATCATCTGTGTAAGGCAAAAATTCCTCCTGTATTTCATCACTTTTTTGTATTTTATTTTTTCATTATACACAATAGAACCTAAGCTTAATTGGTTCTGGTCATTTCCCCAGCTTTCTGCATTCTGAGATGGAAAGGCATGTCATATAGTTGCTCTCAAATATCTCTTCATAAACCCAGCCCATTCAGCTTTTTGATGTGTCCCACATTTCCAGCAGGGCTGCTTCCCCACATTTGGACATCCTTCCCAGAGACATCAGTGAGAGCATAGTGAGAGCTCAACTCATATGCGGCCTGGGAAAAAAAGTCTCTGTGAACCAGCTCTGGGAAGAGAGAGTCAGGGGAGAGAGAGAAAGAGTCAGACAGAGAAGAGAGAAACAAGGAAGGAAGGAATAGAGAGGAAGAACCCAAGAATTTATTTTACTCACTGAACATGTGTGTGTGTGTGTGTGTGTGTGTGTGTGTGTGAATGTGTGTGTGTATGTGAATGTGTGTGTGTGTACGCTAAAATTCCATCTTTGGATAAAGAAAATACTAGCAAGTAAGAAATTTAAAATACATAGCAAGCAAACTAACAAAATACAGAGCAATGAGGATTTATTAGTTTTGGGCTTTGGGCTTTGGTTTTTCATTTGATTTGTTACATGCAAGTTCGTGTTTTAAGAGCTGCTTCTTTCTTACAAAATTTCTTAAATTTTAGTGCAGGTCACTTTGCTATAATACAATGTGGAGTGTAGAGAAAAATTTGACCTGCTTGTTTTCCCCAATAGACAATGACATCATTGTGGAGAGAAACAGATTTTTTTTTTCCTATCATACTGGGGCTCTTTGTGTTCAGTTTCAGAAAGTATTTATTTTTATTCCGTAATATCATGAAGATGATCGGTGAAGTGGATTCAGCCAATGAATGAGAAAAAAAAAAAAAACAGAAAAGACCCCCAAATGTTATCTTGATTATGCCACCGAATGCTCGGGGAGAAATGGAAGTCCATCTTTAGAGTAACTGCAGCAGGAGCTTGGGCGGTTGCCCTGCCAACAAGTTGGGAAGCTTCTGTGCTGGAGGTTGGAGAAGAGGCTGATTTTCACACTTCCCAAGTGCGAAAGCGCAAGCGGGCTCTGTGGGTTTGTGCAAAGGCATCTTTTAAAATGCTGCAAGATATAGACAGAAAGTGGGACCCATCCCAATGCCCATCCCGTGGGGAACGTGGTATACCCATACATTGGCTATATGATGCAATGGGTATTGTATGGATATATCCGAACAATGATGCATTGTCCACAGCAAAATGAATGCAATTCTGATCTATAGGGATGAATGGTGAAGGTTTTATGCTGACTAGTGGAAACAAGAAATAAGAGGCTATATACATCCTATGATTCCATTCATCCAGTGTACAGGATGGGCTAGAGACAGAAATAGACATGAAGTTGTGTTAGGAGAAATGGGAAGTACAGGGTGTCTCACCTATGGAGGAGGAGTGATGGAAATGTACGTAACTTCGGTTGTGATGGTTGCACTATTCCGTGAATATACAAAAAATACCCAGCTGTACAAGATTCAGTGGGTGAACTTTATGGTATATAAATAGCTTTTCAATAAAGATATTAAACACAGGGAAGATTTTTTAGGAAATATTTTTTTAATAGTTTAAGACTAATTTCTTGAAACAAAGGTCGTTTTTCATCCCATGTCAGGAATGAATTGCCTCTCAGCTGTTGCTTGAGCTTGTCGTATGCCTCTGAAGCTATCACACAGTTGACCACATGTAGCCTCTAAATTCAGAGAAGGCACTGGCACCCCACTCCAGTACTATTGCCTGGAAAATCCCATGGATGTAGGAGCCTGGTAGGCTGCAGTCCATGGGGTCGCTAAGAGTCGGACACAACTGAGTCACTTCACTTTCATGCATTGGAGAAGGAAATGGCAACCCACTCCAGTGTTCTTGCCTGGAGAATCCCAGGGATACGGGAGCCTGGTGGGCTGCCGTCTATGGGGTCGCACAGAGTCGGACACGACTGAAGCGATTTAGCAGCAGCAGCAGCAGCAGCAGCAGCCATCTAAGTTATGCAGTCTGGCTAAATCTGTGGTTACAATGTGATACAGCAAATATTTTTCTGTGGAACAGGTCCATTTTAAAATAACACATTTTATTTAATTCAATAAGAGTGTCTTTTTCAGAGATAAGGACCCAAACCCACGTTAACCTAAGTGTGCATAATTCAGCACAAACAGAAATATAATGATGTGAACGACACACGAACTATTCAGTATGCAGACTCTAATCTGATTTTTCATTGAATTACACTGATGGAGGCTCCCCAATCTTGACACCAATCAAATGTCCACAGAGTTTGGTTCTCTCTTTTTCCCTGCCCTGAATAGGGATTAGGCATAGACATAATTGAGTCTTTCATTTTTTTTTCCAGAAATAGCAGGGAATAAACTCTGCTTGGAGAAGGCAATGGCAACCCACTCCAGTACTCTTGCCTGGAAAATCCTATGGATGGAGGAGCCTGGTGGGCTGCAGTCCATGGGGTCGCTAGGAGTCAGACACGACTGAGCAACTTCACTTTCACTTTTCACTTTCATGCATTGGAGAAGGAAATGGCAACCCACGCCAGTGTTCTTGCCTGGAGAATCCCAGGGATGGGAGAGCCTGGTGGGCTGCCATCTATGGGGTCGCACAGAGTTGGACACTACAGAAGTGACTTAGCAAACTCTGCTTGAAGCTATTACTTTAAAGGACATCAACAGAATACTTTTATGTAAGTCTGTAAGGCACTCTTGTAGATATGTGGGGAATAAAACAAAACCCCAAACCCCTGACTTCAAAACTCTTAACTTCTGACTGGAGAGAGTTTATTGACCAATAAGAAGTTAATATAACTATTATCAGAAGGTGACCCCATAGATGACACCCATGTGAACCTTTGAGGCAGCCTGGGGTTTATTATAGGCCTGAAAATATACACAAGGAATTAAGCTCAAGCAAAGTATAAATACAATCCTGCTGTCAGCTAGGCACAGATTTTGACATGTGCAACTATTTCTGCTCTTCTCCTATTATATCTGTATTTTTAAATCTCTATAGTTGCTATCCAGGCCCCAAGCAACTAAAAAATAATGTTAGTGTAATTTTAGGGTATGTGTGCTTAGTCGCTGAGTCGCGTCCAACTCTTAGCGACCCCTTGGACTGTAGCCTGCCAGGTTCCTCTGTCCATGGGGATTCTCCAGACAAGAATACTGGAGTGGGTTGCCATGCCCTCCTCCAGGGAATCTTCCCAACCTCGGGATCAAATCCAGATCTCCTGCATTGCAGGCAGACTCTTTACCAGCTGAGCCACCAGAGAAGTCCATCGGTTACTCCTGCTGCTGCTGCTGCTAAGTCGCTTGAGTTGTGTTGGACTCTGTGTGACCCCATAGTTGGCAGCGCGCCAGGCTCCTCTGTCCCTGGGATTCTCCAGGCAAGAGTACTGGAGTGGGTTGCCATTTCCTTCTCCAATTGGTTACTCCGTATAAGACCAAATCTACATCAAGGAGCTTAATGACAATGTGAATCAAAATTGGAGAGTGGAATTAAAGTGGTAATTATACCATAAAATTGGGCTTTCCTTGTGGCACAGACAGTAAAGAATTTGCCTCCAATGCAGGAGCCCTGGATTCGATCCCTGGGTCAGAAAGATCCCCTGGAGGAGGAAATGGCAACCCACTTCAGTATTCTTGCCTGGAGAATCCCATGGACAGAGGAATTTCGTGGGCTATAGTGCATGAGGTCACAAAGAGTTGGACACAACTGAGCAACTAAACCCAGCACAGAGTAACGGATAGAGGGAAGCAGAGGGGGATGATAGTCTGCCCATTGTGGGTTCCAGCCCAAAGCTCTATTTCTGTACTCGTTTCTCATGCTGGGAAATCCTGACCTGCCTTTACTTCTTCTTTTTCTATCTTGTGACTAACAGAGATGTCCTGCTTACTTGTCCTTAGGTCCCCTTTTGGTGGCATGTCTACTTGTCCTGTTTTCATAGGGCATCTGGGGGAGAGGAGCTTCCTAACTTTTCCAAATTATCATTCTTTGGGCTTCCCTGGTGGCTCAGATGGTAAAGAATCCTCCTGCGATGAGAGAGACCTGGGTTTGATCCCTGGGTTGGGAATATCATTCCTTAGACAATTACATTTACTTGCCATGAGACCTTGGAGGTGAGCCCATATTTCCATCTTTCCTACTGCCCTCTCCCCATCATGTGGATCTGTAGCCTGGTACATCGCTATGGTTTCAGAGATTACAGAAAATTATCTTGCACATAAAAAACGTTCTTGATGTTTATTGCAACTTTAAAAACACACACTGAGTGAATCAAGTGAATTCTGAGCAGACTAACCGTGTCGGAAATTCTGCGATGTCAAGGTGGCCCAGTGAGAAATCAATTGCAAAAGTAAGTGTGATTTATAGATCATCGCAGCACAAGATAGAGTGTGACCCCTTCACCCCGGTTCCTGGGTGAAGTCTGGATGATGTGGGCTGACTCTACAGTGTAAGGAACCAAAAAGGCAGACGTGACTAAGCACCTTGCTGGGGGTGGTGCTCAACTAGGCATTCAGATCGTCCTTTCCAGAGGCTGTAGCACAGGCTCTGAGGAGCTAGGGCCCTCCTTGAACCAACACAACTCTCCAGAGTGTTTCACCCTGGGAGAGTCTGCCATCCACACGCCCTGAGAGCGAGCAAAATGGGAGAAAGCTTTCCTGTGTGAGTGTCATTTTTAGCTGCTAGTTTTTCAAGTCTGCACCAGTTTTGTGGTCTTCCCTTTCATGGGCCAATAGGGATCCATTTTCCTGAAAACAACAGCAATTCTCACAGAAAATCTTTCAAAAAGGGGAGGATTGGGGAGGGGAGATTAGGAACTGATCCTAGATTGCTAGAAAGGAGGTGAAATGGAAGATGTGCAGAAAGTGGCTAGCTCTACGTTTCACAGGCAGAACACGCACAAGAAGCTCAGACCTTTCTGAGGTTAAAAGGTGCCAAGGGCATTTTCCATCTCTGGGACACGAGGTCAGGGTCTGGCAGAAAAGGTGGTGGTTCTTCATTAGTCTCTAAGGATGTGAAACAAGTTCCTCCCGTCAAGGCTCAAGCCTTCCTTTATGGGGTGAAAGGTGCGTGCACAACCCCGGAAGTTAGGAACACGGAGCTTCATCGCCTAGCATTCGGGGTTCCTGTCGCTAAGCCACCAAGGGAGCAAGTGGGCCATGGTCAGAGCAGTGCCAGCCCGCAGCTCCAGAGCCAAGGAAGCCTGTCCATGCCCTTCACCCTGGACCGTCTAACATGCAGGGTGTCTTCTCTGTGGCCGCTCACTACAGGAATATCTGTGATGCTGGAAGCCTGTTTGTGTTGAACTTCTTAAACACATTTTAAGTATGATTGCATTTAATAAATCTTCACTTCTTGGAATACTTTTTGGGATTCTCTGCATTTGCAAAATCTTTAAAGGACCAACTTAATACATATTTATGGACTCTGTTCTCTATGTAAGACATTCATAGCATGTTGTGCTGTGGATATATTCACACCAGTGTTGAAAATCTACTTACGTTAACTGAGATGTACAAAGAAAACACAGCATATAGCTTTTTTATATTCTATATTTGATGCGGCTTATTCTACAAGCCTCACCCCAGTGGATACTAAAAAAAATGAGAACCATCTCTCCTAGACTTAGCAGTTTCCTTTCCATAAATAAACTTTAACTATCTAAGCTCAATTCCTTTTTAGGGATGAAATAAATCAAATAACTTTGTTGTTGTTTTCAGTGACAAAGTCGTGTCTGACTCTTTGCGACCTCATGGACTGCAACATGCCAGGCTTCCTGTCCTTCTCTATTCCCAGAGTTTGCTCAAATAACTTGGTCCCCAGTAAACACTCAGTCTCAGAGTTCTGCCCAAATTGAGTTCTGGGTGAAAAGTGGGGGTTCATGTGTGCTCACAGCACTTGACGTGGGGTTGGGGGGGTCTCCTGACCTCCAGTAGGTCCTGGAGTGGGAATCATCTTCTTGGCCCACCAGGTGGCTCCCCTGCTGGCTGCCTGGGACTTTGTTGGCATCACCTGATGGTTCTTCCTCCTATGTGATCCCTCCACACCTCACTTCCTGCAGGCACTAGCAAGCACTCACAGCTCTTGTTTGATCTCTGCCCTATAGTTGTCCTGAAAATCTTTACTTTCTTGTTTACTTTTCCCCCTCTACAGCTACTTAGCACATCTATCGAGAGGCTTGGGGGAACCTCAGGACCCTTCCTGCCTGCATCGGGAAGGGCTGGCTTCTAGAAGTGCCATCTCTCTGTCCAGCCAGACTGTGATGTCTTGTTTCCAGGGATGATGTCCCATCTGCAGTGGAGCACAGGTTACCTGGGAGCTGTCTCCTGCAAGATTCCCAGTGGACAGTGGGTCAGTGGGCTTCCTTTGCAGATTTCTATTCCACTACTCATCTGCAGAGATGGTTTAGAGCATATCCATAGATATTTCGATACTCTATACAAAAGTGGTATTTAACCTTCCCTTGCAAAAGGGCCATCCTTAGAGACTCTTGCCTAAAGAGTGGATACATCACTTTTCAGGCTAGTCAGCTAGAGGAAACTGGGTTTGCCTGTTCTCTTAATCTCTCTCTCTCTATTGATTTTATTCTCTCTCTCTCTTTCGACTGAGCCTCCATATAGGAAATCCAGCTATCTTGAATTTATCAGATTGAGAGACAAGGCAAAGAGATCTCTCAGGGTTGGAGATAAATGCTGAGGAGCACTCCTCTACCTCCCCCAGAAGTTGAAGTCCTTCCAGCCCAGGCACCATCCTTCCAAAGATGCCAGCCCGCAGCAGTGTTGACGCAGCTGACAGCATGAGCAGAGCCTGCCCAGGCTGAGGCTACAAGCTCTTTAAGATGCTAGGTTTCAGGACAATGTGTTCCAAATGTGCAATAACTGGGACACACTCTCACCTTCCCTTCTTCTTCTGATGCAAAGAGCCAACTCATTGGAAAATACCCTGATGCTGGGGAAGATTGAAGGCAAAAGGAGAAGGGGGTGACAGAGGACGGGATGGCTGGTAGCATCACTGACTCGATGGACATGTGTTGAGCAAACTCTGGGAGATGGTGAAGGACAGGGGAGCCAGGTGTGCTGTAGTCCACGTGGTTCAGGGTTGGACACGACTTAGCAACTGAACAACCATAAACTAGGACTTGAACTTCACAGGGTAGGACAAGATCTCTCTGTTGCGACTCTGCCATCTCTTAATCAGCCTCTTTTTCCCCAATTACCAAAAACCTGAAGGCATAGGCTTTCCATCTCCTGCTAGAGTCTTACTAAAGTTTTTCCTTCTTAAAGTCTGTGATTAGTGCAGCAAAGTCTGTCTCTCAATCCATTAAATGGGAGCTAAATGACTCCAGACAAACACAGAGTTTTATTTCTACAAAGCTTGGCTTTTAAGATTCTTGTCTGGTGTGAGATTCAAGGCCTTCTGTGATGAGAAAGCTGATCTGTGACTCGCTGTTCAACACCTCATTCTCCTTCCTTGGGATCTTCGGGCTCTTTGCTTAGCCAAGGAGAGAGAAGGTGACAAGGGAAAGCGAACCAAAGGGGAGATGATGGTGTGTCACCTGGTCAAGATTAGAATCGTGTCTGCCTTAGACGAAGAAGCAGAAAACATGCTCCTTGTCCTTGAATAGCTTTTGAGTTATTTCAAGAAGCAAGAAACAGATACAGAAAAATACTCACACACTGAAAGCGTGGATTGTCAGTTTCCAAGGGAGTGATGCAAACAGTGCTTTTGTATACAGGGAGTGAGATCATTCAGGATTGGAGCTATGAAAGATTGTCCCAGGGGGTAGACTTGACATAGTCCCCAAAGCCAGACAAGACAGATGAACAATAGGGTGAAGAAATTGCAAGAGTGACCAGGTAGGGGAGGCAAGATGAACCGAGCAGAGACGAAGCATCTGGAAGGCAAGACGTGTATGCGGGATAGAGCCTGGGAGAATCTGAGAGAAGTGCTTATGTACATGTCCAAGGGACCAGGAGGAAATTGGAATAGTGAGGGGCGGTAGGTTGAATCAACAGCTGAGGAATTCGCATCATCCTTTTCAGTGTCACTGACAAGGGGTTCAGGATAAAGATTGTGAGCAAGAAGATGACACTGTCTGAACAAGATTTATAAATATGATTGATTCTGCCAATAGTACACGAGGTGAGTTAGAGCTGTCAAAATGCCACGAGAATCTGCAGAAGCAGACTCTGCTGCAATATATGTAAAGTTCTTAAAGCAGAGTATGGAAGGTGTAACTGTTCAGTTTACGTTAGCTATTGTTATCAATATTGCTTTTACTCTGACTGACACCAATAGGGAAGCTGTATTCTTCAAGGTGGTGCTTCCCTGGTGGCTCAGTGGTAAAGAATCTATCTGCCAATGCAAGAGAGGCAAGAGATGCAGCTTTGATCCCTGGGTCGGAAAGATCCCTTGGAGGAGGAAATGGCAACCCACTCCAGTATTCTTGCCTGGAGAATCACATGGACAGAGGAGCCTGGTGGGCTACAGTCCATCAGGTCACAAGAGTCAGACATAATTTAGCGACAGAACACACACACACACACACACACACACAGTCTTCAAGATAAAGGTTATGCACTGGATTTAAACAAATGAGTAGAATTTATAAGTAAATAGCTAGCATCTATATTAAGAAAATGTTGTAACAAGAAAATAATGAAAACAGAAAAGTGACATGACTGCTGATAATCTATTTGGGGGTCAGTTTGGTTAAAATATTAATTAAGGGTGTTCAAATTTAAAATTTTGTTTGGAGACAAATCACCATATGCCTTCAACATTCTGGTAAATAATTCACATAATGATAATAACAACTTAATATATGCCAAGTACTATTCTAACACTTTACATTTTCGCAGCATAATATTCACAATAAACCATGAGATAAGTAGTACCTTTAAGCCTGTACTACAAAGGAGGGAATTCAGGTCAGTTGCAAATCTGAAAGGTGGTATAGTTAGGTGTCAAACCTGGCTCTGTCTAATTGAGCTTGGGTTTTAATTATTCTCTTTGTATCACTTTAGATTTTAGTAAGTCCAGGGGGAGCCAATAAAGACCTTAGCAAAGGAAAGTAATATAAATAAAACTGTAGTTGAGGAAGGTTCTGCTGGCTTTAGTGTTTTGGAGAGATTGATTGGATAGAAATTAGAATCTGGAGACCATGAAAAGGGTTATTTCATGATTTGGTGCAAGTAACGTGAAGCTGAACCATGATGGGTGTCGTGGGATTAGAGATAAGTCAAGGGTAGGGGCAAACAGGAGATTGGACATGGAAGATGATGGTGATGCTTCAAAGCATAGTAAGATATTGATAGCAGTATTCCAAAAAGCAAGTTCAGAAGACAGATATGGGTTGTTAGAGCCTGGGGGGAAGGGATGGAGAAGGGAGGAGACAATGGACCTGATGGTGAATGCGCCTTCATTTAAGTTTCTGTTTATTGCAGCCTGCTGGAAATGTGTCAAAAGTTGGTTGAATAAATAGTCTGGAGCTCAACATGTAGAAATGAGTGTGGTTTATACAGGCATTTTTGAAATATCTGACAGCTTTTGAGGTAACATGAAAATATGAAATTTTGGACTAATAAAACAACACTACATAGGTGATATGAGCTATTTTCTAAATATTTCCCCAAGTTACCCATCTTGGCAGTGATCATTCAGTGTGCTCACAGAACTAGGTGGTTTGCTAAATCTCCGTAAGAGGTCAGATGTCTTATAAGATCAGCTCAACTCCAAAAGTGACTAAATTAACCTAAAGCCGTGTTTTTGGCAATGAAAACAGATCCAGAACAAGGAAGTGCTATAATGATGAAGCCCCACCAGGTGACTGGTAGGAAGTTCTGAGTTAGGAGACCACATGCTGGGGTTTGTCAGTATCCCTCCAGTGTCCTCTGGCAGAAAGAACAGTCTCTGCTGCTAATGACTCGTCCTCATTATCTTCATAAAAATCACTGTGAAATAGAGAACTATGACTCATCCAACCACTACAGCTTCACATGTCATTTAAAAAATCACTTAACTCCTTACCCGTTTGCTCTAACAGCAACTCCTGGTCATGATTTGGTTCCCAACAGAGGCACCTGGCATTGATGGTCATTCAACAATCAAAAATTTCATGAACTCACCAAAAGAGTTGTCTTCCTTGGCTTGTGTTTTCTTTGGAAAATTGATAAAACAAAGAGGAGGGTTTAAAAAAAATCTACACAGCCCATAAGGTGCTGGATTTAGAATCAATATATATTAATAGAGAAGCAAATTCCCCTTGAGACAGTTCTTTAAAAAAAAATTATCCATCTCGTCCTTGTAGTTTTTTTTCTTTAAACATCTCATAGACATGGTACAGATAAATCTGCACCATATGTAAGATTGCCAGTGCCTTGGGGCTGGAATGGAGAGAGAGAGAGAGAGCATTGAAAAAGAATGGAAAACTGATAATACTGGCAATGCTGCTGTTGTTTAGTTGTTAAATCGTCTGACACTTTTGTGACCTCATGGACTGTAGCCCACCAGGCTCCTCTGATTCTCCAGGTAAGAATGCTGGAGTGGATATCCATTCCCTTCTCCAGGGGATCTTCCTGACCCAGGGCTCGAACCCTCATCTCCTGCATTGGCAGGTGGACTCTTTACCACTGAGCCACCTGGGAAGCCCA
Source organism: Aepyceros melampus (assembly GCA_006408695.1). NCBI lineage: Eukaryota > Metazoa > Chordata > Mammalia > Artiodactyla > Bovidae > Aepyceros > Aepyceros melampus. The sequence continues at coordinate 151,878 of SJXQ01006824.1, forward strand.
TAATGTTGGCTGTAAGGAGATGGGAATGTGTTGGAACCCATTCAAGAGTAAAGAGAAAGTGCACGTAGGGAGAAGAACGAGAAAAGTATCACATCCTAGCAGGCAAGACAAGAAATAGCTTGTAGGTCAAGTGCTGCAGAGGATAACGTTACATAAGGAAAAATAAAGTGCACTGAATTTTCCAGTAGATGGTTAAGAAAAACGTGGTTTGAATAAAGGTTTAGAGCCATAAGCTGATTTTAAAGTCAGGTAAGAAGTTGAGGACATAAAGAATTGTGACGGCAGTCAGTTCTTCTTCATAAGTCTGATGTGTAGAATCAGATAAAACATGAGACTGTGGCTTATGACTAGAGAGAAGGTCCTGTGTGTTTTCACAGAAGGGGGTTGGCATGGTGTGGAGGGTTGTACAACTCAGCAAGGTGAGCGTGAGAAGTGTGGGCTGATACTTTCCCCTGGGGTGGACATCCACATTGCACTGTGCTTTAAACCTGACTCAGTTACAGAAGATGTTTTTATTTTGGGAGAGGTCTCCTTGAAATTGCATTTTTTAAAAGGAGATATCTATAAAACGTTATGACAACTTCTTGAACAAATGTCACATTTTGAACTTTCAGAGCCAGTGTTCATATTTCCACAATCTTCCCAATGTCAGGATATTTTATTTTAGCAGATTCTGCATGGTAGGGAATGGAGTGATAAATGTCAGTTTCTTAACTGTATTAAATGGGATTCTCCCTCCATCTCCGTTGCATTGCAGATGAAGCTCATGTCATTAACTAGGGCTTATCATGAAAACCCTGGATCATTTGAGTGGCAGTTGAGGATTTTACAAATAGCAGATCAATTCAAGTGCCTTTCTCTGACTCTTTGTTTTTCTTGACAGCTCTGCATAATCCAACACTCTTAAGGACTCTCTCCGTCTAGAATACACTCTTCTCAGGAATTTTGCTTTCTCACAAGCTGACTTTCTTTCCCTGAATCTGAATGCTCCTTTTAGTTCTTCTAAAGTGGCTCCTCCCACTTGCCTCACCTCTGTTTTGGATTTAATGCCAAATTGCATCCCCTTTTTTAAATTTTCTCTAGAGATATTTTCCATCATTGTTTCATCCAATCTGATATCTATCACATTTATATGACATGATGTTATGCTTTATCAGCACATTTATTTCTGTTATTTTTCGTACTACATACCACCTACCACGTTTTATTGCAAAGTCCATCATCACTTCAACATGCAGGCTTCATTGGACAGTCGTGCAGACTCTCCACGACCTCATGGACTGTAGTCCGCCAGCCTCCTCTGTCCATGCGATTCTCCAGGCAAGAATCCTGGAGTGGGTTGCCATTTACTCCTCCAACCTCAATAGTCCTGCCATGAGTATCATGAGTATAAACCATCCCTCCAAGAGCAACATTAGCTATGATCCTTCTCTAAATGCTAAGTAGTTAGACTTGCTTGCTTGCATGAATGTGGGCAATTTCATTGTTCATATCACACACACATACTCAAAACTACAATATTTTTGCCTGCTGCTAAGTCACGTCAGTTGTGTCTGACTCTGTGTGACCCCATAGATGGCAGCCCACCAGGCTCCCCGTCCCTGGGTTCTCCAGGCAAGAACACTGGAGTGGGTTGCCATTTCCTTCTCCAGTGCATGAAAGTGAAAAGTGAAAGTGAAGTCGCTTGGTCGTGTCCGACTATTAGTGACCCCACGGACTGCAGCCCACCAGGCTCCTCCGTCCATGGGAGTTTCCAGGCAAGAGTACTGGAGTGGGGTGCCATTGCCTTCTCCGATATTTTTGCCTCGGTCTTATTAATTTCACAGCAGACATAAACCTGAGCAAATGTTTGGTGACTATCAAAAATCCTAAATTATGTACCTGTGTATACTGATGTCTATCCTAGGATCTCTGTCCTAGCCCATGAAGGAGCTGACCTCAGGCAAAGATGCTGTAAGATTGTAGCAGTCACAATGTCTAGCCTCTCTAGAAAAAAAAGAACAGAGGGAATGACAATGAAAGTACTATATGTGAATGTTCAGGTATCCCAAATTATTTTGCTTTGGTTTCATAATTTTGAAATATTAGGTCTCTAATAGAGAGTCAATAGTTGATTCAGTTATTTTGTCCACCCGGGTTCCTCTCTTTCTGTGTAACTAATCTGGCCTTGGTTCTGTCACAGTTCTACAGTCTGCAGCAGTACACTGGGCTACATCCTTCTCCTATTCCTCTGAAGACATCCTTTGTTGCATACACATACCCACACACACTCTCCCACAAAGCAATATAAGCTAAAGATTAGAAAAGTACTAGGTGATCTCAAAGTATTATTTTTTTTCCTAATTGAAGACACTTTACCTTAAGAAGGGGCTTCCTTGGTTGCTCAGATGGCAAAGAATCTGCCTGTGATGCAGGATACCTGGGTTCAATCCCTGGGTTAGAAAGATCCCCTGGAGAAGGAAATGGCAACCTATTCAGTATTCTTGTTTGGAGATTCCTGTGGACAGAGGAGCCTGGCAGGCTCAAGACCATGGGGTCACAAGGAGTCCACCAGGACTGAGCAACTAATACTTTTTCACTTTTCACTTTTACCTTAAGAAAAAAAAAATTACACATGGACTTTATTACATGGCAAGGTAATGCCATGATGCTGTCCTTAAAACTTGCGATCCTTAAACTTTCATTCCTTAAAACTCACTTGTTGGATAGCAACATCTATAAATAATGAGCTGAGCTTGACGCCGAACCTTCAAAATAAAACCCAGGCTCTTCAAATTCTAGCGGTCTGACAGTGTGCTGTCAGAGGAGAAAACACGGAGGAGTCTTGATCTATCCAGGAGGCATCCATCCGACATCACTTACTGGGGAGAATGCTGCTCTCACTCTCAAAATACCACCAAGTCTGAGTTGCTGGTGCTCAGTATTGCTTGTTTCTGGGTAGTGGAATACCCCGTTGCTGAATGATGCTCTGGGAACTCTATTGATAGAAGTGGATGCTGCTTTGACAGGAAAAGGGCCCAGATTTCCTGTTGTGGCAGAGGAGATTAGGTGGCATATGTCATTTGAAAAAAAAAAAAAGTACTGCTAACACAACATATTTCAGAACTGCTTCTCCCTTGGTGAGTCTAAAATAGATATGTGGGAAATAGCAGATGATTCATGGACCACTTGAAATGTAGTCATAAGCATAGAAATACTAAGATTGTACAACAGGTCTTCACATCCCTCAGCAAGGAGGAGAGGCTGGAATTGGGTTAATCCTGTGAAATTAGATATAAAAGTGGAATAAACTGAATATACTGGCAACTCTTCTCCAGATCTGCAGGGATATATTTTTATTTTCTGAGAGTATTGGAATGAAATGGGCTTGGGGTAAGAGATGAAATTTTTGGTGAGAGGGAACTTAAGCATGTATCCTAGGAAAAAGACTGCTGCTGGAAATTGTGGAATGAAAGACAACAACAAAAAAGATGTAATAAATAATTAAGAACTAAGTATAAACCAAAGTACTTTTGTGTGCTTTTTAAATTAACCTGTATTGGAGTAGAGTGCCTTTAGAATATTGTGTCAGTTTCTACTGTACAGAAAAATGAATCCACACTACATATACGAATATCCCCTCTCTTTTAGATTTCCTTCCCATTTAGGTCACCATAGAGCACTGAGTAGAGTTGTCTAAGCTAACCAGTAGGTTCTCATTACTTATCTATTTTATACATAATATCGATAGTGTATAGATGATCTTAGTTGCAAAGCGGAAATAGAGACCCAGAGGTAGAGAACAAATATATGGATATCAAGGGGGAGAGGGAGGAGCCCGGAGAAAGTGGGAGATTGGAATCGCTTTATGTGTTTTCTTAACAATAATCATTCCTTTACAGTTTATTGGAAACTAAAGACTGCTTTTTAAAATCTTCTGCTTCTGTTAGGTCCATACCATTTCTGTCCTTTATCGAGCCCATCTTTGCATGAAATGTTCCCTTGGTATCTCTGATTTTCTTGAAGAGATCTCTAGTCTTTCCCCTTCTGTTCTTTTCCTCTATTTCTTTGCATTGATTGCTGAGGAAGGCGTTCTTATCTCTTCTTGTTATTCTTTGGAACTCTGCATTCAGATGCTTATATCTTTCCTTTTCTCCTTTGTTTCTCACTTCTCTTCTTTTCACAGTTATTTGTAAGGCCACCTCAGACAGCCATTTTGCATTTTTGCATTTCTTTTCCATGGGAATGGCCTTGATCCCTGTCTCCTGTACAATGTCACGAACCTCATTCTGTAGTTCATCAGGCACTCTATCTATCAGACGTAGTCTGTTAAATCTATTTCTCGTTCCACTGTATAATCATAAGGGATTTGATTTAGGTCATACCTGAATGGTCTGCTGGTTTTCCCTACTTTCTTCAATTTCAATCTGAATTTGGCAGTAAGGAGTTCATGATCCAAGCTACAGTCAGCTCCCGGTCTTGTTTTTATTGACTGTATAGAGTTTCTCCATCTCTGGCTGCAAAGAATATAATCAATCTGATTTCGGTGTTGACCCTCTGGTGATGTCCATGTGTAGAGTCTTCTCTTGTATTGTTGGAAGAGGGTGTTTGCTATGACCAGTGCATTTTCTTGGCAAAACTCTATTAGTCTTTGCCCTGCTTCATTCCGCATTCCAAGGCCAAATTTGCCTGTTACTCCAGGTGTTTCTTGACTTCCTACTTTCGCATTCCAGTCCCCTATAATGAAAAGGACATCTTTTTTGGGTGTTAGTTCTAAAAGGTCTTGTAGGTCTTCATAGAACCGTTCAACTTCAGTTTCTTCAGCATTACTGGTTGGGGCATAGACTTGGATTACTGTGATACTGAATGGTTTGCCTTGGAAATGAAGAGAGATCATTCTGTCGTCTTTGAGATTGCATCCAAGTACCGCATTTTGGACTCTTTTGTTGACCATGGTGGCTACTTCATTTCTTCTAAGGAATTCCTGCCCACAGTAGTAGATATAATAGTCATCTGAGTTAAATTTACCCATTCCAGCACATTTTAGTTCGCTGATTCCTAGAATGTCGACGTTCACTCTTGCCATTTTCTGTTTGACCACTTCCAATTTGCGTTGATTCATGGACCTGACATTCCAGGTTTCTATGCAATATTGCTCTTTACAGCATCGGACCTTGCTTCTATCACCAGTCACATCCACAACTGGGTATTGTTTTTGCTTTGGCTCCATCCCTTCATTCTATCTGGAGTTATTTCTCCACTGATCTCCAGTAGCATACTGGGCACCTACTGACCGGGGGAGTTCCTCTTTCAAGATCCTATCATTTTGCCATTTCATACTGTTCATGGGGTTCTCAAGGCAAGAAACTGAGGTGGTTTGCCATTCCCTTCTCCTGCGGACCACATTGTGTCAGCAGAAGATATTAAGAAGAGGTGGCAAGAATACACAGAAGAACTATACAAAAAAGATCTTCATGACCAAGATAATCACGATGGTGTGATCACTCATCTAGAGCCAGATATCTTGTAATGTGAAGTCAAGGGGGCCTTAGAAAGCATCACTACGAACAAAACTAGTGGAGGTGATGGAATTCCAGTTGAGCTATTTCAAATCCCGGAATATGATGCTGTGAAAGTGCTGCACTCAATATGCCAGCAAATTTGGAAAACTCAGCAGTGGCCACAGGACTGGAAAAGGTCAGTTTTCATTCCAATCCCAAAGAAAGGCAATGTCAAAGAATGTTCAAACTACTGCACATTTGCACTCATCTCACACACTAGTAAAGGAATGCTCAAACTTCTCCAAGCCAGACTTCAGCAATACGTGAACTGTGAACTTCCAGATGTTCAAGCTGGTTTTAGAAAAGGCAGAGGAACCAGAGATCAAATTGCCAACATC
>SJXQ01006825.1:0-25492 GCA_006408695.1 Aepyceros melampus
TATAATATTGTCAGAGAAAAATTTCACTTCTCTGTTCATTGTTTTATGCCAAGAAATACAACTAATTATCCAACTAACTTTAAAATCCAGTGGGCTTTCAATGTGTCATACATATCACCTTTTGATAGGCTAATCCACTCTCATCAAGGTTTTGTTTTATCATCTTGGCAAGCACCGGTAATTTTGTGCATGCGTTGGAATGCCTGAACAGGTGTTTACAGAGTGTCCCATGAGGTAATGGTAGAGAAACCCCAAGGTTAAGGAAGAGATTTGGGATGCCTTTGAGCAGAGCACTGTGAGATTACTCCTGCAGTCAGCTACATTTGGTACTGGAAAGACCATTTCAATTTAACAGTGATTCAAAACAATAGTTTCTGTTGAACAGACAAAATAATTAGGTTGCAGTAGAGAGGTTTATACCCTCTGACATAAACAAACAAACAAAAAACCCTAACAAAATTTATTATAGTATATTTTGGTTGTAATTAGTTTTGTGAAAGTCAAAGCAAAGGACAGTTGTTAGCACTAATGACTTAAAAAGGATTGAGTTGAATCAGATTCTCAGGAATTTGCAGTTTGTTTTTTTCTTTCTCTTATCTATTCAATTTTGTAGTTTCTACTCTCAGAGAGTAAAATCTGCAAATGATAGAGCTTCTTGTTTTATGTTTGAATGAACAATTCATTCTTGTTTGACCTCATATTTTTTGATCTAAGTTATGTATTGTTGCCTAATAAACTGAGTTTCTTAAAATTTAGTATCTTTAAAAATGCATGCCACAGTGAAGGAGCATCCAGAGGCTGTGAAGAGGAGGCAGTGTCTGAGTACATTTGTGCCTACAATGTAAACTTTGAATAATCCATCTATCCATCTCTACTTGGTTAAAGTTTGTCTACTGGTTTGGTTTCTATTTACTGAACATGCTCCTAGTGACAATTCCTTGTATTGTTTTGCCTCTGGTTTTTGCATATTTCAGATTATTGGAGACAGTTTTAAACAGGCACATTAATGAACATGTGAGCTTTAACCAAAGCTGAAAGAATCTTTAATGCTTATGCTCTCTAGCCTAGTAATTGATTGCTTCGTATATTCTACAAACAATCAACTCCAGGAAAAATAGGACTGTTGTATTATCCCAGGGTCAAAGGGAGGAAATTTTTCTTAAATTATCTATGTTACTTGTACAGAAATAAATTAATGAAATTAAAAACAACTAAAAATAAAATTTTATTGAACTTAGAGTACTTAAAAAGGATAATGTAAATTTTAAGAAATATAAATTACTAAAGTTGCCTATAATAATGATATTGCTGAGAAGTAAAAAATTTCTCTAAAGTGCTTGAAGATAGCTATTGTGTTACTCCTTGTAGATCAGTACTTTAGACATTGATTATTACTCTAGTATTTATTATTTGAAATGGAATAATCATAAGTGAGCATCTAATTCACACAAAATCATGTAAAACAAAATTCATAAAATGAACTGATTTATGTTGCTCTGTATTCACTTCATTAAAGTGGAATGTTGACTACTAGAACTGTCTTTTCCCTTTATCACAAAAATAGATGGTATAGAGATTCAACCAGTCCATTCTGAAGGAGATCAGCCCTGGGATTTCTTTGGAGGGAATGATGCTGAAGCTGAAACTCCAGGACTTTGGCCACCTCATGCAAAGAGTTGACTCATTGGAAAAGACTCTGATGCTAGGAGGGATCGGGGGCAGGAGGAGAAGGGAATGACAGAGGATGAGATGGCTGGATGGCATCACCAACTCGATGGATGTGAGTCTGAGTGAACTCTGGGAGTTGGTGATGGACAGGGAGGCCTGGTGTGCTACGATTCATGGGGTCGCAAAGAGTCGGACATGACTGAGCAACTGAACTGAACTGAACTGATAAAGTTCAACTCGTCAATAAAAATTCATTGATATGCCTAAGATTGTATAGCAAATGTAAATACTAGAATTATTCTTGGGCTTAATTACAGAAAAGCTGACGAATTTTATTCTATACTGTGATATGTGGTGCAGGAAGTAGAACTCAGAATATAAATCAAGCAGCTGGTAGAAAAATCCATGAATCATTTGATAAATACTTTGAGAAAGGCACAAAATAATTGCCACAAACTCAAGGATTGGGACATATTGTAGATATTCTAATTGTTTATATAAATATAAATTTAAAAAATTAATGTCTTTAGTTTTGCCCATAAACAACAATCTGAGCTTAAAACTCCCAACGGCATGTTCAAATATATGTGCAGTGTAGATGTTAGTTATTCAATTTATCTTTCAAAATGTGACAAAGAAAAGGTTTAGGGTAGAAGTTAAGTGTAAGAACTTTTCAAGATAATTCACTGTTCATCATCTGAGCAACTAAGCTGAGTTTCATTTATTTTTCTCTTGAAATAAGAATCATGGGCAAGAATATACAGGAAAAATATTGAAATAAAACCTGCATTTGAAAATAAATAATCTCTCACTTAGCCAGCAAGACTGAATGGGAGAAGACAGAACAAATCAGAGAGAAGTAATTTAAAGAAGAAGTTAAAACTGCTATGAGATATAATTTTATTGGGGAAGGCCAATTTCAGAAAGCATAGTGTAGCAAAGGAAAGATGATAAAAATCAATATTATTGACCAGATGGACAGAGAACAATCAGAAGGGCACAAAAGTAATCTCCATTAAGACATTTGGGTAGCTTGTGAGGCTAATGGCATGGAAAGTCACCTACAAAAAAGGCTGATGGTTTTCTATGAGTCATTTACTTTTTCTTCTTTTGGCTGTGCTGGGTCTTTATTGCTGTGAAGGCTTTTCTCTAGTTGTGGTGAGCAGGGCTACTCTCTTGTTGTGAAGCACAGGATCTAGAGCATGCAGGCTTCAGTAGTTGTGGCGGGCGGGCTCGTGCCACACTGACACAACTGCTCTGTGATATGTGGGATCCTCTAAGACCAAGGATGGAAGCTGTGTCTCCTGCATTGGCAGGAGACTCCTTACCACTGAGCTGCCAGGGAAGCCCACGTACAGCAAAGTGATTCAGTTACACATGCACATGCACATATATAGATAGATAGATTCTTTATCACTTTCATTTTTACTGTGAGTTATTACAAGACATTGAATATGGTTCCCTGTGCGATACAGTAGGTCACTGTTGCTTATTATTTTATTTATGATAGTGTGTATCTGTTAATCTCAAATCCCTAAATTATCCCTATCCTACACCTTTCCCCTTTAGTAACTATAGTTCAGTTCAGTTCAGTTGCTCAGTCGTGTCTGACCCTTTACGACCCCATGAATCGCAGCACACCAGGCCTCCCTGTCCATCACCAACTCCTGGAGGTCACTCAGACTCACATCCATCGAGTTGGTGATGCCATCCAGCCATCTCATCCTCTGTCATCCCCTTCTCCTCCTGCCCCCAATCCCTCCCAGCATCAGAGTCTTTTCCAATGAGTCAACTCTTTGCATGAGGTGGCCAAAGTCCTGGAGTTTCAGCTTCAGCATCATTCCCTCCAAAGAAATCCCAGGGCTGATCTCCTTCAGAATGGACTGGTTGGATCTCCTTGCAGTCCAGGGGACTCTCAAGAGTCTTCTCCAACACCACAGTTCAAAAGCATCAATTTTTTGGTGCTCAGGTTTCTTCACAGTCTAACTCTCACATCCATACATAACCATTGGAAAAACCATAGCCTTGACTAGAGGGATCTTTATTGGCAAGTTTCTGAGTCTGTTTTGTTAAAGAGTTTCTTTGTATCATTTTTTTTTTCTAGATTTCACATAGAAGTGATCCCGTATGATATTTATTTTTCTTTGTCTAACTTCACTTACTATGACAATCTCTAAGTCAGTCCCCAGTATCAAACCCAGGTCTCCCACATGGCGGGTGGATTCTTTACCAGCTGAGCCACAAGGGAAGCCCAAGAATATTGGAGTGGGTAGCCTATCCCTTCTCCAGTGGATCTTCCCAACCCAGGAATTGAACTGGGGTCTCCTGCATTGCAGGGAGATTCTTTACCAACTGAGCTATCAGGGAAGCCCTACTAAGTCAATCCACATTACTGCAAATGGCATTATTTCATTCTTTCTTATGGGTGAGTAATATTTCATTGTCTGTGTGTAGATATGTTATGGACTTCCCTTGTGAGTCAGTGGTAGAGAATCTACTGGCTAATATAGGAGACATGAATTTGATATCTAGGTTGGGAGGATCCCCTTTAGAAGGAAATGGCCATCCACTCCAGTATTCTTGCCTGGGAAATCCCATGGACAGAGGAGCCTGGTGAGCTACAGTCCACAGGGTCACAAAAGAGTTGGACACAGCTTAGCAACTCAACAACATATATGTATATATAAGCACATACACTATATCTTCTTTATCTATTCTTCTGTCAGTGGACATTTAGGTTGCTTACATGTCTTGGTGGGCTTCCCTAGTGGCTCAGAGGATAAAGCATCTGCCTGCAAGGCAGGAGAACCAGGTTTGTTCCCTGGGTTGGGAAGATCCCCTGGAGAAGGAAATGGCAACCCAGTCCAGTATTCTTGCCTGGAAAATCCCATGGACAGAGGAACCTCTCAGGCTACAGTCCACAGGGTCACAAAATGTCGGACACGATTGAGCAATTTCGCTTTCACTTTCACGTCTTGGTGGTTGTAAATAGTGCTGCTATGAACACTGAGGTGAATGTATATTTTTGAATTATTAATAGAAGTTTCCTCTTTTATGGATGTGTGTCCAGGGATGGGATTGTAGTATTATATGGTAACTCTATTTTTAAATTTTTAGTGAAACTCCGTTTTTTCTCCATCGTGGCTTCATCAATTTACATTTACATCAGTGGTGCAGGAAAGTTCCCTTTCTCCATACTCTCTCCAGCATCATTATTTGTAGCTTTTTTGTTTATGGCCATTCGGACTGCTGTGAAATGGTACCTCATTATAGTATTGATTTCAGTTCAGTTCAGTTCATTTGCTCAGTCGTGTCTGACTCTGTGACCCCATGGACTGCAGCATGCCAGGCCTCCCTATCCATCACGAGCTCCCAGAGTCTACTCAAACTCATGTCCATTGAGTCAGTGATGCCATCCAACAATCTCATCCTCTGCTGTCCCCATCTCCTCCTGCCCTCAATCTTTCCCAGCATCACTGATTCATTGATTTATTGTCAAATGAATCAGTTCTTCACATCTGGTGGCCAAAGTATTGGAGTTTCAGCTTCAACATCAATCCTTCCAATGAATATTCAGGGCTGATTTCCTTTAGGATGGACTGGTTGTATCGCCTTGCAGTCCAAGGGACTCTCAAGAGTCTTCTCCAACACCACAGTTCAAAAATGTCAAGTTTTCGGCTCTCAGCTTTTTTTATGGTCCAACTCTCACATCCATACATGACCACTGGAAAAACCATAGCCTTGACTAGATGGAACTTTGTTGGCAAAGTAATGTCTCCACTATTTAATAAGCTAAGTTGGTCATAGCTTTTCTTCCAAAGGGCAAGTGTCTTTTAATTTCATGGCTGCAGTCACCATCTACAGTGATGTTGGAGCCCCCCAAAATAAAGTCTGTCACTGTTTCCTCATCTATTTGCCATGAAGTGATGACTGGATACCATGATCTTAGTTTTCTGAATGTTGAGCTTTAAGCCAACTTTTTCACTCTCTTGTCTCACTTTCATTAAGAGGCTCTTTAGTTCTTCTTCACTTGCACTTCTCTAATAATTATGAATGTTAAGTATATTTTCATGCACCCATTGACTATCTGGATATCTTCAGTGGAGAAATGTCTATTTATATCTTCTACCTATTTTTTTTTTTTTTTAGATCGCTTGCTTCTTTGGTATTGAGCTGTGTACAGTGTTAGTATATTTAGGAAATTAATCCCTTGTCTGTCAGTTGCATCATTTGAAATATTTCCTCCTGTTCCATAAGTCATCATGTTGTTTTTTTATGATTTCCTTTGTTCTACAAAAACTTTTAAATTTTATTAGGCTCCATTTGTTTATTTTTGCTTTTGTTTCCGTTGTCTCTAGGAGACACAACCCCAAAAATGTTGCTCTCATTTATGTCAAAGAATGTCTCCCTATGTTTTCCTCTAGAATTTTTATGGTACATAGGCTTATTCTTAACTCTAATTCATTTTGAGTTCATTTTTGTATGTGGTGTTAGAGAATGTTCTAATTTCATTGTTTTACATGTAGGTGTCCAGTTTTTTCAGCACCACTTATTCAAGACACAATATACAGTCTTTTGTGTACTATATAATCTTGCCTTCTTTGTCTTAGATTAATTTACCATAAATTCATGGATTTATTTCTGGTCTTTCTACCCTGTTCCATTTATCACTGTGTTTGCTTTTGTGTCAGCCCCACACAGTTTAGATTACTGTAGCTTTGTACTATAATCTGAAATCAGGGAGCTTGATTCCTCCAGCTATATTCTTCTCTGTCAATATTGTTTTGGCTAGTTGAGCCATTTGTGTTTCCATATTAAATTTTTTTTTCATTCCACTTCTGTGATAAATATCATTGATAATTTGATAGGGATTGCATTGAATTTGTAGGGTGCCTTGGATATTATAGTCATTTTAGCAATAGTAATTCTTCCAATCTAAGAGCATGGTCTATCTTTAAATCTATTTGTGTTGTCTTCATTTTTTTTTTTTTCTACCTGTGTCATAGTATATAGGACAAGTCTCTTAATTCCTTCAGTTTGGTTCAGATCAGTTCAGTTGCTCAGTTGTGTCCGACTCTTCGTGACCCCATGAATCATAGCATGCCAGGTCTCCCTGTCCATCACCGCCCACAGTCCCTCCCAGCATTGGAGTCTTTTCCAATGAGTCAACTGTTTGCAAAAGATGGCCAAAGGATGGGAGTTTCAGCTTCAACGTCAGTCCTTCCAATGACCACCCAGGACTGATATCCTTTAGATGGACTGGTTGGATCTCCTTGCAGTCTAAGGGACTCTCAAGAGTCTTCTCCAACACCACAGTTCAAAAGCCTCAATTCTTTGGTGCTCAGCTTTCTTCACAGTCCAACTTTCACATCCATATGTGACCACTGGAAAAATCATAGCCTTGACTAGATGGATCTTTATTGGCAAAGTAATGTCTCTACTTTTGAATTTGCTATCTAGGTTGGTTGTAACTTTCCTTCCAAGGAGTAAGCGTCTTTTAATTTCATGGCTGCAGTCACCATCTGCAGTGATTTTGGAGCCCCCAAAAATAAAGTCAGCCACTGTTTCCCCATCTATTTGCCATGAAGTGATGGGACCAGATGCGATGATGCTAGTTTTCTGAATGTTGAGCTTTAAGCCAACTTTTTCACTCTGCTCTTTCACTTTCACCAAGAGACTTTTTAGTTCCTCTTCACTTTCTGCCCAGTGAAGTCAAGAACAAGCCAGAAGTTTCCTCCAACCAGCACAGGACCGGCCATGGAGCACAAGGTCCAGCGGTTCGCGCTGCTTTCAGCTCTGGCCGCACTCGCCCCTTGATGTTCCCAAGGCGGCAGCTTGAGGCCCTGCGCGCTATGGTGCAGGAGCACAAGGACGTCCTGGTGACCGTTGGTGCGGACCTGAGCAAGAGCAAATTCAACGCATACAGTCAAGAAGTCATTTCTGTGCTTGGAGAAATTGATCTCATGCTGGAGAAGCTTCCAGAATGGGCTGCTGCTAACCCAGCTCAGGGGAACCTGCTCACCATGCTGGATGAGGCCTACATCCAGCCAGAGCCCCTGGGGGTCATACTGATTATCAGAGCTTGGAACTACCCGTTTGTCCTCACCATCCAGCCCCTGATAGGAATCATCGCTGCAGGACATGCTGTGATTATCAAGCCTTCCGCAGTAAATGAGAATATAGCCAAGCTCTTGGCTAAGCTCCTCCCTCAGTACTTGGACTAGGACCTATACGCAGTCGTCACTGGTGATGTCGAGGAGACCACGGAGCTTCTGAACTTCTGATTTGACCACATTCTCTGTACGGGAAACACCGCTGTTGGAAAAATCGTCAGGCAGGCTTCTGTTAAGCATCTGACCCCTGTGACCCTTGAACTGGGAGGGAAGAGCCCATGCTATGTGGACCGAGACTGTGACTTGGATGTCGCCTGCCGGCGCATCGCCTGGGGCAAGTTCATGAACTGCAGTCAGACCTGCATCGACCGGGACTCCCAGGACCTGATCATGTGGACAGTGCAGGAGGCCGTGAAGGAATTTTGTGGAGAAAATGGAAAAGAATCTCCCCACTACGAGAGGATCGTCAGTCTTCGTCATTTTAAGAGGATATAGAGTCTGCTGGAAGGACAGAAGATAGCTTTTGTTGGGGAGATGGATGAGGCCACACGCTACATAGCCCCAACAATACTCACTGATGTGGATCCTGACACCAAGGTGATGCAGGAAGAAATTTTTGGACCAATTCTTCCAATAGTGCCTGTGATGAATGCAGATGAAGCCATACAGTTCATAAATGAATGTGGAAAGCCCCTGGCTTTCTACACGTTTTCTTACAACAGTAAGCTCATCCAGCGGATGATCGATGGGACGTCCAGCGGCGGTGTCACAGGCAATGACGTCATCACGCACTTCATGCTCAGCTCTCTGCCCTTTGGAGGTGTGGGGTCCAGCGGGATGGGAGCGTATCATGGAAAACACAGTTTTGATACTGTTTCCTATCAACGTCCCTGTTTTATTAAAAACTCTCAAGCGGGAAGGTGCGGACCAACTCCGGTAACCCTCCCAACAGCCAGTCAAAGGTGGACTGGGCTAAATTTTTCTTGTTGAAGTGGTTCAGCAAAGGGAGACTCGGCCTCCTGCTGCTCACTCTCCTGAGTGTCCTGGCTGCCGTGCTCATCGAGGCCGGATACTACTGATGGACCCCAGCCACCTCCTCATCCTCTCTGCTGAATTATTATTCTGCTCAGTGGCTAACCATCGAATCATTTTTAAATCGTACCGGAACCTTTTAAGAAGATATGCAATGCACCATCCTCGCCATTCACCATTAATAAAACTCACTGCTTTAGCCAAAGTCCCCCACTTACCTCCTCCCTCCCCCCGCCCTGGCCCCCTAGGACTGAGCATGCTCACTTGGAGAACCTGCATCCCTAGAGCTCTGGGCAGGGACAGGGAGCGCCCTGGGTGAGCCCACATTCCCAGACCTGCTCAGTGACTCTACCAGGGACATGGGGCTTGCCACCCCCACCCCCACCTTCAGGCAGCATCCCCTGAAGCCTTCCAGAGACTGCCCTGCACATGTTTCCATGTCTCAGTCTAGAGATGTGAGGCGAGATCTCCCGGAGTCCTTGGGGTTCGGGCCACTAGAACTGGGGTGGAGGGGGCCACTGTCCCTGATCCTGGGACCAGAAGACAGCCCAGGAGGCAGCCCTCTTTTCTCACCACTCTCTGTCCTGTCCTGAGCTCGGCTTGTGACAGTCTATTGTGATATCCACACATGGTAAATCCTTGGGCTCCTGGAAGGCAGCTGCCAGTTTGGTGCAAGAATCATCTGTCATTCATAGACTTTGTGCGTCGTACAAAGCCACTGGCCTGTTTCACTGCTATTGTCATGGTACTCAGACAATACCCACCCTTGATCAGAGGCTGCACATGGCAAGTCAGTGGCTCTTGAGGGATGAATCTTCAAGTTTCCTGCTTCTGTACCACGAAGCGAGTAAGCATCCCCTTGGCCCCCCTTGTGGCTCAGCTGGTAAAGAATCCACCTGCAATGTGGGAGACCTGGGTTGGGAAGATCCCCTGGAGAAGGGAATGGCTACCCACTCCAGTATTCTGGCCTGGAGAATTCCATGGTCTATATAGTCCATGGGGTCTCAAAGAGTCGGACATGACTGAGCGACTTTCACTTCACTTTCACTTTCTGCCATAAGGGTGGTGTCATCCACATATCTGAGGTTATTGATATTTCTCCTGGCAATCTTGATTCCAGCTTGTGCTTCTTCCAGCCCAGCGTTTCTCATGATGTACTCTGCATATAAGTTAAATAGCAGGGTGACAATATACAGCCGTGATGTACTCCTTTTCCTATTTGGAACCAGTCTGTTGTTCCATGTCCAGTTCTAACTGTTGCTTCCTGACCTGCTTACTCCTCGGTATTTTATTCTTTTTGATGTGATGATACTTAGGATTGTTCCTTAATCTCTCCTTTTTATTTTTTTGTTGTTAGTGTTCAGAAATGCAACAAATTTCAATATATTAGTTTTGTATCCTGCAGCTTTACCAAATTCACTGATGAGCTCAAAGAGTTCTCTGGTAGTATCTTTAGGATTTTCTGTGAGTAGCATCATGTCATCTAGACAGTGGCAATTTTACTTCTTCTCCAATTTGATTCCTTTTATTTCCTTTTTTTTTAGCCCAGCGTTTCTCATGATGTACTCTGCATATAAGTTAAATAAGCAGGGTGACAATATACAACCGTGATGTACTCCTTTTCCTATTTGGAACCAGTCTGTTGTTCCATGTCCAGTTCTAACTGTTGCTTCCTGACCTGCTTACTCCTCGGTATTTTATTCTTTTTGATGTGATGATACTTAGGATTGTTCCTTAATCTCTCCTTTTTATTTTTTTGTTGTTAGTGTTCAGAAATGCAACAAATTTCAATATATTAGTTTTGTATCCTGCAGCTTTACCAAATTCACTGATGAGCTCAAAGAGTTCTCTGGTAGTATCTTTAGGATTTTCTGTGAGTAGCATCATGTCATCTAGACAGTGGCAATTTTACTTCTTCTCCAATTTGATTCCTTTTATTTCCTTTTTTTTTTCCCTCTGATTGCTATGATTAGTACTTTCAAAACTATGTTGATGTAAATTGGTAAGAGTGGCCATTCTTTCCTAGTTTCTGATCTTAAAGGGAATATTTTCAGCTTTTCACTGTTGAGTATGATGTTTGCTGCATGTTTGTCATATATAGAGTTGATTATGTTGAGATGTTCCCTCTGTGCTTACTTTTTGGAGAGTTTTTATTTTTTAATCATAAATAGATGTTGAATTTTATCAAAAGCTTCCTTCTAAATCTATTGAGGTGATCCTATGGCTTTTATTCTTCAGTGTGTTAATGTGATACATCACATTTTTAATCTTCCACATAGATAGAAGAACTAAAGACAAACTGGTGTAGTCTTTTAAGTGGGCAAATTGATGATATTAAGGCATACCAATTGCATGCATCTTATGACTCAGCAGGCCTGTTCTTAGGCGCTTACTACATATATATTCCATAGATTTTTCATATGCATGTGTGAAATATTAATTACAGAAATGTTTATGATTAGCAGTATTTGGAGACAATGTAAGTATCTTCCTGGAGAAGGAAATGGCAATCCACTCCAGCACTCTTGCCTGGAAAATCCCATGGATGGAGGAGCCTGATAGGCTACAGTCTATGGGGTCGCAAAGAGTTGGACACGACTGAGCGACTTCACTTTCCCATTCACTTTAAGTATCTTCATTAGTAAAATGCATGTAAATAAATGTGTAACATAGTGAATCTGTCAGTGATTCAAAACAATGAGTTAGTGTGCATATAGCAAAATGGTCGCTTGGTGGAGCACTTGGTGGCTCAGAGGGTAAAGAGTCTGCTTACAATCCGGGAGACCCTGGTTCAATCCCTGTGTCGGGAAGATACCCTAGAGAAGGAAATGGCAATGCACTCGAGTATTCTTGCCTGGAGAATCCCATGGATGGAGGAGCTTGGCAGGCTATAGTCCATGGAGTTGCAGAGACAGACATGACTGAGCTACTTCAATTTCACTGTCATAGCAACATGAATAGATTTTCTTTAAGTTTACTGAGGAATAATTTACACACATTAAGTTATTTCTTAAATGTGCATTTTGATTAGCTTTGATAAACCTCTGCTGCTGCTGTTGCTGCTAAGTCACTTCAGTCGTGTCCGACTCTGTGCGACACCATAGACTGCAGCCCACCAGGCTCCCCCGTCCCTGGGATTCTCCAGGCAAGAACACTGGAGTGGGTTGCCATTTCCTTCTCCAATGTATCAAAGTGAAAAGTCAAAGTGAAGTCGCTCAGTCGTGTCTGACTCTTAACAACCTCATGGACTATAGCCTACCAGGCTCCTCCATCCATAATCAGGCAAATACAAACATAATCAAGATATACAAATATTCATTAATCAACCCCCAAATTATCTCATGCCCCTGTGCAGTTAATTCCCTCTACTATATTTATGAACAACCAATCACTGATTAATTTTCTTGTTGTTTTGCCTATCCTAGAATATTATAAAAATTGAATTGTACTGTGTGTAGTTTTACTCTTTCCCTTAACATTTTATTTTTGAGATTCTTCTGCTATAAACATAACAATTCTTTGTATTGCTGAGTAATATTCTCTTCTTATTGTGCTATAACCAAAATATGTTTATCCTTTCACCAAGTGATGAATATTTGGATTGTTTCCAGATCTGGGCTGTTTTGAATAAGTTACTATGAATATGTGCATACAGATACTGTGAGAACATATGTTTTTATTCCTCTTGGGTAAATATCTAGAAATTAAATAGCTGGCTTATATGGAAATGTATATTTAACTATATAAGAAATTGTTAAACTCATTTCCAATTGATATACCATTTTGAATTTCCACTAACAATGTATAGGATTTCGAGTTCTATGTTTACATCATCATTTGCTAATGTCAACCTTTTTTTGTTGTTGTTGTTTTAGCCATTCTATTATATGTTTACTTGCATGTTACAGATTCAGTTTACATTTTCTTGATAGTTAATTTATTTGATCATCAATTTCATGTGCTTTTAAAGCCATTTGTTACTGTCTTTGCTGACATGTCCCAACCAGATTTTTGCCTTTTTTGAATTACGTTCAGTTATGAGGTGTTCTTTTTATATTGTGGCTATAAATCCTTTCATAAGATATATGATTTGCAAACATTTTTTCTCCTAACTGAGGGCTTGTATTTTCATTTTCTAAAGTTTTATTTTGAAAACTTTTATTTTTTAAATTTCTATGTAGTAGAGTTTGTCTAATTTTTTCTTTATGGTTGATGTTTTTGGAATCATATTTAGGGCATATTTTGTTGTCACAAATAGTTTTCTGTTTTATATATTTTATATGTTGAATATATAAATATATGTCTCTGATAATTTTTAAGTTAATCTTTGTGTGCAACATTAGGTAAGAATAAGGGTAACTATTTTTTATATGAAGGCCTAATTTTTCCAGTACTAAGCTGAAAATATCTTTTCTTCATTAAATTAATTTGGCACATGTATGCATATATTTCTGTGTGTATTTCTATTCTGTTCCATTGAGAGATCTATCTAACTTTCATAACCTATAGGTAAAACCTTTATAATTTGTTGATTACTCTAGCTTTATATTTATAATAAGTACTAGCATCAATTGTATGAGTCCTCCAACTTTTTTCTTTTCAAAATTGTTTTTACTATTTCATATTCTTTGCAATACATGTTTTAGACTCAGCTTCTTCATTAATACAAAAATTCTTGAAGAATTATGTTGAAATGTTCTTGAATTTGCAGATAAATAAATTTAAGACTTCTGATAAGGAAAATGTGTAATTTCTTCATTTACTTGATTTCTCTCAGCAATGTTTTGTAGCTTTTAGTGTATAGTTCTTGCTAATACTTGCTAAATTGACCACTAATTATTTCATGCTTTTAAATAGAATGAACATTATGTGTGTGTGTGTGTATTTAATTTGAGGTTAAATTTTCTTTTTTGGAATGTAGGGATGCGATTGATTTTTGTATCTTGACTGGTATTCTGAGACCTTCATAAACTCACTTATTAGTTAAAGTGAGTTTACCCAGATTTTTTGGGATTTTTTAATGTGGTTCAGTTCAGTTCAGTTCAGTCTCTTAGTCATGTCTGAATCTTTGTGACCCCATGGACTGCAGAATGCCAGGCCTCCCTGTCCATCATGAACTTCCGGAGCCTACTCAAACTCATGTCCATTGTGTCAGTGATGCCATCAATCATCTCATTTGCTGTCGTTCCATTTGCATTGCACCTTCAATCTTTCCCAGCAGCATTGTCTTTTCAAATGAGTTAGTTCTGCGCATCAAGTAGCCAAACTATTGGAGTTTCAGTTTTAACATCAGTACTTCCAATGAATATTCAGGAATAATTTCCTTCAGGATGGACTGGTTGGATCTCCTTGCAATCCAAGGGACTCTCAAGAGTCTTCTCCAACACCACAGTTCAAAAGCATCAATTCTTCGGCACTCAGCTTACTTTATAGTCCAACTCTCACATCCATACATAACTACTAGAAAAACCAAAGCTTTGACTAGATGGAACTTTGTTGGCAAAGTAACGTCTCTGCTTTTTAATAAGCTGTCTAGGTTGGTCGTAACTTCTTCCAAGGAGCAAGCACCTTTTAATATCATGGCTGCAGTCACCATCTGCAGTGATTTTAGAGCCCCCCCCAAATAAAGTCTTCCACTGTTTCCCCATCTATTTCCCATGAAGTTATGGGACCAGATGCCATGATCTTAGTTTCTGAATGTTGAGTTTTAAGCCAACTTTTCCACTCTCTTCTTTCACTTCCATCAAGAGGCTGTTTAGTTCTTCCTTCACTTCTACCATAAGGGTAGTGTTATATGCATATCTGAGGTTATTGATATTTCTCCCAGCAATCTTGATTCCAGCTTGTGTTTCATTCAGTCCAGCCTTTCTCATGATATACTCTGCATATAAGTTAAATAAGCAGGGTGACAATATACAGCCTTGATGTACTACTTTCCCAGTTTGGAACCAGTCTGTTGTTCCATGTCCAGTTCTAACTGTTGCTTCTTGGCCAGCATACAATTTTCTTAGGAGACAGGTAAGGTGGTCTCGTATTCCCATATCTTGAACAGTTTTCCACAGTTTGTTGTGATCCACACAGTCAAAGGCTTTGGCATAGTCAATTAAGCAAAAATAGATGTTTTTCTGGAACTCTCTCACTTTTTCAATGATCCAATGGGTCTTGGCAATTTGATTTCTGGTTCTTCTGCTTTTTCTAAGACCAGCTTGACCATCTGAAAGTTCACAGTTCACATACTGTTGAAGCCTGGCTTGGAGAATTTTCAACATTACTTTGCTAGCATGTAAGATGAGTGCAATTGTGAGGTAGTTTGAGCATTGTTTGGCATTGCCTTTCTTTGGGATTGGAATGAAAGCTGATGTTTTCCAGTCCTGGGGTTACTGCTGAGTTTTCCATATTTGCTGGCATATTGAGTACAGCACTTTCACAGCATCATCTTTCAGGATTTGAAATAGCTCAACTGGAATTCCATCACCTCCACTAGCTTTGTTCATAGTGATGCTTCCTAAGGCCCACTTGACTTCACATTTCAGGATGTCTGGCTCTAGGTGAGTGATCACCCCATTGTGATTATCTGGGTCATGAAGATCTTTTTTGTATAGTTCTGTGTATTCTTGCCTCCTCTTCTTAATATCTTCTGCCTCTGTGGTACATACCATTCTGTCTTTTATTGTGACCATCTTCGCATGAAATATTCCCTTGATATCTCTAATTTTCTTGAAGAGATCTTTATTTTTTCCCACTCTATTATTTTCCTCTGTTTCTTTTCACTGATCACTGAGGAAGGCTTTCTTTCTCTCCTTGCTATTCTTTGGAACTCTGCATTCAAATGGGTATATCTTTCCTTTTTTCCTTTGCCTTTCACTTCTCTTCTTTTCATAGTTGTTTGTAAGGCCTCCTCAGACGATCATTTTACCTTTTTGCCTTTCTTATTCTTGGTGATGGTCTTGATCACTGCCTCCTGTTCAGTGTCATGAACCTCAGTCCATAGTTCTTCAGGCACTCTATCAGATCTAATCCCTTAAATCTATTTCTCACTTCCACTGTATAATCATAAGAGATTTGGTTTATGTCATACCTGAATGGTCTAGTGGTTTTCCCTACTTTCTTAAATTTAAGTCTGAATTTGGCAATAAGGAGTTGATGATCTGAGCCACAGTCAGCTCTCGGTCTTATTTTTGCTGACTGTTTAAAAAAAAAAAAAGAAAGAAAATTCAATCAGAAAATCAAAAGAAATGTAGACAAACAGATTGAAATGAAGAAATACAATTCTGTTCTTATTTGACAATATCTCCTACATAAACGTGGAATGGCAAACTGCTTCAGTATTCTTGACTTCACCTTTGGCTGCAAAGAATATAATCAGTCTGATTTTGGTATTGACTATCTGGTGATGTTCATGTGTAGAATCTTCTCTTGTGTTGTTGGAAGAGGGTGTTTGCTATGACCAATGCATTCTCTTGGTGGAACTCTGTTAGCCTTTGCCCTGCTTCATTCTGTACTCCAATGCCAAATTTGCCCATTACTCCAGGTATTTCTTGACTTCCTACTTTTGCATTCCAGTCCCCTATAATGAAAAAGACATTTTTGGGGGGTGTTAGTTCTGGAAGGTCTTATAGGTCTTCATAGAATGTTCAACTTCTGCTTCTTCACATTATTATTTCAGGGCATAGGCTTGGATTACTGTGATACTGAATGGTTTGCCTTGGAAACCAACCGAGATCATTTTGTTGTTTTTGTGATTCCATACGAGTACTGTATTTCAGACTCTTGTTGACTATGATGGCTACTTCATTTCTTCTAAGAGATTCTTGCTACAGTATTAGATATATTGGTCATCTGA
Source organism: Aepyceros melampus (assembly GCA_006408695.1). Lineage (NCBI taxonomy): Eukaryota > Metazoa > Chordata > Mammalia > Artiodactyla > Bovidae > Aepyceros > Aepyceros melampus. Next base: position 16,657 of record SJXQ01006825.1, read on the forward strand.
GTTAAATTCCAAAATCACTGCAGATGGTGATTGCAGCCATGAAACTAAAAGACGCTTACTCGATGGAAGGAAAGTTATGACCAACCTAGATAGTATATTGAAAAGCAGAGATATTACTTTTCCAGCAAAGGTCCATGTAGTCAAGGATATGGTTTTTCCAGTGGTTGCATATGGATGTGAGACTTAGACTGTGAAGAAAACTGAGTGCTGAAGAATTGATGCTTCTGAACTGTGGTGTTGGAGAAGACTCTTGAGAGTCCTTGGACAGCAAGGAGATACAACCAGTCCATCCTAAAGGAGGTCAGTCCTCAGTGTTCATTGGACGGACGAATGCTGAAGCTGAAACTTCAATACTTTGGCCACCTCATGCAAAGAGTTGACTCATTGGAAAAGACCCTGATACTGGGATAGACTAGGGGCAGGAGGAGAAGGGGACGACACAGGATGAGATGGCTGGATGGCATCACCGACTCGATGGACATGAGTTTGAGTGAACTCTGGAAGTTGGTGATGGACAGGGAGGCCTGGCATGCTGCAATTCATGGGGTTGCAGAGAGTCGGACATGACTGAGCGACTGAACCGAACTGAACTGAGTTAAATTCACCCATTCCAGTCCATTTTAGTTCACTGATTCCTAAAATGTAGATGTTCACTCTTCACATCTCCTGTTTGACCACTTCCAATTTGCCTTGATTCATGGATCTAACATTCCAGGTTCCTATGCAATATTGCTCTTTACAGCATCAGACTTTACATCCTTTATCCATCACATCCACAACTGTGTGGTTTGTTTGTTTGTTTGTTTGTTTTTGCTTTGGTTCCGTCTCTTCATTCTTTCTGGAGTTATTTCTTCACTGATCTCTAGTATCATATTGGGCACCTACTCAGCCAGGGAGTTCCTCTTTCAGTTTCCTATCTTTTCGCCTTTTCATACTGTTCATAGAATTCTCAAGACAAGAATACTGAAGTGGTTTGCCATTCTCTTCTCCAGTGACCATGTTTAATGAGGTAGATATTGTCAGATAAGGATAGAATTGTATTTATTTTTTTCAATCTGTTTGCTCTACACATGTTTTCTCTTCTGATTGAAGTTTTTCTTTTTTAATAATAGGAAATGTTACTCTAAATTGCTTTTATTTGGAAATTCAAACATTCTTAACTCATTAAATAATATATATATATCCATTTAAATTTGTGCTATTAATTGTGTGTTAATTATATATCTGAAAGTTATTTGCACATAAATTATATGTTGTGTGTTTAATATATAATAATGGCCTTACTAACTTCTGTTGCCATAGATTAGTTGACATATTTTAGAGTTTTATATAAGTCAAATCATAGCATACGGTGTTCCTTTCTCTTTCCTTTCATCCTAACTATTTTAAGATTAATCCTTTCTATTTCATGTATCACTATCTCCCTACTTTTTAGTGTTAATTAGTATTCCATTGTATGGATATACCCATTTGTTCATTAATTTACCTGTTGATGAACATTTGGGTTGTTTTTAGTTTTAAAGTGTTATAAATAAAGCTGTTCTAAACATGCATGTGAAAATCTTTGAATGAATATATATTTCACTTTATTTTAGGTAAATACCTAGGAGTGAAATGGCATGATCATCTGGTAGGTGAGTGCTTAACTTTTAAGAACCACTAAACATTTCCTAAGTGGTTTTACCATTTAACATGCTGAATCTGAGAGATTTAGTTGCTTCACATACACACCAGTACTTGATATTTTCTGCTTGTGTTATCGTATTCATTCTATTGAGTATGTAGTGGCATTTTACAGTGTTACTTATTTGCATTTTGAATTTATCATTGGTTGGAAATCTTTTCATGCTCTTATTTGCCATCTGTATATCCTTTTTGGTAAAATGTCTCTTCGTTTCTTTTGCCAGTTTGTCTAGTCGGATTGTTCGGTATTTTTCTGTTAAGCTTCTGAAATTCTTTTTTTTTTTCCCTTCAAATTGAGATATGATTGATAAATAACAGTATGTTAGTTTCAAGTTGTGACATAATTAGTTTATATATATATATTTAAAAGATACATCATCACATAGTTATAATTTTTTTTCTCATGATGAGAGCTTTTAAGATATAGTCTCGTAGCTATTTTCAAATACACGATAGAGTATAATTAGCTATAGTCATTGTGCTATACATTTCTTCCTCAGGGCATTTATTGTATAATTGGAAATTTGTACCTTTTGACCCGTTTCACCCATTTCAGTCTGTGGTAGTTGGTTAATCATGTTGATTGATTTTTCAAGTGTTGGCAAATGCTTGTACCTTTTGACCTGTTTCACCCATTTCAGTCTGTGGTAGTTGGTTAATCATGTTGATTGATTTTTCAAGTGTTGGCAAATGCTTGTGGTTTTGAGCTTGAAGTTTTATTTTTGAGAAATACATATTTAAGTTTTTTACTATGCTACTTGGAGTAGGAATCGGCAGCCCACTCCAGCATTCTTGCCTGCAAAATCCCATAGAAAGAGGGACCTGGTGGGCTACAGTCCCTGGGACTGCAGAGATGGGAACTACTGAGTGACTGAACATACACTGTGCAACTACTCAGGTTATAAATTTTCTTGTGTGACTCTTGGTTATTTATATCTTTCAAGGAATTGGCCATTTCATCTTGTTATCAAATACATTGTCATAAAGTTGTTTATGTTCTTTCCTTACCAATCTTTTAATGCCTATATGCAGAGCTATAGTAGTGTTATATACTTTCCTGATATTAGTAAGCTATATTTTTCTTGATTAGTCTGCCTAGAGTCTCATCAATTTCATTAATCTTTTAAAAAAGTTTGATTTTATTTACTTTTTTCTTTGGTTTTATCTTTTATGTTTTATTCATTTTTGTCCTGACCAGTATTGTTTCCTTTCTTCTGTTTGCTTTCAGATTAATTGACTCTTTTCACTTGATTGTGTTAGAAATCAGTGTCTTTTTTTGAGACTTCTTATTGTATAATAATAAGCATTTATTGCTAAAAATTTGATTTGAAACATTGCCTCAGCTGTCTTCCATAATTTTGATGTTATGTGTTCATTTCCACTCAATGCAAATATTGCTTCATTTGTTTTGCAGTTTCTTTTAATCATATTCCACATAGAAATGTGCTGTTACTCTTTGATTACTTGAGGATTTTCCATGTATATTGTTATATTTATATGTATAGTTCATTTTTTATAAACAGTTTATTTTGTATGATTTCAGTTATTTTATATTTGCTGAGGTTTGATCTCTGAGGTTATAGTCTCTCTTATTGAATAATTCATGTCTCTTGAAAATAGTGTGCTATTGTTGAATGTTATTTAAATGTGAATTAACTGATTTTACTCTCTGATAAAATTCCTTGTTTGGAAATACATGTTTTATCTGACATTTATATAGCCAAAAGAATTTTCTTTTCATTACTCTTTCATGATGTGTCATTTCCATTGTCTTAACTTTTAAATAGCCTAAAATTGGATATGGCTTTGTTAACTAAACTGAAAATCTCTACCTGGTTTTAACAGTGTTTAGACAAATTACAAACTACAGTTAAAGCATTTGTTTGTATGTTAGGATTGATAAGTTAATATGAAAGCAATGTTGATACATTTATATCTCTCTTCTTACTTTTTGTTTTCAATATATCCTACTGTTGCTTTGTTGAAATTTTCTGTTTTCACGCCTCCTTAGAATTAAAAGTTATTGTAATTAAATTATTATTATTTAAATTAGAATCAAAGTTATTTTTCCATTTTAACTTCACCTACAATGGCACCCCACTCCAGTACTCTTGCCTAGAAAATCCCATGGACAGAGGAGCCTGGTGGGCCGCAGTCCATGAGGTTGCTGAGTCGGACACGACTGAGCGACTTCACTTTCACTTTTCACTTTCATGCATTGGAGAAGGAAATGGCAACCCACTCCAGTGTTCTTGCCTGGAGAATCCCAGGGATGGGGGAGCCTGGTGGGCTTCCATNCCCATGGACGGAGGAGCCTGGTAGGCTGTAGTCCATGGGGTTGTGAAGAGTCGGACACGACTGAGCGACTTCACTTTCACTTTTCACTTTCATGCATTGGAGAAGGAAATGGCAACCCACTCCAGTGTTCTTGCCTGGAGAATCCCAGGGATGGGGGAGCCTGGGGCCTTCCATCTATGGGGTCAAACAGAGTTGGACATGACTGAAGCGACTTAGCAGATAGCTTAATAAGTATATCTCTTTTAATGTGTTTTTTTTTTTCCAATTTGTGTCTCATAATTTTTTTTTTAAATTAGACTTTGAACATTTGTGTAAATGAAGAGTACAGAGTAAGGTAGATGACATGCAGTCTTAGAAATCAGTGTTCCCTGTTTCTGGCAGGTTTTGTGAGGGATTAAGACAATATTGTCATTAGTTTCTGTGACCATGAACTGTCAGGAGTACAAAAGGGGCTCATTTTTTGCATTTTTCGCTCTCCCTACACAATGGCCAAATTACCATCTGTAGATAAGGAGTCTTGCTGAGAGATATTTGAACACAAACAAATCTCTTACTTCTCTTTCAGTGGTGGTAGCACTTTACTTTGTATTTTTGTAGAGTACTTAAAACTAGAGACCTTGCACCAGCAGCAACCAACCTTTGCCTAGGATAGGAAGAAGGGCTATTTTTCTCTTCTTCCCTAAGAGACAGCTTCTGTTTAATTCCTTCTCCAGAGACTGCTTAACTATTTCTGAGAAGATTTTTCTGCCACATACCTAGAGGAAAAGAGCTTTGGGTTACTATGAGAGAAGAGTCCCAGTCACTTCTGGGTTTCATGTCTATTCCACAGTGAGTGAGTGAGTGAAGTCGCTCAGTCGTGTCCGACTCTTTGCGACCCCATGGACTGTAGCCTACCAGGCTCCTCCTTCCATGGGATTCTCCAGGCAAGAGTACTGGAGTGGGTTGCCATTTCCTTCTCCAGGGGATCTTTCCAACCCAGGGATCGAACCCGGGTCTCCTGCACCCAGGCAGACGCTTTAACCTCTGAGCCACCAGGGAAGCCCACAAAAGCAGCCAGTAAATTGTTCTCTGCAGGCTTCACTGCTGGGGAAGACTTCCTCAAGGATTCTTCACTGCTTTCACCCTTTCTCTTGGATCCCTGGTGAGGGTTTATCAGAAACATTATGGCAAATGGTTGGGACTTCTTTTAGCTTCTGAAACTTTCAGGAATTTTTAACCTGTCGTACTAGCTCATATTCTACTTTTACATTTCTGTTAACATTTCAGTTATTTCTTTTTTCTTATCCATTTTAATAGGTGATATTTCTCTATCTGGTACTTTGTCTGGGCAAAGTCCTATTTTTCCTTGTGGGAGTTTGTCACCCTCTGAAATTCAATTTACCTCATCGCCTTGAGACCTCAACTTACTGATAGATAAAAACAAACAAACAAACAAACAAAAAAAAACAACCTCTTGCTGTGTGTGTGTGCATGTGTATATATGTGTGTGTGTGTGTGTGTGTGTATATTTAGCTTTTCTTGGGTGAGAGCAATGATCTCTTGTAGTTTTCTATATTCTAAGCAGAGGCATAATCTCTGGATGGGTTTTTAAGCATAATTCTTCAATGAAAAAAGTAGAAACTATAATGAGATACATAACATACTTCCATTTAAGTAAATTAAAATATTTGCACATTATACAATTGAACAACATGAATTGTTCCCTGGAGATGAAGGAAGGAGTAGTAAGATACTATAAATGAATGAATTAGAGAATGAATGAATAGAGTGAGAGAGGACTTTTTCATTAAACAGATTGATTACCTGCAATAAACTGATGACTTTGCTAAACTCAGCCCCTGTAGCTGAAACCCAGAAGCTACTAATAAACAATCAAATACAAATCAGATAATTTGGAATTATCTTATTCTACTTATATATAGAATAATTGTAATAAGATGCTACAGTTACATGCATATCACTTTTGTAAAAGGCAGACTTGTTATTTTCATTTTTTTATTATTAAATGTCTTATTAAGTACCAATTGAATTATGGAAAATATTTGTGACTATATAAATCATTGACACATGAAGTACAATGTCTGATTAACATAACAGAACACAAGCAATACTATCATCAGGGGAAAAGAGTAAAACAAAATAATAAGAACACACATCATGGAAGAAATATGTATTGATTTAATGCTAAATTATTTTTTAGAAATTATTTTAGTTCTGTTTGTCCATTTGACATAAAGATGATAGACAGTAATTTATGTAGGTTATAAACCATTTGGTGTACCTTGGGTAATTTTGCCATTTCTGAGCCTTCGTTTTTTCCATAAGACTCATGAGTTTAAAGTCACTCCCAAATAATATAGTAATATAATAAGGAAGGCCAAAAAGGGGAATAAATAGCTGGACTTGAAGCAGTTTGGTGAAGATACTAGAAGAGTGCAACCTCAGAGAGGACATTTTGATAAAGGGAAAATAAATTTTTGTAGACTAAGATTCTTTGAGGTAGCTTGGTTGTTTATTTAAAACTTTTTTTAAAATTATTTTAGTTCTGTTTGTCCATTTGACATAAAGATGATAGACAGTAATTTATGTAGGTTATAAACCATTTGGTGTACCTTGGGTAATTTTGCCATTTCTGAGCCTTCGTTTTTTCCATAAGACTCATGAGTTTAAAGTCACTCCCAAATAATATAGTAATATAATAAGGAAGGCCAAAAAGGGGAATAAATAGCTGGACTTGAAGCAGTTTGGTGAAGATACTAGAAGAGTGCAACCTCAGAGAGGACATTTTGATAAAGGGAAAATAAATTTTTGTAGACTAAGATTCTTTGAGGTAGCTTGGTTGTTTATTTAAAACTTTTTTTTCATTGAAGTATAGTTGATTAACAATGTGCTAGTTTCTGCTGTATTGTGGAGTGACTCAGTTTAAAGAATTCAAGGTAAAGAATATTAAAGGAATAAGGAGAAACTTTGACTGATGGCTTCTGCAGATAAAGCCTTAAGGGGAATAAATAGCTGGACTTGAAGCGGTTTGGTGAAGATACTAGAAGAGTACAACCTCAGAGAGGACATTTTGATAAAGGGAAAATAAATTTTTGTAGACTAAGATTCTTTGAGGTAGCCTGGTTGTTTATTTAAAACTTTTTTTCATTGAAGTACAGTTGATTAACAATGTGCTAGTTTCTGCTGTATTGTGGAGTGACTCAGTTTAAAGAATTTAAGGTAAAGAATATTAAAGGAATAAGGAGAAACTTTGACTGATGGCTTCTGCAGATAAAGCCTTGCTGCTGCTGCTGCTGCTGCTAAGTCGCTTCAGTCGTGTCCGACTCTTCGCTACCCCACGGACTACAGCCTACCAGGCTCCTCCATCCATGGGATTTTCCAGGCAAGAGTACTGGAGTGGGTTGCCAGAGCCTTGCTAGCACTGAGTAAAATCTTAAATTCTACTCTCTTGTGCCTGGGCATATACCTCTGTTATGAGTCTTGCTGGTTCTGCAGATTGAGAAAACAGAGTTCTACCCCACAATCATGATGAGTATTCTGAAAAGGAGTTAGATTCTCTTTGGGAAGCTTGGTTTTCCAACCACAAACAGAGCCTGAACAAAGGAATTGCATATAGGTGGTTTATTTGGAGAAAGAAAGGAGATCAATTGAGGGAGCATCATTGAGGCACCACTGAGAGTAAATAGGGAAAGACCACAAGTCTCCATAAGAATATACCATCAGATGGCTCACTGGATATGGCTGTTGAAACTTGATCTCCAGGAGCCTTTCTAAGGAGTAAACGGAATATTTCTCAAGTTGTCCACTAGACATTTCCAAGAAAAAGCAATTTGTCTCCTTTTTGTGGGGGAGCTTCCCTGGGTCTGTGGGTAACACCTGATATTTCTGAGTTGTGCCTATGTGCATGCCACTCTGTCTCTCACCTCCCCACTTATCACAGCTTGGAAAAGCCCTGAAAGAAAAACTACATGAAGCATGTTTGAGCCAGTGTAAGGCCAACAAAACCTTAAATAGAATCCTGCAGGAACCTGGTCACAGAATCAGGTGGCCCTGAGAAGGGTGCATGTTTGAATGTCCAAGAGGGTTTGATACTCTCTCTGAACTCCTGAAGCTTTGGCATGAATTCCCTCCATCTGGGCTCTGAGACATAATTTTTCTATATTACCCATAGAGAGATTTCCTTCTTATTAATTCTTATTTTCTCCTGGCTAAACTCGAGACTGAGATTGGCCTAGTTTCTGTGTAATTTCTCAATGAGTTCAAGGATCTGGACAGGGGTATTAAGGTGGGACATTTTCTAATATGTTATATTTTTATTTCATGGAAAAAACTCATAATTTTAAGTGTGTTGTTTAGATAGAGCACCATAATTCTTGGAGGTGAGCGCACTTTGAAATAAGAAACACTATTTGTATTCATAAACTCTTGAAAACTCATTTTCCTCTGCTGTTTCCTTTGCTCTCCTCACTCTGTAGCACACAGTTTTCTATGCCTTTGAGTAGCTTTCCATGTGCTAAAGCTGCATCATTAAAACGTCATTTCTCAGAATTACAATAAACCCAAATCCATATTATCCTCATAGCAGGTGCTCAAAGTTCTGGGTTTTGACTGATAATAATAAGGAATTTTCTGCCATAAGGGTGGTGTCATCTGCATATCTGAGGTTATTGATATTTCTCTTGGCAATCTTGATTCCAGCTTCTGCTTCTTCCAGCCCAGCGTTTCTCATGATGTACTCTGCAAAGAAGTTAAATAGGCAGGGTGACAATATACAGCCTTGATATACTCCTTTTCCTATTTGGAACCAGTCTGTTGTTCCATGTCCAGTTCTAGCTGTTGCTTCCTGACCTGCATA
>SJXQ01006825.1:25571-38098 GCA_006408695.1 Aepyceros melampus
TCTCTTCTTTTCACAGCTATTTGTAAGGCCTCCTCAGACATTTTGCTGTCAATACAAATACACAAGTAAAGCTGTAGAAGCATCCATTTCTTCTGCAATAATGGCATCTCTTGGGCTTCCCTGGTGGCTCAGCTGGTAAAGAATCCACCTGCAATGCGGGAGACATGGATATGATCCCTGGGTTGGGAAGATGCCCTGGAGAAGGGAAAGGCTAACCACTCCAATTCTGGAGAATTCCATAGACTATAGCCCATGGGGTTGCAAAGAGTTGGACACGACTGAGTGACTTTCACTTTTTTCATTAGTATTAGTTGTCAAAAATGCTTTCCACCTCCAGGTGAAAGATAAATGAAAGAAAAATACTGATGTTTCCACCAAATGAATTCTTTAAATTTGTGTTTTATTTGTTTTAGTATCAATAGAAAATGAAATAAGAAAGGTCATTTAGAAAGGATGATAGGATGTAATATTCAGAAGGGGTTTAAGGACAAACTGTTAAGAAAAATGTAATACATTTAGTATCAGTAAAAAGAGATGTCAGTGGGTGATTATGAGAAGATTGAAGGTAAAATAGTAAGAGAAAAAGGTGGAGGAAGCAAGCTAAGGTTAGATTTGGATTATAGAACTGCAAAAATTGGATGAATCTTCATGACAACCTCAAGAAGGTTTTAAATGGTAAAAGAAAAACCAGTACAATCCCAACTTCTGACTCAAGTTTACAATACTTGAAATTTCTGATTTACAATATTCAAACTAGGCAATGCAATGTCCTTTTAGTATAATTTCATGTTTCTTATGGACCTTTTATTACTATAAACATTTTTCTTTCTTTCATAATTATTTACACAGTCTGATCTCAGTATGAAGTCAAATATCATTTCATTATTTTATATTAGAACTTTAAACAAATCTTATCAATGAACTAATCAACAAAAGGTAAAGCTGACATTTAAATAGCCATACACCTTTTGGCATTATCTACTGTGAAATTCAGTGTAATGAAAGATTCACCAGTGCTTGCCTCCCACTGTCCTTGCCAGACCCACTGGATAAGAAAAATCTAACTCAGAAGGTTGTCACTGCCAGGGATGAATCCCATGACCTTTGACTTTTTATACATGTAAGTGTCCAACTACCAGTGAGTTTTTTCCAACACAAACTAGGTTTGGATTTGTTCCTTTGACAATCAGAAATGCATTTTTCTAGTAAAACAGTATTCTAAACTGAAAAAAGGGTCCTACATCCACCCACCAAAGTAGTTTTTGTGTATCTTCAGCATAGCTAGACTGCCAACTGGGGACTGTCTTACTGCTGAGTCTTAAATTGACTTTGGCAAAAGCATGAGAAGAGAAATGGGGTCAAACAGAAAAGAGAGGAGGAGAGATTCTCCATGTTAAGGGCTCATGGTTAATCACAGGGAGAATGTTGAAATAAGGGATTTCAAATAAAGATGAAGCTTCTTTCATTACTTTTTCATTGTGTATTCTTGGCCTGCTTCCTCTGCCTGGTGTTTCCCAAGGTCCCACAAGGCTCTCAAGTAGGTGTTAAGAAGGAAACTCTCTAATTCTATCTAATTGGTTCTGACTGTTATATTACCACTTTAATTTTCTCAAAGGGTTAAAAAGGAATGCTTTTTAATCAAAAGATCTGTAACTGGCTGCACTGAAAAACACGGAACAAAAATGCGAATGTTCTGTGGCAGGCAGGCCCAGCCTGTGTCAGGTCGCTATGCAGGCCGCTGTGAGTGTGAGTGCCAGGCTCTATCAGCCCCCAGTTCACATCTAGTTAATTCTAACCTGAGCGATTTTGCTCCTGGATAACCCCGCCCCTTCTTCTTAATGTGAAGGTCAAATGTTACCTCATCTACCACAATATCACAGCCTCTGAGCTCCCCAAGCACTTAGCTGTTATATGGCTAAACCAGAACTCTGTATTTAATAAAGGAGAAAGGAAAGGGATGGAGAAGGGAAAGGGGGGGAAGGATGAGGAGAAGTAGAAGAAAAGAGAAAAAATTTATCTCCTCTTCTCTTGTGGTTGCCCTCATGAGCTATAATTCATATCTAATAATTCTATTAATATTTAATGATTGCTATAATGAATATGTCTTTTAAAATCTAATTATATTTAATATTTATAGAATGCAGATTTCTAAAATTTAACTTTAACCTTTAAAATTTTTTTAATGAAATAAACAAAATAATTCCCTAAAAGAAAGGCCCCTCTAGGATCCTGTTCCATTTATACTTTGCATCCTATTTACCTTTTTTCATAAGTGTCACATAGTATCCGTGACTTAATTTGTATTTATGGAAGAAGTGACAAGACATAGTTTGAGCAGAAGCTTTTCCAGGATTCCCACTTCTTGAACTACCCTGAACCATCAGACAATTGATGAGAACAAGTAATTGTAGTTACATTTAGCAGCATAAAATCACATTTTTTACTATTAAAAATTTCTCTCCTCACCTCTTTCATTCTACCCCCATTCCCACAGAATATCAGTGTTATATCTTGAAGCAGGCTGAAAAAGTTCAGATTCAGGAAAGGTGGACAGAGAGAGTATACTGATAGTAAATTGTGTCTCATGAATTATATTCTGTGTGTACGTGTACATAATAGATGATCATAAATACCTCTTATTACTTGATTTGCATTCACTTTGCAATAAATGAAAATTAAACAATAAGGATAAGGTTTATACCAGCGCTTCCCTGGTGGGTCAGTGGTAAAGAATTCACCTTCTAGTATAGGAGATATGGGTTCGATCCCTGGTTCAAGAAGATCCCCTGAAGAAGGAAGTAGTAACCCATTCAAATTTTCTTGCCTGGGATATCCCATGGATAGAAAAGCTTAGCCGGCTATAGTCCATAAGGTCTCAAAAGAGTCGAACTCAACTTAATGACTAAGCGTGAGCATGAGGGTTCAGAAACTTCAGCCAGAAATGAATGGTCTTGGTTACATAATACTGAAATAGCACTTCTAAAAGGAATATTCTATCACACTTGCCCTAAATTTAAAAAGGTCCTTGGCACAAATTATTGGAATTATTTATTTATCATCTCCCATAGTAGACCATGAGCTTCTAGAGGACAGAGGTAATATTTATCATCCTTGCACTTCACAGTACTTAGCAAAGTTCTTAATGTAAGACAGGTGTTCAATAAATATTGAATGGCTGAATGGAAATTGTCCAAATGTTCTGCTTTCTTTAGAATAGTTTCATCCCTTACTTTTTTTAAATTTAAGTTTATTTATTTTAATTGGAGGCTAATTACTTTACAATATTTTATTGGTTCTGCCACACATCAACATGAATCTGCCACGGGCATACATGTGTTCTCCATCCTGAAGCCCCCTCCTACCACCCTCCCCGTATCATCCGTCTGGGTCCTCCCAGTGCACCAGCCCCAAGGATCCTGTATTGAACCTGGACTGGTGATTCATTTCTTATATGATATTGTACATGTTTCAATACCATTCCCCCAAATAATCCCACCCTCTCCCTCTCTCACAGAGTTCAAAAGGCTGTTCTATACATCTGTGTCTCTTTTGCTGTCTTGCATACAGGGTTATCGTTACCATCTTTCTAAATTTCATATATATGCATTAGTATACTGTATTGGTGTTTTTCTTTCTGGCTTAACCGTATCATCCGTCTGGGTCCTCCCAGTGCACCAGCCCCAAGGATCCTGTATTGAACCTGGACTGGTGATTCATTTCTTATATGATATTGTACATGTTTCAATACCATTCCCCCAAATAATCCCACCCTCTCCCTCTCTCACAGAGTTCAAAAGGCTGTTCTATACATCTGTGTCTCTTTTGCTGTCTTGCATACAGGGTTATCGTTACCATCTTTCTAAATTTCATATATATGCATTAGTATACTGTATTGGTGTTTTTCTTTCTGGCTTATTCACTCTGTATAATAGGCTCCAGTTTCATTCACCTCATTAGAATTGATTCAAATGTATTCTTTTTAATGGCTGAGTAATATTCCATTGTGTATATGTACCACAGTTTTCTTATCCATTCTTCTGCTGATGGACATCTAGGTTGCTTCCATGTCCTGGCTATTATAAACAGTGCTGTGATGAACATTGGGGTACCTGTGTCTCTTTCAATTCTGGTTTTCTCAGTGTGTATGCCCAGCAGTGGGATTGCTAGGTCATAAAGCAGTTCTATTTCCAGTTTTTAAGGACTCTCCACACTGTCTCCATAGTGGCTGTACTAGTTTGCATTCCCACCAACAGTGTAAGAGAGTTCCCTTTTCTCCACGCCCTCTCCAGCATTTATTGCTTGTAGGCTTTTGGATGGCAGGCATGCTGACTGGCGTGAAATGGTACCTCATTGTGGTTTTGATTTGCATTTCTCTGATAATGAGTGATGCGTCCCTTACTTTTGATTTCACAGATTTTCTACTAGGTATGATTAAATTATTAATTCAGTTAAACAGATGCTCTCTTGGGGCTACTGGAAGGACCTGAACTCTACAGCAGTGAGGTCAGCAAGAGCAATTGCTTGGGAAATAATTGTGATGGGATGTTTCTCTGTGCATCTGAACCTCATTTTTTTTATTTAGCAGACTTGTTCTTAAATGGATGGTATGGTGTAATTTTTGTGATACTTTTCTTAATTGGTTCAAGGGAACTAAAAAAATTCCTTATAGATACTCTTTATTAAAAGCAAAGAATCACTTCTCCAACTGTAGTCAGAATTTTATAATTTATCTATATTTTGAGATCCTATTTTTATATCAAGGTTTCTTATGTCTAGATAGACTTACTGCTCAATTAGCACTTTGATAAAATATTCCCTTACTATTCTTAAAAGTCTAAGTTACAAATACATGAGGACATGAAACAGAGCTTGGTAAATGGAAAATAAACTTTACCTTATTCTTTCCCTCTTCTCATAAAACAGCACAATGTGTAACTGAATAGAATAGATAGGTAACCGAAAAAAGGAATTTGGGGGTTTAGGATTCAAGAGAGAAATATGTTGATCTTCTGGAATCCATTGTATCCTCTCGACTGGCCACAAGCAACTCTCTCACCTTGCCAGAGATGAACCTCATTGTTCTTTTTGCTTATACAAAGACCTCACCTGGGCACTTATCTCTGAAAATACCATTTTTATTGCCTATAGGAAGATAACCAGAGTCAACTTTCAGCATAACCAGAAAAGTATAGTTTGTGGCTTGGAGGAAATAAATTATATACAGAAGGAACTGCAGAGTTGACTACTGTAACCTAACAGCCCTAAAGGAACATGTGAAGGAGGGGTGAAGGCAGTACAGGTTTATACAGTATTTCTCACATGTAGTCTGGGACCAGTAGAATCAGAATCACCTACAAAGCTGTTAGAAAGGAGAATTATTTGGCCCTACCCCAGAAGTATAGAATCTGAAACTCTGGGAGAGACACCTAGTGCTCTGTGTTCCAAAAAGCTTCCAGGTGCTTCTAATGCTGCAGCAATTTGAGAACCACTGTTCTGTCCCACTTCACATCCTCTTGGCCTCTGGATGCCTTGTTGCAATCACTTCTTGGGGCCAGCCACTCTTGGTGGGCTCCAACAAACCTGCACAGATAGAACCTGACAGTGACTTCCCTCATGCTTCTGTCTTACTCCTCATGCCTCCAGTCTTAAGGCTAAATTTTGTATCCCAAAGGCACAGAAAGAGTAGGGGATTCCTCTCAATGCCTGGGCAGAGGCAATCTGAAAGTCTGGGGAATTCTCAGCTTCCTTAAGGATACATTTTTGGACAAATGAGAGATAGAACCTGGGAAATATATTCTTCTCGATTTATCCCTCTGGATAGACTCTTTTGAGATAAAGTCTGTATGCATTCTTAGAGAACAGGTCTATGACATGAATCAAGGTAGTCACAATAAAGGAAAGAAATGGTATGGACCTAACAGAAGCAGAAGATATTAAGAAGAGGTGGCAAGAATACACAGAAGAACTGTACGAAAAAGATCTTCACAACCAAGATAATCACGATGGTGTGATCGCCCACCTAGAGCCAGACATCCTGGATTGCAAAGTCAAGTGGGCCTTAAAAAGCATCACTGCGGGGCGGGAGGGTGGAGGAGGGGGTCAGGATTGGGAGTTCATGTACACTCATGGCTAATTCATGTCAATGTGTAACAAAACGAATACAGTATTGTAAAGCAAAACAAACTAAAAAATAAAAATTAATTAAAAAAAAAAAAAAAAAAAGCATCACTGTGAACAAAGTTAATGGAGTTGATGTATTCCAGTTGAGCTGTTTCAAATCCTGAAAGATGATGCTGTGGAAGTGCTGCACTCAATATGCCAGCAAATTTGGAAAATTCAGCAGTGGCCACAGGACTGGAAAAGGTCAATGTTCATTCTAATCCCAAAGAAAGGCAATGCCAAAGAATGCTCAAACTACCACATAATTGCACTCATCTCATGTTAGCAACATAATGCTCAAAATTCTCCAAGCCAGGCTTCAACAGAACTGTGAATTTCCAAATATTCAAGCTGTATTTAGAAATGGCAGAGGAACAAGAGATCAACTTGCCAATATCCATTGGATCATTGAATAAAGCAAGAGAGCTCCAGAAGAGCATCTACTTTTACTTTATTGACTATACCAAAGCCTTTGACTTGTGGGTCAACACAAACTGTGGAAAATTCTTAGAGAGATGGCACCACCTTACCTGCTTCCTGAGAAATGTGTGTGCAGGTCAAGAAGCAAGAGTTAGAACCAGATATGGAAGAAGAGACTGGTTCCAAATAAGGAAAGGAGTACTTCAAGGCTGTATATTGTCACCCTGCTTTTTTAACTTATATGCAGAATACATCATACATAATGCCAGGCTGAATGAGGCACAAGCTGAAATTGAGATTGCTGGGAGAAATATCAATAACCACAGATATGTAGATGATACCACCCTTATGGCAGAAAGCAAAGAAGAACTACAGAGCCTCTTGATGAAAATAAAAGAGGAGAGTGAAAAAATTGGTTTAAAACTCAACATTCAGAAAGCTAAGATCATGCCATTCAGTCCCATTGCTTCATGGCAAATAGATGTGAAAGCAATGGAAATTGTGAGAGACTTTATTTTTTAGGTGGCAAAATCACTGCAGATGATGACTTCAGCCATAAAATGAAAAGACGCTTGGTCCTTAGAAGAAAAGCTATGATACCCTAGACAGCATATTAAAAAGCAGAGACATTACTTTGCCAACAATGGTCTATCTACTCAAAGCTATGGTTTTTCCAATAGTTGTGTATGGATGTGAGAGTGGACTACAAAGAAAGCTGAGCATCAAAGAATTGATGGTTTTGAACTGTAGTGTTGGAGAGGACTCTTAAGAGTACGTTACTCCAAGGAGATCCAACCAGTCGATCCTAGAGGAAATCAGTCCTGAATATTCATTGGAAGAACTAATGCTGAAGGTGAAACTCCAAAACTTTGGTCACCTGATGCGAAGAACTGACTAACTGGAAAAGACCCTGATGATGGGAAAGATTGAAGGCAGGAAGAGAAGGGAATGACAGAGAAGGAAATTGTTGGATGGCATCACTGACTTGATGGACCTGAGTTTGAACAGGCTCTGGGAGTTGGTGATGGACAGGAAAGTCTGGCATGTTGCAGTCCATGGGGTCCCAAAGAGTTGGACATGACTGACTGAACTGAACTGTGTGAATTAATCTATAAATTTTTTGAATCTCTTTTCTTCCCCAGTTGTAAAAGTTGGCAGGCTTATGAGATGAATTCTGTTTATTATATCTTGTATGCCTATTCTCATTCATATATAATTTTGTCTCATTTTCTTTTTATTTTAAATAGCATTTACATGTAGGCAGTTCCCCAAATCTTTTTGTCCCAACTCAGTTTTTCTGCAGTTTCATATACATGTCCACCTGAGTTTAATACCAGTTACTCTTGCTTCAGCTCTCTGTCCATAAAATGATTAATCTATGAAAAAGCTTCCAGTAGCTTCTCATCTCCCATGGAATGCAGTCTAGACTTCTTGCCCTAACCATCAAGGCTCTGGATGGCTCTCCATCACAGATCCACCTTTTTCTTTTAATTTATACCACTATAGTCTTTGTTTCTCTGTATTCATATTGCACATTGCACATTCATCAAACAAGTTGTGTGTGCCTACCCCAAGCATGTTTTTTGTCCTTAAGTCTCTGAGTGAAAATTGTTCATGTTCCTTCCTTTTTTAATTTTTTGTGATGTATAATTGATTTAGAATAATATATTAGTTTCAGAAGTACAGCATAGTGACAGCATTTTTATAGATTATAAGTCATTTATAGTACTACAAAACAATGGTTATATTTCCATGTTCTGTTCAATAATTTCATGTTCCTTATCTATTTTATACAAAAGAGTTTGTATCTCTTAATTGCAAACCCCATGTGTTTCTCCACTAGTAACCATTAGTTCTATCTGTGAGGCTGTTTCAGTTTTGTTGTATTTATTCAAAATATTTATTAAAATATTTTAGATTCCACATATATGTGATAACATAGAGTGTTTTCCTTTTTCACTCTGACATTTCACTAAACATGATACTGTCCTAGACCATCTATATGGTTGCAAGTGTCAGAATTTAAGTTTTTATGGCCGAGTCAGTTCAGTTCAATTCAGTCGCTCAGTCGTGTCCAACTCTGCAACCCCAAGAATCGCAGCACTCCAGGTCTCCCTCTCCATCATCAACTCCTGGAGATTACTCAAACTTGTGTGCATTGAGTCAGTGATGCCATCCAGCCATCTCATCCTCTGTCATCCCCTTCTCCTCCTGCCCCCAATCCCTCCCAGCATCAGAGTCTTTTCCAATGAGTCATCTCTTTGCATGAGGTGGCCAAAGTATTGGAGTTTCAGCTTTAGCACCAGTCTTTCCAAGAACAGTCAGGACTGATCTCCTTTAGAATGGACTGGTTGGCTCTCCTTACAGTCCAAGGGACTCACAAGAGTCTTCTCCAACACCACAGTTCAAAATCATCAATTCTTTGGTGCTCAGCCTTCTTCACAGTCCAACTCTCACATCCATACATGACTACTGGAAAAACCATAGCCTTGACTAGACGGACCTTTGTTGGCAAAGTAATGTCTCTGCTTTTGAATATGCTATCTAGGTTGGTCATAACTTTCCTTCCAAGGAGTAACCATCCTTTAATTTCATGGTTGCAGTCACCATCTGCAGTGATTATGGAAGCCCCCAAAATAAAGTCTGACACTGTTTCCACTGTTTCCTCATCTATTTCCCATGAAGTGATGGGACCAGATGCCATTACCTTAGTTTTCTGAATGTTGAGCTTTAAGCTAACTTTTACTTTCCTTCCAAGGAGTAACCATCCTTTAATTTCATGGTTGCAGTCACCATCTGCAGTGATTATGGAAGCCCCCAAAATAAAGTCTGACACTGTTTCCACTGTTTCCTCATCTATTTCCCATGAAGTGATGGGACCAATGCCATTACCTTAGTTTTCTGAATGTTGAGCTTTAAGCTAACTTTTTCACTCTCCTCTTTCACTTTCATCAAGAGGCTTTTTAGTTCCTCTTCACTTTCTGCCACAAGGGTGGTGTCATCTGCATATCTGAGGTTATTGATATTTCTCTTGGCAATCTTGATTCCAGCTTGTGCTTCTTCCAGCCCAGCATTTCTCATGATGTACTCTGCATAGAAGTTAAACAAACAAGGTGACAATATACAGCCTTGACATACTCCTTTTCCTATTTGGAACCAGTCTGTTGGTCCATGTCCAGTTCTAACTGTTGCTTCTTGACCTGCATACAGGTTTCTCAAGAGGCAGGTCAGGTGGTCTGGTAGTCCCATCTCTTTCAGAATTTTCCACAGTTTCTTGTGATCCACACAGTCAAAGGCTTTGGCATAGTCAATAAAGCAGAAATAGATAGATGATGGCCGAGTAATATTTTATTATATATATATATATATCACATATTCTTAATGTATTCATCTTTTGATGAACACAGACTCCTCCCATATCTGGGATATTGTAAATAGTGCTACTATGAACACTGGGGTGCATGTATCTTTTCAAATTAGTATTTTAATTTTCTTTGGATCGATACCCTGAGTGAAATTGTTGCATGATACTGAAACTCTATTCTTAGTTTATTGAGGAATCCCCACACTGTTTTCCAAAGTGGCTGCACTAATGTACATTCCCACCAACAGAGTATGAAAGTTCCCTTTTACCCACGTTCTCACCAACGCTTTTTATTCATAGACTTTTTGATGATAAAAAATCAAGTACTAGTGTGCTGCTGCTAAGTCACTTCAGTCGTGTCCGACTCTGTGCGACCCCATAGACAGCAGCCCGCCAGGCTCCCTGATCCCTGGGATTCCCTGGGCAAGAACACTGAGGTGGGTTGCCATTTCCTTCTCCAATGCATGAAAGTGAAAAGTGAAAGTGAAGTCGTTCAGTCATGTCCTACTCCTAGTGACCCCATGGACTGCAGCCCACCAGCTCCTCCATTCATGGGATTTGTCAGGCAAGAGTACTGGAGTGGGGTGCCATTGCCTTCTCCAAATACTAGTGTAAATGCAGGTTAAAACTGAAATAAGCTGCCGTCTTCCACCATTCTGACTAGTGGAAGGTGATATCTTATTGTTTTAAAATGCAAGTTTTAACTTGCATTCCCCTTATTTTTCATGTCATCTTTTCATGTGCCTGTAGAAGAAGGAGCTAGGGCAGATGCCATATTTGAGCCAGGGCTTCTCCTCCTCTCAGTGGCCATCACCAGCCTACCAGGGCAGGCTCCAAGGCACTGAATCAGAAGCCCTGAGGTCAGGTCCAGTCTTTCTCTGTTACCTTCAAGACTGGGCTCTCCTGCCTCCTAGCACCAGCATCCTTGCTTTGGAGGGGAGCAGTGCTGCAGTAAGAGGGGCCCCTGCAGACTTTAGGCATGCATTGTGTCGTGGCTTGTGGAGCCTCCAGGTGGAGGTCAGGGCTGCTTCTGACTCCAGTAGCAGCTACCCTGCCTTCTTCCATGGATCTGAGTCTTCTTTGGATCTGAGTCTCCTTCTTTCCTCATATCTGATCTCTTGGCTTTGCCTCTGGCACCTCCACCCTGGGGTAGGACTGCCCTACTCTGCAGGTGAGGCAGGTATGGGCTCTAGGCATGTGTAGTGTTGGTACTGTGGTGGTCGAACTACAGATAGCATCTGGGGATGCTTCTAATGAACTTCCTGTGCAGGTGCCAGTAATGGCTGCCCAGATGCTGCCTTGAGTCTGAGCCATCTCTGTGTCTCACAGCCAAGTTCTTTCTTTGTGGCAGCCCTCTCTCCAGTGTGGTGCTGCAATGTGAAGTAAGTGGGGCTGGGTTATTAGCTCAGCTTAGGCTGGGTTGCCTGCTGGGATGGTGGTGGGAAACCTGCCCTCCACACACTCATATTCACTGCACCTTCTCCACCCTTCTTTGGGAGCTAACTAGGGCACACACAGTCTTCACAAGCAGAATTCAGGATTTCCACAGAATAACAGGATTCTGTGAGGCACATGGGCCCTCCATCCAGCCAAAGGGCCTCATCTTCCCTTTGTTAGACATCAGAGCTAGGTGCCCAATATTTAGTGTGAGCTGCTAACTCCCCAGCAAGGATCTCAACCCTGATATCCTTACTTTCCCTCTGAGTCCTCTCTCAGGGGCACAGGTTCCAACCTGATCTCTTCTCTTTCCTGTCTACTTATTCCACATGGATCATTTTTTACAGTCTTGTTTGTACGGGGGGCTTTCTAACAGTTTCCACTTAGTTTTCATTGAGAGTTGTTTCATGTATAGATGTATTTTGATGTATTCCGGGAGGAAGTGAATTCCATGTCCTTCTACTCTGCCATCTTGATCTCCTAGATCCTTGTCCTTTTCTTTGTCTCTTTTTTTTGGCAGGAGGATGAGGTAGAGCCTCCAGTAGACAAAAAATGTAGCTGGGATGGGGCAAAACTCTATTTCCCAGGGAAGGCTAGGTAGACATGCTCCAACAAGCAACCTGATGGATTGTGGGAATGTGCAGCCATAACACCCCTTGTAAGAGCCGCTCAGAACCCTGATGCAGGCTTTTCTTTTTCTCTTTTTTGGTCATTCATGTCATGATTCAAATATAGGCACCTCAATGTCAATTTTCAAAGAGACTTCCCCAGACCACTCTACCAGAAAATAAAGCTCTCAAGTCACTGTCTATGGAATATTATGTTATTTTATCTCCATAATAACACTTAAAACCATCTGATATAATCCTGGTTTTATTATTTTCTTTAATTTTCTGTCTTCCTATCTTACTGAAACAGAAGTTTTAGGGAAATAGTCATTTTGTCTACTTCTATTTAGATGAGCATGGTATCTCTATCATCTTGAATAGAGGGAACAATTCAATAAGCTTTTGTTAAATACATTACATAATTGACTTAGGGGCTTCCCAGGCAGTGCAGTGGTAAAGCATCTGCCTGCCAGTGCAGGAGATGTAACAGATGTGGGTTTGATCCCTGGGTTGGGAAGATCTCCTAGAGTAGGAAATGG
>SJXQ01006825.1:39040-56594 GCA_006408695.1 Aepyceros melampus
GGTCTTATTTCTACCTTTTTTAAAACACAAAAGGAGCATAGTATAAATATTGTCTTGACTTACACTTTTCTCATTTAATCATATATATCCTGAAGATCTTAAGGGAGTGCTCTGATTCTTTCTATAGCTGTATCATATTCCCATTGAGTAAGCACACTTGTTTAATTTAACCAGTCTTACTCCCCTGTCAATGGAACTTTGATTTCTTTCCATTCTTTCACTTTTAATCATAATAATGATACAATGATTCACCTTATCCATACTTCATTATGCACATGAACAGGTTTCTAGGACACTCTGCAAATTGGAAGTGCTGTGACAAAAGATACATGCCTTTGTACTTTTGACAGATATTGCTAACTTGCTCTCTAAAAACCTTGCACAGATTTTGCCCATCAGCTATGTATGATAATAACTGTTTCTTCACAGCGTTGCCAACAGGAAGTTTTATCAAGTATTTGGATTTTTGCCAATCTTGTAGAGAAAAAGGGAATAATTTATCTTATTATGATTAGTGTTTGAACATTTAAAAATATGTATAAAAGCCATTTGTATTCTCTTTTCTGCAAACAATAGTCTTTGCCAAAACTTTTCTACTTAATTCATGTATTAATTCACCCAGTATTTATTATGTGTTGTGCAGTGTTCTATATGCTCATGGCACAGCAAATGTTTGTATTAGAGATATACATTACAAAAATGCCTATGCTTATTTTCACTTTATTTCTGTTCTCCTTTTGGTCCTGCATTGATTGCATTATGTAATGTAATTTTTACTTTTCTCTCAACTTTATTAAAGAGGCTTCAGTATCAACCTACATACAAAGTATATAATCTTTGCAGTACTGAATAAGTACCTCACCTTCAGGAAATATTTTCTTTTGCCTTCAGAGAACTATTACCACAGGGCCTCTATTTGCTCTCTCCTCTGTTCTTCCTCTTGTGCACCTCCTGCCAAATCTCACCTACTTACAGTCAGTACACAAATTCTTTGGACTCTGCATTCCTTTCCTAGTTTCACTGAAAATGAAGTATGTAGGAAAAATCTTTAATGCTTTTATATAATTTCCAGGAGGATATAATTTCCAGGAGGAGCAAGAGTGGGGCAGGCATGTGATATAGACAGCCATACTCTATTTATTTTTATAAAACACATATAATTATATATCTACAAAGAGCCATAGTTATAGAAAGAGCCAGAAAAACAGTTTTGGCTATTACAAAGAGGCTGGATAGGATTGATGACAGGAATATTCATCCTTAAGAAGACACTGATACTGAAAGTGTATTCTCCTGTTAGATAATTGTCTAGAAGGGCTAAGACAAAAAGTACAAAATGGCAGAAAAAACCTTACCTCTAAGACAATGTAATTCTACCTAAAGTACTTCTCCAGTGTCTTCACTAACAAGAACTAAGAAATAAGGATTTTTTAAAAAGCTTATACCTCAAGTAGAAATGAGAATCCAGTGAAACTTACAGCATCAATAAGCATTGACTATAATGTTTAGCTATGACTTGGGTAAAAAAGTGAAGCCTCAGTTTCTTAATTGACTTTTTGTATCTTAAAAACTCAGCATTGATTTTTGCAGGGCATGTACAACCGTTTACACACAGTGGTGGTTCTAATACAAAAAGTACGTGGGGTGTTCTCTTTTTCTCAACTAGTCTTTATAGTCAGGTAGTAGCCTTCTGTCGGAGAAAGCAATGGCACCCCACTCTGGTACTCTTGCCTGGAATATCCCATGGACGGAGGAGCCTGGAAGGCTGAAGTCCATGGGGTTGCTAAGAGTCGGGCACAACTGAGCGACTTCACTTTCACTTTTCATTTTCATGCATTGGAGAAGGAAATGCAATCCACTCCAGTGTCCTTGCCTGGAGAATCCCAAGGACGGGAGAGCCTGATGGGCTGCTGTCTATGGGGTCGCACAGAGTCGGACATGACTGAAGTGACTTAGTAGTAGTAATAGTAGCCTTCTGTAGCCAGTTATCATTCTCACTGGAAGGCTGGCAGTCCTCAGTAGAGCTGAGGAAGACAAGAGGGGAACTGAGCTAGGACATAGGCCTTGATATATCAAGAGCTTTATTTTTTATCCTAGTAAAGTTCACTTAGCTGTATTTCTTTTTGGTTTTATAATCCCTCCCAAGAAAACTGAAGTGAATTAGGGCTGCTGTCTATGGGGTCGCACAGAGTCGGACATGACTGAAGTGACTTAGTAGTAGTAATAGTAGCCTTCTGTAGCCAGTTATCATTCTGACTGGAAGGCTGGCAGTCCTCAGTAGAGCTGAGGAAGACAAGAGGGGAACTGAGCTAGGACATAGGCCTTGATATATCAAGAGCTTTATTTTTTATCCTAGTAAAGTTCACTTAGCTGTATTTCTTTTTGGTTTTATAATCCCTCCCAAGAAAACTGAAGTGAATTCACTTATCTTCTCTCTATAAAATTGGAACCTCATGGAAATGGTTCTGAAACATAAGATTCCACTTAATGACATGTCCTCAGTAATAAGAATAATAGATGATACTATCTTTACTTGATACTAGCAGAGTAAGGCTTACAAGAAAAAGAAACTCTGTTACTGTCTGCCATTATATCAGGCTGTAGATTTTCAGTGTGTGTGATGGACATAAAAGTAGACGACGGAGATATTTATAATCCCTCCCAAGAAAACTGAAGTGAATTCACTTATCTTCTCTCTATAAAATTGGAACCTCATGGAAATGGTTCTGAAACATAAGATTCCACTTAATGACATGTCCTCAGTAATAAGAATAATAGATGATACTATCTTTACTTGATACTAGCAGAGTAAGGCTTACAAGAAAAAGAAACTCTGTTACCATTTGCCATTATATCAGGCTGTAGATTTTCAGTGTGTGTGATGAACATGAAAGTAGACAACGGAGATGAGCCAGCACCAGATATATAAGCAATGAGAAACCTGTGTTTGAAATAATTTAATTCATTAAAAAAGCTTTCAAAGTAAGTTTCTTTATCCTGCTGTTTACAGACTATATAGAGCTGAATACCAAAGGGACCTCTATTATCTGAGGTCCAGAAATTTCTAAATTCAGCAAACTCAGGTCAGGTATTTATTTATTCATTAGAAAAACCTTTAGCAGAAAATGAAGGGTCATGACAACCCACTCTAGTATTCTTGCCTATAGAATCCCATGGACAGAGGAGCCTGGCGGGCTACAGGTCATGGGGTCACACAGAGTTGGACATGACTGACACAACTTAGCACACACGCACAGAATGCTGCAAGACATAGCTTTAAGTTTAGTTGTTTATCTGGAACGTACTCCTGTCCCTAAATCTAACTTTGAATAATATCTTTCAATTGTGTTTTCTTTTTCTTGATATTACACACATTTTACCAAATGACATATCCTCTGGTCTTCAGAGAAGACTATTAACAGAATTTACTAATGGCTCAAACTCTTTATCTATGTAATCAAGCCAATGTTTTTGAAAATAAGTTGAGATCAATGGGAAACTGACACCCAGATAATGAAATAACAGCAAGCATCTTTATAATTCAGATGGGCAAAATTTGATTTTCTGCTGTGCCCTGTGTCTCTCAAACACAGGCATTAGCGTTTTCAATGGTATTGCACTCATGAGAAGTAGATTGTCATGTATTGAATAATAATCAGAGAAGGAAATAAATTTTATTTTGTATGATACTGTTGAAATTTTTTTTCTATATATAAGAAGTATGTTCTGCATCTGAATTAGGTTTACACACAACCTAGAAAATCAGTGAATTAAAGTACTTACTTAGAACATTCAGAACAACAAACATCCTGACTGAATAAGAATGATAATTTGAAGGCAGAGCACTTTATGACTTGAATAATTGGTAAGTTGTCCATACTTTGAAAATAGAAGAGACTTAGAAAATAAGTGAGAGAAAAAAAAAAAAAAGAAAATAAGTGAGTATAAGTGTGTACATGTATTTTAATTGAATGCTCTGGATTTATTTTGCCAATGATCACACTAGAATTAAATGTAAATTATTATTTGTACATATATGAATCCATAATATTGACTTTCTGATCAAATATTTTCTTACCTATCTCACTTTAAAAGTATCCACTTTTTGTTATTCCCATATTTTTAAAATCACAATAAATACTAGAATCTTTCCTGTTATATAATACTTAGATAATTCTTCAATGGTTTTATATTCACACCTAAGTATGAAGACTCAGATGCTGGGAGAGATTGGGGGCAGAAAGAGAAGGGGACGACAGAGGATGAAATGGCTGGATGGCATCATTGACTTGATGGACGTGAGTCTGAGTGAACTCCGGGAGTTGGTGATGGACAGGGAGGCCTGGCGTGCTGCGATTCATGAGGTCGCAAAGAGTCAGACACGACTGAGCGACTGGACTGAACTGAACTGGTGCAAATATGAAGTTATGGACTTCTCTGGTGGTGCTAATGGTAAAAAACCTGCTTGACAATGCGGGAGACACAAGAGACGCTGGTTCAGTCCCTGGGTTGGGAAGATTCCGTGGAACCATGGAAGAGGGCATGACAGTTAACTTACTCCAGTATTCTTGGACTTCTCTGGTGGCTCAGACATTGAGAATCTGCCCCTAAGGTGGGAGACCCAGGTTCGATCCCTTGGTTGAGAAGATTCCCTGGAGAAGGAAGTGGCAATCTACTTCAGTATTCTTGCCTAGAGAATTCCATGGACAGAGAACCTGGTAAGCTACAGTCCATGAGATTGCAAAGAGTCAGACATTACTGAGTGATGACACTTTCACATGAAGTTATGATATACTGGGAATTCATAATTCTTTAAGAAACAATAAAACTGCAGTAAAAAGATGGAAAATTTGAAAATGCCCATTCTGAATTCAGTTCAGGTATTCTGGACTTTCTGTTAAGGTGTGTTTCATTTCAGACTAATAAAAAGGACCTGACTAAACTGGTCTCTTTCCCTCTTGATTTATAAAACTTTTTTTTTTAATCCCAGCAAAGATTTACAAAGTATTTTTTATTGCATTACTTATATCAATTAGGTATGGCTCCAAAAAAGTCATTATATTTACTTTATAAGGCATATGATTAAAATTTTATCCTAGAGGCAAATGATTCATATTTCTACTCTTAAACATATTCTTATAATTATTTATTTTTAGCCTTTTATTAGTTCATGTTCTCAGTACAAGTATACCGCATACGTGATCTCTACTCCTAGGTTTCATTGTTTCCCAAATCCATACCATTGAATTAAATCCTAAAATATACAGTCTTTAGTTTCTCTTATCACATAAGCAATAGAAGATCATTCATATTGTCTTTAACCATTTTCACATCACATTTTAAAAGTTACAAAAGCACTGAATGATTATTTGAAAGTCAAGGACTTAAATATCTTTGACTTACTGAAAGCCTTATGTCTTATATATTTCCTCTAAAAGCTTTGTCACTCAAAGCTAACTTCAGATGTTGGGGGTATTTATCTGGTGGCAACACGACTATAAACATTTCTCACTGCCCTCTTTGCCAACCCTTGATGCTATTTATTGGTGAGAGTCATGATTTTGCTATGAAATAGTCATGTTTGGAATGGCAGGCTGCTTCATCCTGTCAAGTGGATGACAGACTGGAAGGCAGCTGTGCATGTAAATTAATCAACCTTACTTTATTTGCCCAAGTACATCTTCTGTTTCTTCGGAATTGAAGAAAAATCTAGTCATTTTCCAATGCACTGTGTAGTGAATTTAGACCTGGGGGATTTTTGTAGATCTGTCTGTTTTCTTCTCCAGTCTAGGGGCACAGTTGACATTATTGTCCTGTTGAGCACTTTTTGAAACCACTTGTGGATCAAGAAAAGTGATGTAATTGACTCTTCTTACAAATTTTCTGGAAGAGTTTGTTAGGTTTCTCAGGAACACAAAAAGATACATTGAATTTCTTTGTTTCCCCATTGCCTTGTATTCTAGGTTCTCAAACTTTGATCCTTGAAAAGCTGCAACATAGTCATCTTCCCAGTTAGAACTGTGGGGTTGAGACCAAGGAAACTAATTTACACATGGATTTTCACTGAACAGTTCAACTCCAAACACTTTACTTTTATCCTGCTGCTGCTGCTAAGTCGCTTCAGTTATGTCCAACTCTGCTACCCGGTGGACAGCAGCCCACCAGGCTCCTCTGTCCACGGAATTCTCCAGGCAAGGGTACCTTTATAGTCTGGTTCTAATATTCTGCTATTCCTGTGGTTACTTTGCCTTCCAGGCATACTAAACTTTTCACATTCTTTGGCTATCATCCTCTCTCTCTCTTCTATGCCTTTGTGGTTTTCTCTACTTAGCCTACCCACTGCCTTATGTGTTTGAGAAACTCTTGCTCATTCTCTAAAACCCATTTTGAATATTTTGTTCCCTAGTAGAGGCTGTAACTCCATCTTCTATGCACCCACAGCTCTGTATTTCTAGATCATATTTTTGTGTATTAGGCAATTAAGTATTTCCTAATCAGATTAGCTTTTAAATTTTGAATTCTCAAGGATGAGGATCATTTCTGTTTTTTAACCCTTCTAAGTATTGGATTTCTTTTCTAATAACATTTATTCCAGTTGTAACAATCTGCTATACTCAAACTTTGAAAGTACTTTAGATATTATATAGAAAGGTGAATGTTTTCCATAATATATAATGTGACTTTTGCACACTTACTCCCTTAAATGTATCTATATCTTTTAATTTACAGTACATTTTTAGAGCTTTCCAAAATTATACATATAGCAAATCATGAGTTCATAAATCTCAGTTTCATTCCTTAAAATACATTGGATTAAAAAAATATCCTTTGTAGCCTTGAGATACCTGCCGGTCACTTATCACTTAGATTCAGTTTGCAAGTTATTTTGAAGAGATATATGATTTAAACGGTTGTTTTCTATTAATGAACCTTGATATGATCCATCAGAGACCCATTCTTTCATTACCTTTTCTCCTGGTTGAACCAAAACCATTTACTTTTTATAAGTCTGCCAAGAAGGAGAGTCTATGGTCTTAATCATTTCAG
Organism: Aepyceros melampus; assembly: GCA_006408695.1. Lineage (NCBI taxonomy): Eukaryota > Metazoa > Chordata > Mammalia > Artiodactyla > Bovidae > Aepyceros > Aepyceros melampus. The sequence continues at coordinate 46,088 of SJXQ01006825.1, forward strand.
TGATTAACAATAGTCACTACCAAGACAATTTTATGTATTTTTAATATGGCTCATTCTGTGTAAATCCGTTTTCTTTGTTCTTGTTTTCCAGCAAGTCTGGGAAAACAAAAAGTTATAATCCTCTGCTTTAACAGTCTCCAGACATAGTCTCAGTTTCTTTAGCTCCTGAAATGGCTCCTATGTTCCAATTGTTTATCATCTTTGTAGCTCTTCTCCGAACACTACTCTGACTTCCTTAAGAAAAGGAAGTTTTTTAGAACTTACAAACAAAACTGCATCTTTTTATAGTATACCTTTAGAATCACTTATTTTCCAGAACATTCTTTACTGGAAACTGTCCTATATGTCCCAAAGATGATTAACATAAATAATTAAAAATACAAGAGATTATTTTCTTCATATTTAGTTTCTTGTTACTGTATAGTGGTACACTGCTTTTTGCATGTTGATTTTGCATCCTCAACTGACTTTATTAGTGAGAACAGATTTTTTTTGTTTGTTTTGGATATGTGGTATCATTAGGATTTTGCTCACATAACATCATGTCATCTGCAAGCAGAGATAAGTTTATTTCTTCCTCTCTTATTTGGATGACATTTACAGTAAGATAAAAAGAATAAAATATTTTAACTAAGAAGATGGAATGTCCATAGATATGACTATAAAATATTGATCAAAAATTGACACAAATAAATGGAAAGAAATCTCATGTTTATGGATTAGAGATTTAATATTATTAAGATATCCTTATTATCCAGTCTACAGATTAATTGCAGTTCTCATCAGAATCCCACTGGCATTTTTTTTCTGCAGAAAGAATAAAAACAATCTAAAATTCATATGAGTTGCAGAGAACTTCAAGAACAGTGATATTATATGTAAAGATCAAGGATATGTAGTTAAAGCTGAAAATTTAGATTTATAAGGAGGTCTGAATTTATACCTGTTGGCTTTTACTTACTCCTTGATATCTGGTCTTTTTTATTAGTTTATTTTCTCAATTAGAATTGCATCAGCTGGACAGAAACAACAATGCCCGGGCCTTTGTATTGCTATGAAGGAAGTGCTTGCCATGAACAGGTGAATTAAGAACCAAAGTGGAGAGGACAGAAAAAAACATTTTCTGGACCTCTTAGAAATGTCTTATCTAATCAAAAAAGTAATCAATGTCTTGTCTAATCAAAAGTGTAGTCTATCTATCTGTCAGTGGGAAAAGAAGGAGAGAAAACTTAGAAGGAACACAGGGTTCTGGGAACTAGTGATGGAAATCTGCAACCCAGAGGAAAGATGGCCAGGAAGGCAAGATCATGAGCAGACTGAAACCCCCACGGGCCCTGAATGAAGCTGTTTTCAGAAGTAATAAGGAAAGGAAAATCCAGTAAAGGGAAAATAAATTGTAGATCACCAATAGTTGGAATATGTCTCAGGGGTGCATAGGTCTGCTTTTAAAAGCTTCTGCTGATTGTCAGGTCCACCAATGTAGCCTCTCTTACTTAAAGTCAGCTGATTAGCACTTTAATAACTTCCGCATAGTCCCCTCACAGCAGTGCCCATGCTAGTGTTTGATTGAAGAAGCAGAAGATAATGTGTATACAATATTACAAAAATAGCTGCTATATTCCTTCCATCACTGTAGTAATCAATTTGATGCAGCAAAAAGGCCATCCCAGATAGATTTGTGTTATTCTAGATTTTTCCACCGTGCATTTTCCTCATTCACAGTCTACCTGAGTTTCTCTGACTATTCAAGCTGTGGGGATAGAATTCATGGGTCTAATCTTGACCACTTGCAGGCCAGCCTATAGATCAAACTGTTAATACCAGATTCTAAATTAAAAAAAAAAATGGATGGCATAAAATTTGAACTGGAGGAAATCTTAGACTTCACTGTGCTTACTTGCTCATTCATCAATGAGGTTAAGTTATATTTCTGTTGTTAAAGTGCCAGCTAGTAATAGAGTCCTATCTAACAGCCTTATGACATACCATATATCTAAGATGTACAGATATCACTTTATGATATTTGCATGTGGAAACAAAACAGAAATTAACTTCCTCAAGTTACTGTCAATAGTGAAAGTGAAAAGTGAAGTCGCTCAGTCATGTCTGACTCTTACCGACCCCATGGACTGCAGCCTATCAGGCTCCTCTGCCCGCGGGATTTTCTGGGCAAGAATACTGGAGTGGGTTGCCATTGCCTTCTCTTACTGTCAGTAAGAGGGATACAATTCAACACAGGTGGCCTGATTCCAGCTACCACTCCATGCCCTCCTGCCTCCATAGGGCTGAAATATGTATCTTATGACTAATGGTAAAGGAAATTTTTTCCAGTAGTCTTTTATTTGTCATGGAAATCTGATCCCAAATTACTGTTACCATGAGGCAGTTAGGAAAATCAATCATCCAATGCTTTGTTTCACTAGTTCTATTTCTTTCTTCTCTTTTTAAAAAATCTGTTCTTTCTCTCCCAATGAAATGCCTAAAATGTATTACTATCTATGATTTGTTCCCATTTGCTACTTTTCACTACCTTTTTATTCCTTTATGTGACTTCAATAGATAGACTTTACTGAAAAGTTTTTTCAGATACCCTGAGGTTCTTTCCTTTCCTTCACTAGCATTCCTAACTATAAAATTTATCATATTTTGAACCATTTAACTACTGTTTCTAAACATCAGAAGCCTAGAATCTTAGTTTAATATTCTTTCCTGCTACTGCTGCTGCTAAGTCGCTTCAGTCATGTCTGACTCTGTGCGACCCCATAGACGGCAGCCCACCAGGCTCATCACACACATTTAAAACCTTTAGACAGATGCAAAATATTGGCCTCACATTTAATGTGAATCAGAATATTTATTATTTTCTAGCATGACATGGTGGGAAAGGAAATGGCAACCCACTCCAGCATTCTTGCCTGGAGAATCCTGTGAATGGAGGGGTCTAGTGGGCTGCTGTCTATGGGGTCGCACAGAGTCGGACACGGCTGAAGCGACTTAGCAGCAGCAGCAGCAGCATGACATGGAATACCCAAACGGATAATTCTTATAAAGTGTTTGAGGTTTTTCTGTAGACGTGATTCTATTAATTTTTACTAATTCAAGTGAATTTTCATCCAACAATGAGTTTTGAATGGGCTATTTCCATATGAAAATTAAAACTATATTTTAAAAAATAATATTAAGAAATAAACAAAAATAAAAGTAGTTAAGTAATTTAGAGTATGGGTTATACAAATACAGAAAGAAAAAGGCACAATCTTTTTTAATAGTTTTATGAGATAGAATTTGAACATCATAAAATTCACCTATTTATAATTTATTGGTTTCTAATGTATTGAGAGTAATGTAACCATCGTAATCATCACTCTGGAAACAATGCATTAAACAGTAGGAACTCCTCATTCACCTCTCTGCCTAGCACTAATCAATTCCGAATATAATTTCTGTCTCTATAGGTTTGCCTGTTGTGGATGTTTTATGTTAATAGGGTTAAATAGTACATGGCCATTTGTAAGTGGCCTCTTTGATTTAGGCTTCCCTGGTGGCTCAGGGTTAAAGCGTCTGCCTGCAATGCAGGAGACCTGGGTTCAATCCCTGGGTCGGGAAGATCCCCTGGATGAAGGAAATGGCAACCCACTCCAGTATTCTTGCCTGGAGAATCCCGTGGACTGAAGAGCCTGGAGGGCTACAGTCCATGGGGTCGCAAAGAGTTTGATTTAGTGTGGTGTTTTTGAGGTTTATCCAGGTTCTAGTATATTTCAGTACTTAATTCCTTTTTACTGATGATAATTTCCCATTGTATATATATACCATATATTTATCCATTCATCAATTGATAGGCATTTAGCATGTTTCTACTTCACAGCTACTATGAATATTCATATATTTGCTTTTGTGTGAATGTATGATTTTTATATCAATTAGATTTTAAAAAATTTAGTTGGAGGATAATTGCTTTTAACATGTCTTTTCATTTTATTTAGGGTAGATATCTAGGAATAGAATTATTGATCACCTTCTAATTCTATGATTAACATTCTGAAAAACTGCTTCTTTGAGGAAATATGCATTCAGGTACTCATTTTTAATAATTTATTTATTCATTTATTTTTGGCTGCACTGAGTTTTCTTTGCTGTGCATGGGCTTTTCTCAGGTTGTGGTGAGTGGGAGCTGCTCTCTCCTTGCAGTCGCAGGCTTCTCACTGAAGTGGCTCTGCTTGTTGTGGAGCACCAGCTCCAGGCTGGTGTGCTTCAGTAGTTGCAGCACGTGGGCTCAGCAGTTGCGACTCCAGGGCTGTAGAGCACAGGCTCAAATGTTGTGGTACACAGGGTTATTTGCTCCAAGGCATGTGGGATCTCCCTGGATAAGGAATTGAACCAGTGTCCCCTGCATTAGCAGGCAGATTCTTTGCCACTGAGCCACCAGTGAAGACCCTCTTTCTCTTTTGTAAAGTGTGTGAATTACCTATTTTATTAGTGAGTCCTGGGGTCACAAAGAGTCGGACACGACTGAGCAACTGAACTGAACTGTACTGAAGTGTTCTTTGTGTGCTCTGAAGTACAAGTCCCTTACAGATAATATGATTTGTAAATGTTTTCTCTCATTTTGTGGGAGAAATCTTTTCACTTTTTTGATGATGTTGTTCAAAGCACAAAGGACATATTTCTGATTAAAAAAAAATTACCATGTTCTGTAAATACTGACATGACTTGACTAATTAGCTGATTAATTGGAGAAAGAAATATACTGACACCAATTCTAGGATTATTTATTATAAATCAGAAGCAGGTAGAGAACATATTATTTGATGATTACAGCTCAGACAAGATCATTGAAGTGCCTGGCTTGGTACTCTAAAATATTCTGATTGATTGTTTATATCTGCTTTTATGCATCAGGATTATATTTTTTCATTTCAGTTTCTAAAATAATGTATATAAGGATGTTTAAGGTAATACATTCAAATACTGTGCCCATCTTAGTTTACAGATGTAATAAGATTCTGCTTACTGAATTTTTATTTTTCTAATGAGATTTGGTTAGCCCATTCACTAGCAAACTAGGACAAATTTCTGTAATTAGTGTCATAAATATTTATAAAAGACAGTTGACACAATTTGGCTTTTTTGAATTTTGCATAAATGGTACCTTATTCACTGTGTCAAGTATTTCCCTTGCAAATGAATTTTTTCCTACTAGTGCATTCAGCATCAATAAGTCTCAGGAGATTTCCTACATCTATCAAACTAGAGGTGACAAAATGCTGTCAAAATAAAATACAAGCAGATTTCCAGCATCAACATTTGTCTACATTTTATATAGATTCCTAGAAAAAGAGAGTCTCGTCAAAAAACTATCATAAATAATAGTGGTTCAATCTAACTACATTATTTTATTCTGCTCTAGTTGACTTATTCAATTATCTAAAAATACCCATCACTTTAAACTTATCTATCTGAAGTCAGTCATTGTAATCTATAATTACTTAGAAGTCATCACTTTATCCATGCTCTTTGTGTCAAGATGGTAAAGGACTGCATTCTGCACAAATGTCACACCATGTTCAATTTTGTAAGAATCCCTTCAAAAGTCATCAACATTTGTTTGAGGATGTAGTCAAAATAAATAGACAAAAATTATGGGTTTGACACTCTTCTTTACTTCATGGAAATTGTGTATGAGTTCTCATATAATTTTAGTAGTTGAGGTCATGAAGTTAAAAAATATTTGGGTCATTTTTTTCCTACTTGGAAAAACCAAGGTAACATAAATAATATTTAAGTGATTCAGTTGCTTGCAGTTACTAACTGGCCCCTTGTATTACTTTACCCTTTTCTGTTTAACTAGGTTGTCTCCCACATAATTATTCATTGTGAAATGGAATATAAATTGTGATTTTAAAAATATTGTGATCTACTCATCATGACTTGTTATCCTTCCAGCAACATTAAAGTGATCTATGACTTCTAAAGAGCTACAAAATAATAAAATAAGCTGTGGAAAGTGTAAGTTGTCATAGGTCATAGCGGATACACCCTACGTGAAGTTAGGGATGTCATTGACAAAAGGTTTTGTTACAAAGAGTGATACAGAAATAGATTTCAGGTTCATATAAAAATCATGTCCTTCTTATTTACATGAAGCCTCCTGGCCCATGGATTGCTTTGTCCTTTTCTCTTTTATCATGCTGAGCCCAGCCCCTGCTGAGACAGTTCTGCCGCAGGATATTGAAACTGCTTTCTTCACTTTAGTTGCAGCTGCCAAGACTCTGCCTCTCAGGCCTGTGTTCACCAAAACAATGATTATCTTGGACACTTGTGAAATCATGGGAGCCTCATTTGCACCTAAATACAGCCAATGTACATGAATAGTAATTGCTCATCTTTCGGGTAAAATTATGTAAACATACAGAGAAGGCACACTCTTGGACATATTTATGGCAGCTTGACTAAGAGTTTTCAAAAATTATCACATCAGGCTAATTAATCTTTCAAATTTTGCACAAGGAGATCTGTCCACATTAACCAATGCCAATCTTTTCTTCTTATCTCCAACTGTTCCACACCTCAAACTAAAATGCCTTGCATAGTCAAGATTATTGAACATAGTTTTTTTTTTTTTTTTTACTTTATTTTACTTTATAATACTGTATTGGTTTTGCCATACATTGACATGAATCTGCCATGGGTGTACATGAGTTCCCAATCCTGAACTCCCCTCCCACCTCCCACCCCATATCATCTCTCTGGGTCATCCCCGTGCACCAGCCCCAAGCATCCTGTATCCTGTATCGAACATAGACTGGTGATTCATTTCTTACATGATAGTATACCTGTTTCAGTGCCATTCTCCCAAAACATTGCACCCTCTCCCTCTCCCTCGGAGTCCAAAAGTCCATTCTATGCATCTGTGTCTCTTTTGCTGTCTCGCATACAGGGTTATCATTACCATCTTTCTAAATTCCATATATATGTGTTAGTATACTGTATTGATGTTTTTCTTTCTGGCTTACTTCACTCTGTATAATCAGCTCCAGTTTCATCCATCTCATTAGAACTGATTCAAATGTATTCTTTTTTTAATAGACAAAATTTGCTCAACGCTTGACATGCTTGTGACCCTAGATGGAAGGGTTTACATGTAGGAAAAAATATTCTGTATAATCATGGTGAGGTGGTCATGTCATAATAATGAGAAAGAACAGGACTATTGTACTAAGAAGTATCTGGTTTCAAGTCTTATTTATGTCCCATGTAAGCTTGTACTTACACTTTCTAAACTTGTTTCTTCATCTTTGAGGTAAAGATGGTAATTATAACTTACAGATTTTAAGTGACTTGTCCAAGGAAACAGCCAACAACATGATGAGTCAATATTTGAACCAGAGATAAAGTCCATGTCTTAATCAGTAAGTTTTACTGTCACTATTATTCTTTGTAGCTTTTCTGCTTTTCATAAGAGTATTGAAACCCTTCAGCATATCAGAAAGCGCTGTACTATTCTTAAAGTATCAGAAACAGAGATGAACTGACATCATTTTGTATTTTTAGACAATTTATACCGTATCATGCATTTTAAGTTTTGAAAGCAATGTACAGTGTTTCCCACAGGTCATCTGCTCCTAGCTCTCCCATTTTTTGTCCCTTTCCTAAGCTGTCATAAAGAATTGTGTGCATTGTTATGCATGGGTGGCAGAGCAAGGGATGGTGGCATATGTACAGGGAAAGAAATGGGGGAACTGAATATAAGTAGTAGACTTGAAGAAATAAAAACTTGGCTCCTTCTTTCTAACTTCACGTCTTGTGGTGGATGCCCTTTGGATGTGAGGACAAAGTGGTTGTCAATATTGATGACTATTTCTAATGAATTGGAACCTTTTGGTTCTCACTGTGTTTTTTCAGAATAATCAGAATATGGTTAAGTGGATATTAATGAGGGGAATGAGGAAAGAAAGTAGTCTGAGTTTTGGTGCTACTGAAATCTAAGTAATAACTCTGAAGGGTTATTGAATGAATATAAATCCAAAGGCCTTCAGCATGAACTTCCCTTTTGTTCTGTTTTATGAAGAACTTGGAGTGAACTCTTGAGCTCTTGTCACTATAGGTACTTCATCCAAAATCATCTGACAGACTAGATTAGGGGAAATACAATAGATTTTTTTTTAATGCTGCTTTAACTCTCTTTCTCGGCACTTTGTGCACACACAGTAACTGAAAATTTACAGAGCCCCTGCATTGTCCATGAAAACCTGAAGATGCTGAAGAAATAGATCTTTGCATTTCACTGCATTGACACTTATTTTTATCCAGTGGATTGCAGGTCAAAGGCACTCCATAAACTGAGTTTGTAGCTCTAGGAAGCTGTGTTCTGAACCAGAAAACAGGAAAGAGTATTAATCAAAAGTGAAAAGGTTCTGCTGAAAGCAGACCAATCTTGGAAAATGATTTTAAAGATCACTTGCCACGCACACAATTATTTTGTAGTTGCAGTTCATGCCAAGATTTTAAAGAAAACTGTGGGAAAATTGCATTATTCAAGTATGTACTATATGCAATGTAATCCTCATCACTCACCAGGGCAAGGCAAAAGTGACATAAAGAAAGAATAGTTTAAAAAAATCTAATTGCCCTGTACTGTACAAAGTGAGCTTTCATTGCAATATTTATTTCCATTATGAGGTCTTCAGAGACATAATATTGTTAAAATGAGAAGAGTTTCTGAACTGTATAGAATTTTATGGGTATTTTAAAATATGTCTCTGAAGTGATGAATGACTGGCACTATTATTTCTTATTTTCATTTCTTTTTTTCATATATTTTACCAGCTCAGGAAGGATCTAATTTAATATAAATTCCCATCACAGCCTGTAACTTCCTCTCCATTTTCATAGTAGTAACCCGAGACCCTGCTTCAAACATGGTTAAGGCAGTGAAAGGTGTTGAAGACACAGTTTTGTCATTTTAAAAGAAGATACAGTTCTTAAAGACGGGGTAAGATTGATAGATTTAAGATAAATCTAAGATATGCTGTTTCATGGAAAAATAAAATCAACCCAAAGAGATTGCTTGTTTCTCTCAAGTGCCAAACCAGTGAACCAGTTTTTTGCCCTAGAGGTTTCTATGTAAGGTCATGAGTATACATCCTGAGATCTCTGTCAATTCAGAGAAACAACCAACCTTTTGTTTAAAGGATTACAGTAGAGTGAATACACTTATTCCATTGAATGCATTGTTGTTTTGCTGAGGTAATTAGGTAAAGGAAAATATTTCATCAACAGGTTTTTTTTTTTTTTTTAATTCTAGCTGCAATCATAGGTTTGCTTTAGCTTGCCTGGCAAAGATAGGGCTATTATGGACATTTAGGAAATAAAATAGGTGTAAATATTCAAAATATTATAAAATGCACTTTTAAAATTAATCTTGTGTACAGCTTAACTATACCCTTAAAAATGGTTGAGGTGATAAATCTTATGTTATATGTATTTTACCACAGTTAAAAGATTTGGGGAGAAAAACCCATATTAAGTCACCCTAGATGTATGCCATCCGCTGCTGCTGCTGCTGGCTAAGTCGCTTCAGTTGTGTCCGACTCTATGTGACCCCATAGACGGCAGCCCACAACCACAGTAGTCCTAAATAAGTGAAAAACACTTGTCAGATTTTGAACTTAGCACAAGTAAAGGAATATGTATATTCTTTTACATATATTCATCTGTGGATGAAAGAGACAGTGTCTTTTGAGACTCAACAACAGTTCCATTGTTGGAACTTTGAACTTCACGTGTTCTAGTTTCATAGAAATAACCCTGATGTGAAAGCTTGTTTTCTGAAGTGGCAGTTCAGTTCAGTTCAGTCATTCAGTCGTGTCCGACTCTTTGCGACCCCATGAATCGCAGCATGCCAGGCCTCCCTGTCCATCACCAACTCCCGGAGTTCACTCAGACTCACGTCCATTGAGTCCATGATGCCATCCAGCCATCTCATCCTCGGTCGTCCCCTTTTCCTCCTGCCCCCAATCCCTCCCAGCATCAGGGTCTTTTCCAATGAGTCAACTCTTTGCATAAGGTGGCCAAAGTACTGGAGCTTCAGTTTTAGCATCATTCCTTCCAAAGAAATCCCAGGGTTGATCTCCCTCAGAATGGACTGGTTGGATCTCCTTGCAGTCCAAGGGACTCTCAAGAGTCTTCTCCAACACCACAGTTCAAAAGCATCAATTCTTCGGCGCTCAGCCTTCTTCACAGTCCAACTCTCACATCCATACATGACCACAGGAAAAACCATAGCCTTGACTAGACGGACCTTAGTCGGCAAAGTAATGTCTCTGCTTTTGAATATACTATCTAGGTTGGTCATAACTTTTCTTCCAAGGAGTAAGCGCCTTTTAATTTCATGGCTGCAGTCACCATCTGCAGTGATTTTGGAGCCCAAAAAAACAAAGTCTGACACTGTTTCTACTGTTTCCCCATCTATTTCCCATGAAGTGATGGGGCCAGATGCCATGATCTT
>SJXQ01006826.1:21970-33146 GCA_006408695.1 Aepyceros melampus
GGGAGGGCGGAGGCGCGCGGGGGCGGGGCCAGCTCCCGGCCAGGAAGTGGGGGGGCGGGCCCCGAAGAGTAACTCCTGGGCGGGGCGGAGCAAGGAGAGGGGTAGGGGCGGAGGGGGTCGTCCCATCGCATCCCAGACGGGAACCGGGTCCTCTCGCGGCCCCAGCCCCAGCCCCACCGGGGCCCTCGCCGGCGCCTGTCCTAGGTGGGGATGCCCAGGGCACCGCAGCTCCCCTCGCCCCCTGGGGCAGGAGCAGCCTCTCCGGAGAGCCTGCCCTCTCAGCGAGGGGAGAGGGGCTGGGGACGCCTGCGGCCCCGAAGCCGGATGGGAGTTGTAGTCCGCTCCCTCCCTGGGATGCCGGCCTCTTGGCACACCCCCCCACCCCCCTGGCTAGTTTCTGATTTCATTTTGTTTGCATCGTTACGCCGACTGGGGAGACGGGTAGGTGAAGCAAGCATGCTTCCACCCATTTGGCAGATGACGCACAGGCTTGGGAAGGCCGAAGGTGAATTGAAGGACTGAGGGGTGAGGAGGCCCCAAAGCTAGATCCTGGAGTGGGGCTGGCCTGGTAATGTCACCACAGGCTTTTTAAGCTTGGGCAGCCCGCCTGGAAAGTGAGGACGAGGGCCAAGGAGAGGTCGAGGCTGGGCCGGAGGAGGTGGGAGAGGGAAGGGTCGGACTGTCCAGGGATATTTCTGACTTCTGCCCAGCTGTCTCCAGCTGGGCTGGGCTAGACGCCATGGGGACATGGGGCTGTCCAAGAGGAGGGATCAAGGGGTGGGGCATTTTAGTGGCTTCAGACAACAAATTCTTCCTTTAAAAGATCTCTTTGGAGATTTGCCTGCCTCCTCGGTTTGTCCGTGTCGAGCGGGGAGCCGCTCTGTGAAGGTCTGTGGGGCTGGACTGAACATCCCTGGTAGCACACAGGGGGCTACCTTCGCAGTCTCCCATTTGCTTGCTCGGAGACCTGCCCTGGGGCAGGGCCAAGGTCTGTGCAATGGTCTGTCTCTCCCAAGTCAGTCAGGTGGGGGAAGGGAAGCCAGGATTCAAACCCAAATCTGGGGATGCTGTCATTGCCTCTGTGCCTCCTGGGACGGGGCAGGAGACAAGGATCGGAGGCCGTGTTGAGCACTCCTGGCTCTCACCTAAGGCAGACTGCTGCCGCTGCTGCTATGTCGCTTCCGTCGTGTCCGACTCTGTGCGACCCCATAGACGGCAGCCCACTAGGCTCCTCCGTCCCTGGGATTCTCCAGGCAAGAATACTGGAGTGGGTTGCCATTTCCTTCTCCAATGCATGAAAGTGAAAAGTGAAAGTGAAGCCGCTCAGTCCTATCAGACTCTTAGCGACCCCATGGACTCCAGCCTATCAGGCTCCTCTGTCCATGGGGTTTTCCAGGCAAGAGTACTGGAGTGGGTTGCCATTACTAGGCTTCCTTAAAGGCCAGGGCCGCGGAAGGGCTCCCAGGAGGGGTTCTCACCCTCTGTAGCCACAGGGGGGAGCCAGAGACCAGAGGAGGGCCCGGTGCTCAGGACAGGACCAAGTTCCATTTCCTGAGGAGTAAGACTTGATGCTTGGAAAGATTGAAGGTGGGAGAAGAAGGGGACGATGGCATCACCAACCCGATGGACATGAGTTTGAGTAAGCTCCAGGAGTTGGTGATGGACAGGGAAGCCTGGTGTGCTACAGTCCATGGGGTCGCAAAGAGTCAGACAGGACTGAGCGACTGAACTGAACTGAAGACACAGACAAGGCGAGGGTCCTAGGTGGAAGATGGGCCATTCCTCCTCTGACCCCTTTTGGACACCTTGATCCCCGCACCCCCACTAGGGCCCCCAGGGGTCAGCACTCAAGGGCCAGCTTGAGGTGAGGCCTCTGGGTCTAGCTCACTCCGTGACCTTTAGCCTCTCTGAAAGCCAAGTTCTCAAACAAGTCCATCCCCCAGCACTTCAGACTCCATCCCCACAGTACAGCAGAGGGAAAACTGAGCCCCAGACAGCAAAAACTGAGTTCTGCTGGGGTCTTCATGGGGACTGGCACTGGGGACTCCCCGCCCATCAGGTACGTGATTCTATTTGGTCCTGTATTCGCTTTTTTTGTCACATCCTTGTTTCAAGCTTCAGTTTCCTTGTCCATGAAAGGGTGTCAGATCTGACTCTGTCCATTCCTTTGCAGTTGTAAAGCCAGAATGCCCCTCAGGACTCATTCTGTGTCTGAACCCCTCTTCTGGCCTCGACAGCCAGTCCTCCCTTGCTGTCAGAAACAGCTCTGGCACGTGGGCCCACTTTGTCCAGCAGGTCTGTTCTCTGACCTTGTGTGTGGCAAGGACCCTGGACCAGCAGGTGAGTGCTCCACGGAGGAGGGAGTTTGAGCAGGAGACCTCTGCCGCCTCCCACACTCTGGTCACTGCATCCTGCAGGGCCAACTGTTCCCCACACAACCTCTCTCCCCTCTGAGTGCCCTTGGCATTGGAGTGCTGGCATTAGCTCTCACTCAGCCCTGGGGGTAGCAGCCTTGGCATTCCTGTGGTGCTTCTCAGCATTTCAAAGTGAATGTAAATCTGTTATCTTCACTGGGCCCTGCCAGAAGGAGGGAGTTAACAATGCCCTCCCTCATTAACAGATTGCTGCCTGGAGGCTGGGGAGGTGAGTGGTGGCTGGCGCTCCTTACCCGGGTTCCAGGCCTAGGCCAGTGCCTGGCATCAGGGTAGTGTGTGGCACCCAGACTCTGGGGACAGGGGGCAGGAAAGGCCAGCCTGCGCTGGACTTGATGGGTGTAGGCTTCTGAGAAGGGTCTTAGATGGTTAGAAAAGGAAACTGTCAGTTTAATGACCCAGGCCTGGCAGAAGGGATGGTTCGTTTAAGGGAGGGCCCCAAGAGGATGAAGACAGAGCCCAGTGCAAACGAGTGGCAGGGAGCCCTGGTTTTCTGACGCCCACAGAGCATAGCCCAGACACAAGGGGGAGGGCCCAGACACAAGGCAGGCTCCCGGCTCACATCCACCCCACTTTTTAGGCCTCCCGACCCTGATCTGTGGCACCCTCTTCCCCAAGGCCAAGGTCCAACTTGGTGACTGAGATGAGCCTCTCCCAGCCCTACCCCTAGAAGCGCCTCTCAGCAGACGCCCTGCAGGTAACTAGAATGGCAAGCTACCCCTGCCCTTGGCCGCGCCGGAAGTGCAGCGCCCTCTCCTGGCCCAGGAGCCAGAGAACTACGAGGGGCAGCCTCGGGATCCTGCTGCCCTGCCTACTGTCGAGTGATTTCCGTGTCTGTGCTCTACAGAGAAGGGCTCCAGCTCAGGCATGGGCGGCCAGTGGTACTGGGAGCGCCCTCCAGTGGCGGCTGGGGCTTGTCTCTAGGACAAACGTGTTGGAGGGTTGGGAGCTCATGTAGTTTTCATAGCTGCTCAGAACTCTGAGTTCTACTTAAATGTGTGTATTCCTGGTGGTCCAGTGGTTAGGACTCCAGGCTTTCACTGCCGACGGCATGAGTTCCATCCCTGGTCGCGGAACTAAGATCCCGCAAGCCTCCACGTACCACCCTGCCCCCCGATGCCCCCCTCGAAAAAAAAGTGTGTTTGCTAGGGTGCCTTGGAGGGAGGGTCTGATGCAGACGGTGGGGTTGAGGGTCCCCAGTCCACAAGCAAGTCGTGGCAGCCTCACAGGCCCACTCCCCCGCCCATCCCAGCACAACAGGGGTGTATCCTTTGAAACGTCCACGCTCCAAATGGGTGGACATATGGTGATTTCATCATCCTGGCTTTTCTTCCAAAAACCTTCTCTGTGCTGCTCCTACACGCCACAGGGGCCCCCACGCCCCTCAGCCACAGCGGCTGCAGCCCCATGTGGCTTTCTAATTATCAATCTTTCTGGGTGCACAGGAAGCCAGGCCCAAGCCCCCTCGGCCACCACCCGTTCTGGCCCTTGGACGCCACCGAGTCTGGGAGCTGCTTCAGGGAAGGGTGGGTCCTGCCTGCTTTGTTCTGGGAATTGGGTGGGGTGTTGGGCTCCTTGCACCCTCACTCCGCCCTCATCAGCCTCCCCCAGGTGCTCAGTAAAGGCAGCCGCTCCAGTTAGGTGTCCATGGGCCCTGCCTCTGGGAAGCAGGGGTCACTGTCTGCCTTCAGCGTCTGAAGAAACAGACTTGAGAGAGGACAGATGAGCCCCAGCAAGTGGCAGAGCTGGGATCTGAACTCCTGCCTGTTCAAAGGACTTCCCTGAAGGTTCAGAGGGTAAAGCATCTGTCTGCAATGCAGGAGACCCGGGTTTGATCCCTGGGTCGGGAAAATCTCTTGGAGAAGGGAATGGCACCCCACTCCAGTACTATTGCCTGGAAAATCCCATGGATGGGGGAGCCTGGTAGTCTATAGTCCATGGACTCGCAGAGTCGGACTGAGCGACTTCACTTTCTGTCTGCCCTAAGATGCTGGATGGATGGGTGGGCTGCCTAATCCTCTCACAGTCTCAAGGGTGGCCTTGGGCACGTCCTCAGACCAGTCCCTGTGAGGTTAAGAGGTGGGCACTGGGTTGGATTCATAGTTAATCATGGTTAATCTTTTTATTAAAGAGCAGAAAAATTGTTTATTGCTCTCACATGGAACCTCCAGGTATAAAACAGAGCTGCTGTGTGGGGGCTTTGAGGAGGCAATGGGTGGACTCCCTTCCTCTCCGGCGCCCTGGGATCTGAGGTATCATGTGGGCAGTTTGTCCCAAAAGTTTCTGACTCCAGGAGTGCTATGAGGCAGCTGGAACCCCAACCTGACCCCAGTCCAGCCTCTGAAGAGGTAGCCTTTTACCCAGGACCCTGGCCAGGTAGGGAGCCGGGGAGGAGGTAAAGGGTGGGGGCCAGCCCTCCCCTGGAGGGTGGCCACACCTCAGTCCACACCCATTGGCCTTCCTGAACCCCATCATGGCTGGGAGAGGACTCCCTCACAACCCGTAAAAGCCAAACCAAGGCGTGAATTCCCAGGCTGCCCTCAGCCCCTGGAAAAGCCTCAGATCGGCACTCCCATGCTGGGATATGCAGGGTTGGAAGCCCCCATGTGGCTGAGGTGAAGGGCGGAGCAGGCTGGACAGCGCTTCTCACACTCAAGGAACAAGAGAAACTGTCCTGATTTTTGTGCTCTAATAGCTTGGATGAGCATCTCTGCCTCTCAAGTGGCTAGAAACCAAGGGGCTGCCGCAAGCTTTCAGGATCCCAGACCTGAGTGACAACATTTAATCTTCAAGCTGGGTTTCTCAAGCCTGCGTCTACGGCTGCAGGCTTTGGGGGATGCAGAGACCTGTCAGCTTTGCTTTTCCTCTTATTTTCTATTGGAAACTCGGTGGTGAGCGTGCTCGTGGAGCTGGGCAGGCCCACCACACTTGCTCTTCAACCTCTCCCGAGTCTCACGTTCTTGGCTGTCAAATGCAGAGCATGTTGACCTTCCAGGTCAGGAGGTTCAGGGTCAACCCTCTGAGTGGAGCACTCAGCCTGGCCCCCAAAACCCACAGGCACCTGCTCACATCCTGCCTCTTGCCACAGATGTGCCTGGAGCGGATTCCACCCCAATTGCACCTCAAATCTGCACTTCCTCAGCGTCAGCTCCAATTTGTCACCCTCTCCTCTGCGGGCACAAACAGTCCCCCATCTGTGACGTTGGCTGGCTCCACCCTTTGTAGTTGTGTTGCTGGTGTTATCTGCTAGGTCTGCCCTCAAGGTACTGCCTTCCCCATCTCTAAACCACCCTGGGGCCAGCACAGAGCCCAGTGTTTCCGTGTCTGCTTGCCCCCTCCAGGTGCCCGGGGGTGCCCATCTGTCTGTCCACGGCTAGGCCGGAGCCCAGGTTGGAGGTGATGTGGTGAAGATCATGCTTTGTGGGGGGCACCTGCTCCCCCAGCCCCTGGGGGTGGGGGAAGCCTAGTCCCCAGTCATCAGAGGCTCTCCCAACCTCTTCACCCCATCCTTCCCCCAAATAAACGATTCCTGCTCAGTCCCCACTGAGCACAAGGAAAGGGGATTGTCGGCCCCATTTGCAAGCCTGACCCTGCTAGGCTTGCCAGTCTCTCTCTGCTGGTATCTTGGCCTCCACCCCTGGCTGTTCTGCCAGCATCCCGGCAAGCACTCTGGGGGGCAGGCCCTGGGAAGAGACATCTCAGAGCCAGAAGCCAGCTTCAGCACAATTTAACTTTTTTTAATGCAAGAAAAAAAAAGTCATGTTTTCAGTTGCTTTTTCTCTCCACGGGCAAGCGTGGTTAAGCCACTGAAACTTCAACAGTGAATTCCCGACGAGGCAGCCGCCTCTATCCTCCTGATACTGTGTGGGGTGGGGGCCAAGGCCCGCTACAAGTAACGAGGCCAGTTCCTGGGGACGCGGACCCAGCGGGGCCCTAGAGAGCAGCACTGGGAGGGTGGGCCGGGTCAGAGCTCGGAGTGAAGGAGTCCCTGAGACCCCCGAGGATGTGCCGGTGGGAAGCTGGCTGCCCTCGCCACAGGGGCTCTGCGATCACAGCCCTGGAAGCCAACCGCTAGCCCGCAGGAATGTCCACTGGCCCTGATGGGCTCGGGTTGCTGGCTACTCAGCCTGGGGGGTGCCATTCTAAGGGCGTCCCAGTGGAGCCCCCCTCAGGAGAAAGGCAGGTGGGAGAGGGTAGGGGCTGGACTGTCCCTGGTCTCTGTCTGGCCACCAGACCAGACCCAGGATGGAGCACCGAGGCCCACTAGGTTCCTGAGGACCCGCTGCCCACCAAAGTGGGGCAGGAAGGTGTGCCAGAATGTTCCAGGGAAGTGAGAGGGTGAAGCAGGGAACGCCACCTCTGGGGTCTCCAGTGAGGTGTGCTCCGCACGCACCCTACCTCCCATGGCTCCTGAGTGGAGTGTGGGGAAGGAGACAAAACTCACAGCTTCTGAACAAGTGGCTGGGGAGTTACTGGAAAATTCAGTCAAATATGAAAGGGGTTACTTTATAGAAGAAAAGCTAGCTTACATATTTCTCTGGAAGACATTCTCCACCCCATGGCCCCTGGACTCCCCACAAAAAGCGCAGCCGAGCCTGGCTTCTGTGATGCTATGTCAGAGGGATGTGGGAGCAAGGGCAGGGCTGTGGCCAGGGCCCTCGGGAAGGGGAGGAGGGAGGCACAGAACCACCTGAATCCGCGAGTGGTGGCGGAGGCCGGGCTGGGCGGGGAGAGGGCTGCTGGCCTGACGGAGCAACTCAGCCTGAAAAAACGGGGACCCTGCATCCCTGTCTACAGAGGCCGCGGCTGCAGGAGGGGTGAGCCAGGCCAACTCACCGCCTCGGGAGGTGAGGACGGAAGGACAGAGGCCCTGCGTGCACGGGGCTGCCAGACGGAGGAGGAGGCAAGAAAGAACGCTGCCTCTAACGTTATATATTAAAAATATCCATAGTTCTTATGCACAAAATTCCATCATTCACATGTGAGTATCACCCCTGCCTCCCCAGGAGCAGCCTTAAGAGAAAGACGGTGGGTTTTCCTTTGAGAGCTGAGGAAGCAGCGCTCAGTCTTTATGGTCTGGGAACTGCGGGGCCCCCCAGTCTCCGCCTTGCTGGGCACTGGGTGCTGGAGTCCGGTGGCAGGGCATCACTCGTGCCTCCGCTTAGAGGGCGGGACCAGGTGTGGCGGCAGGTCGGCGGGCAGCTCGTGGCCCTCCAGCTTGACTTTGATGAGGTGGTTGGCCAGGGCGAACTCCTCGTCATCCAGCAGCCCGTCCCGGTCCACGTCGGCCAGCTTCCAAATCTTCCCCAGCACCGTGTTGGGGAGCTTGGACTTTACCATCTCCTTCTTGGCGTTGGCGCCCGTGATCTTGCCGTTGACGGGCGACAGTGTGTAGAAGATCTCGTCGTAGGTGGGCTTGTCCTTGCCCACCACCCACTCGACATCGTCGATGCCCTCACCAGCCCCCTCGCCATAGCCGTGCCCAAAGGGCCCATTCATGGTGCCATCGAAGGCACCGCCCTTCACGACCTGGGCGGGCATCAGGGACTCCTCCTGGCGCACCATCACCATTAGCCGGGCAATGTCGTTGGCCAACATGTCGTCCACTGTGTCCAGCAGCTTGGGCTTCAGAGCCTGGAACTTGCTGAAGTCCTGGGTCTGCAGGAGCTCCTGTCGGGCAGAAGAGGGCAGACAGGCCTGGGTCAGGCCCTCCTGGGTGCTGGTGCTGCAGGTGCAGTAAAGGGTTCCCAAGGAAAAAGAGCTGGCTCCACCTCATGGCCCCAACCATTTCAATCTTGGCTCCCCCATCTCTTAAGTCGGAGGTAAAAACAGTCCCCTCCTAGCAGGACTGAGGCAAGAATTAACTGGAAGGAGGCTGGGGTGCCTGGCATGGCCCCACCCTCTCCCTACCCCTCTGGGTGAGTCACCACATTCCCCTGCAAGGTGTCACGGCCCAGGTCCACCTCTCCCCGGGTCAGCTTCCGATTGGGTGGGTGCTGCTTCCACTTTGGGAGGCCTCGCCCCGTGGAGCTGGGGTTCCCTCCAGAATCACTGCCCAGGTGCCCCGAGCCGTCCGCATTCCAATCCCCACCAGCCTGCTCCCAGGGCACAGGGGGCGGCTGTACCTGCATCTTGCGGAGGTTGGGGAAGTCCCCGGGGGAGATCTGATGCTCCCGCTCAATCTTCTGGTAGATCTCTCCCAGGTTGTTCACCAGCTCTTTCTTCTTGCTCTCCTTCCCGAAGACATTGGGCATCTCCTTCTTGAGGGAGCTGATGATGTACGCGTGGACCTGTGAAGACAGGGAAGGGGCGGAGTTAGGTGCTTCCTGCACACCTTCTCAGGGCATGGCCTGATCAAGTTATGCCTGGCATGATCATCAGGACTGCCTCGAGGATGACTGAGGATTAGAAAACTCCCACAAGGATATTCCCAGATGTTTCAGGCTTTATTCTAAACTCAGTACTTTAGTTAAGTATATCTAACATACATCCTGCCAATTAGGGTGGCACACCCTTCCCTTCCCTACAGCAGGCGGTAATGCTAGCAGCCTGTGGAGAGCACAGCCCTCCAATCCCATGGCCTTGCCAAGCAGCATCCAGCTAGGAGGGCTGCAGCCAGCCAGCCTCACGCCCTCTTCTCCCAGACCTGCCAACTCCACCCCAAAAAACCCCTCCACCAGCCTGACCCTGTCTTCCCAGCGGGTTGAAACCTGGCTGAGAACTGCCTGAGGGCAGCAGGTTGGTCACAGGGTCACAGTCACAGCTTTGCTCGTTACAAAGTCGCAGAGACTGAGCGACTCAGTCCAGGAAAAGGAAATGGTCTCACAACAGCAGGTGCAGGACGAGACTGGAGAGGCCGGGGCTTTCCAGGCAGGGTGACTCAACGTGCTTGAGGGCCACGCCATTACACACCATCTCTGCAGATGTACGGGCAGGGGCCCGAAGCCTGCCCCTCGTCCCTGCCAGGAGTGGGGCTGGATGGCAGGCTGGGGCGGGGGGGGCGGGGGCGTGGTCCCTTCCTGTGACCAAGCAGAAGTTGGACCGGAAACAGGA
This sequence comes from Aepyceros melampus, assembly GCA_006408695.1. NCBI lineage: Eukaryota > Metazoa > Chordata > Mammalia > Artiodactyla > Bovidae > Aepyceros > Aepyceros melampus. The sequence continues at coordinate 31,456 of SJXQ01006826.1, forward strand.
GGCCAGTACCCGACTCCATTCACTGCTCTCTTCCTCAGCTCAGGACATCACTTGTCCCTTGAGGCCAGGAGCCACTTACGTGGATGTTCTAATGGGTTCCTTTCTTGGAACCAGCTCACCATCAGGAAGGTTCCAGAGACAGCTCGAGAACCGAGCAGCCCCGAGTCCTGCAGGGCGGTGTTCTCCTAGCCCAGCCCCGAGTCCTCCAGAGCAGGGTTCTCCCTCTTTACCAAGCATACAGTAGGTCACAGGAGACTGTGTCCAAATGCAGATCCCGGTTCAGTAGGGCAGAGGCGGGGCCTTGAAACCTATGCTTCTAGCAAGCTCCAGTCTACTGGTCCTGGGGCACTCTGGGTAACCAGGGTGGAGACACAGCAAGGGGTGAAGGATGATGGGTCACTGCCCTTTATTTGGGACAGGGGTACTCAGAGCTACCTGAATTCAGGCCTCAAGACAGTGGGTGCCCTGAGTCACTGTGTTTGGCCCACAACAGAGCCCCAAAGCCTCCGGGCTACACACAGGCAGTCGGCTCCGCAGGGGCAGGAGCACTGCCTGGGGGGCTGCCCAGCTCTCTCAGGACAGGGCCTGCTCCTGGAGATGCTCACGGTGTGCATTATTCAAAATCATATGTCCTAAGGGGATATGCCATTGATCCCATGGTAAAGAGTCGCCTGCCAAAGCAGGTGACTCAAGAGACATGGTTTCCATCCCTGGGGTGGGAAGATCCCCTGGAGAAGGAAATGGCAACCTAGTCTAGTCTTCTTGCCTAGGCAATTCCACAGACAGAGGGGCACAGAGGGCAACCGTCCATGGGGTTGCGAAGAGCTGGACACGACTGAGTGTGTGAGCACAGACACACGGGGAACACGCTCTGCTCCTCAAGGTCTGAAGGGTCCACTGGCAGCATTAACTTCCCTTCCCAGGCCCCGGAGGCTTGTGCAGTGCTCAGCCAGGCACTGAGGCTCCAAACTCGAGCAATTCAGATGCTGTGCGCAGATGCCAGCAGGTCCTGAGCTGCCGTGGAGGGCAGGGATGTTTGCAAGGCCTCTGGGGCGGAGGCCACCCAGTGGCTTCCCTGGGCCTGTAGGCCTACACCCCAACTCTCCATGAACTACCTCCTGTTCCAGTTGAGCATCACTTCCCGCCCGGGTCCCCCAGTCTGGTCCACCCTCCTCAGGACAGCTCTCCAACCACCTGCTTCCATAGCAACCAAGACGACACAAATACACTGTGCTTTCTTTTCATCCTCTGCTCTCCCCTGTGCAGTGGACAAATGCTGGGAGGCTAGGAACCTGGTAGTTCCCAGCACCCCGGCACCCGGCACGTGCTGCGGGCACTCAGTGCTTGGCAGGCCGGGGGGTCAGCCGATGAGGCCTTGAGCGGCTCTCCAGGGCGCCCCTCGGTAGAGTGGCATCTTCTTGTTTTGATGTTTATGTGTTAAAAAGAATCTCAGGGAGGAAGAGGTTGCACCCACGGGGGCACAAGAGGACAGATTCAGCCGAGGCATGGCACAGCGTGGCCAGTGAGTGCAGGGCCCTGAGCGGCCGCCCCAGAGCGCCCTGGCCCGTGGCCGCCCCCGGGCCTACCTTGGCCAGCCGCGCCCGCTTGATGAGGTCGTTGAGCTTCCGGAGGGCGGCGTTTCGGGGCAGAGACTGGATGTCTTTGAAGAGGTCCTGCTCCTCGGCCTGTCT
>SJXQ01006826.1:39561-65438 GCA_006408695.1 Aepyceros melampus
CGGCTGTGTAGGCAATGACTTCTAATGTGTGAAGAATGCCTCGTACCCCAAATATAAACTGAGCATTTGCAGGCAGCTGCCCAGGAACAGGTGGGGCTCCAGCATGGGCTGGTCCCACTCCCCCGCGGGCAGAGCAGCCAAAAGCTGGACAGGGGCAGGGGGCGGGGGTGGGGGGGTGAGAGGAAGGCCCTGAGGAGGTAGCTGTGCTAAAGCCAGGCCCCCAGAGGAGCTCCTGGAGTCTGAAGGGAAATCCCTGCTGAGTCAGTGCTTCCCCTCCTCCAGCCTCCTCGGGATGTTCTTCAGAGAAAGGCCTTCCTCATCACAGTCGGGAATCCCTGGGTTTTTCAGTGTATTTTTATGCAGCTGACATTTGTGGAACACTGAACTGGGCAGCGGGCGCTAGGGCAGAAGCTTAACACATGCAAATTCCTGTGACCATCGATGAGAACCGGGAGGCTGGTGCTGCATTCCCTGTTCTATCGACACGGCTGCCGGGGGCGCAGCAACCCCCGAGGGCCCCAGCAGGGAAGTAGTACTTGGCCTCTCACGAGGCTCCGAGGCAGGCTCATGGAGCCGTTCTACAGGCGACAGAAAACCTGGTGAGCTTTCAGGGCCAGGGCCTCTCAGGAGAGGGCAGCAGGAAAGACCACCTGTGGTCAGGGAGCGCTCCAGGGCTGGGCCAGGGCTGGTTCCTGAGCTTAGCTAGAGCCTGGGATCCAGGGACAGTTAGCAGGGAGCAATGAGAACCCAGCCTTAGCCAGGGCTCTCAGGTCCTGTCCATGGACGGCTAGGGGCGGGGCGGATTTCTAGCTGGAGACAGAGAATAGGGAGAGGAAAAAAGAGCAGAAAAAAAAATCTCAGCATTGCTATTCAAAGTCCTGACCCTCAGGCCCGTTTCTGGACTCAGAATCTGGTCTCAAGTGGGGAGAGAAACAGAGTAGACCCTGCGCATTCCGGGGAGCTGAGCCCGGCACAGCAGGGCCCAGGCTTGTCAGAGCCATGCTCTCGGAACTCCTCAGCCCAGAGTGCCAGCCTCCCGCTCACTGAAGCCCAGGGCCAGCACGTGCTGGCCCATGTCCTCTTAGGCTGCTTAATGGTGCTAAGCCTCCGTTTCCTCATCTGAAGAGCGGCGACTTCCTAACAGAGGCAGCTGCTGCAGCCGGCGAGCGGTGCTGGTTCCTAGTGCAGAGGTCAAGCAGAAAGCAGACACTGGCCGGCCGAGCTCCATCTCCTAATGCAACTCGAAACGACTGGTCCCTGCTGACTCGACTCCCACGGAGGGGGGCGGGGGGGAGGAACCGAGGCACAAAAGTTATGGCTCAGCTCCCAGCCTCGCCATGACAGTGGCGGGGCGCCCTGCCCCGGCCCCTGCTTCCACCGAGCGCCTCCCTCCGCTGCCCACGGAGGACCGGCCTGGGAAGACCCGCTCCTGCCCAGGCCCTGCCTGACTGTGCGGGCAGCCAGCAGCCTGGGAGCCCCGAGCAGCAGCCCCGCAGGCCCCATGTGCCCTCTGGAATGCCTTGTATCAGTCACACGGGCAGCACCCAAGAATGAATGCTGACCCCGCAGGTCACCTTTGTCCCATGACACGAGAGCACTTATCTTGAGGCAGTCAGGAGATTAGCACGGGGGTGAGGGGGCAGCCCAAGACCCCCAGAGGCCCCTACTCTTCCCTGCAGGACTTCTCAGGCACCTCCTGCAGGGCCTGGGCTGCGTCCTGCCCGCTTTGGGCCTGCTCGGGCCCCACCTCTTATCTCCCCACCCAGTATTTCCTGCACACACTAGGCATCGTTCAGAAAGGGGAAAAGTCAGGAGGGGCCAGGCCAACAGGGCGGGAACTGGAGGTAAATGCAATAAGTGACGCCAACTGTAGCCTCCAGAAGGGTGCTCGACTTCCAGGGAATGAGGTCAGCAGACCACAGAATCGCCTGACGCCTGTCTGGGACCCATGTGTGCTGTGGACCCGATCTTTCTGAGAAGGAAACACCTGCTTTCCACCCTATTGGCACCAGGAGCAAGAGGTGGCCACCGGGGAGCCTGGAACGTACTGCCCTTCCCTGACTCCCTTTGCTGGGGGACACAGACCTTTGCGGTGACAGAGGAATGGGGTCTCCAAGCAGAAGCCAACCGCTTTCGTGTCCACCTGGAGGACACCACCCCGGAGGCCACACCCAGCACATCTAAGAGGTCCAGTTCAATGGCCTTTCTCCACTGACAAAACGCTAACCCCAAACGTAGCCCACAGTAAATCCCAACTTGGTAACTTTCAGTGCACGCTAAGTCGCTTCAGTTGTGTCCGACTTCATGCAACCCCGTGGACTATAGTCCTGCAGTCTCCTCTGTCCGTGGGAGTATCCAGGCAAGAATACTGAGTATTCTTGCCACGCCCTCCTCCAGGGGATCTTCCTGACCCAAGGATCGAACCCATGTCTCTTAAGTCTCCTGCATTGGCAGGTGGGTTCTTTACCACTAGTGTTACATGAGAAGCCCAAAACTTTTAGTAGAATACTTTAAGACCACTAGAGTTATGGAGGGAAAGAAACAGTGGATAAAATCAGCTGGATCCCTCACAGGAGAACAGCCCGCCTTCAGTCAAAGTGATGCACTTATCTGTAAGCCAACCTCCTCCTTCCTGCCCACGATGGGGAAATACAGCAGTCTCCTGCCAGAGTCTTCCTCCAAGTATCCGCCACGTGCATGGGGACCAGGTGGGCCAGGGCGGCCTGGTCCCCAGGAACACACAGGCCACTGGACTGCAGAGCATGCTGAGGCCCCGCTCGGTGCCTGTCCTGCAGCAAGTCCGGACACCACTGCCCACCTTTCTACAGATGGGGTGAGGAAGCGGAGGGAAGGGGAGCAGGGGAGGGAAACAGCCCCGCAGGCAGTGCCAGGGCACCCTGTGCAGCACGGCAGACACCCATGGGACTTCGTTGGTGGTCCGATGGCTAAGACTCTGTGCTCCTAATGCAGGGGGCCTGGGCTTGATCCCTGGTCAGGGAACTAGAGCTCACATGCCGCAAGAAGACTTTGCATCCCCCAGCAAAGACTGAAGAGCCTGCCACTGCAACCGGGGATCCAGCACAGCCAAGGAAATAAATACTGGAAAAAACAAGAGAGAGGCAGATACGCCCGACTCCTCAGTCAGCTGAGCTCTAAGGCCCCTGCCTGAAGTTTCTAAAACTGCCCAGCAGGGGAATTTCACAGCACTGGTGGAAAACTGCTGTTTCCGAGTTCCCTTTTAGGAGACAACAGAGGCCACAAGAACTCTAAATGCTTTTTCTTAAATACCTTAACTGCCAGCTCTGAAGGTTATAAGAAGTGGCGCTTGGGGAGGATGTGTGCACGCGTGCCAAGTCACTTTAGTCATGTCCAACTTTGAGCCACCCTATGGGCGTAGCCCGCCAGCTCCTCTGTCCATGGGATTCTCCGGGCCAGAATACTTGTGTCACACCCTCCTCCAGGGGATCTTCTTGACCCAGGGATCAAACCTGTGTCTCCTGCTGCTACCTGTACTGCAGGCGGATTCTTTACTGTAAAGGCACTGGGGAAGCCCTTTTCACGAGCTATTATTACCCTTATCCGAAGATGCATTCACATCAACTGACCAATCTGACCTGACAGCCCCGAGTCAGGAGACCCCTCCCACCTACTCCCCCAGGCCATTAAAGACAGAACTCTACAGAGCCTCAAAGAAAGTTCCCCCAGGGTAGCTCAGTCCTGGAAGGAGATGGAGAAGAAATCCCCTTTTGTGGGTCTCTTTCTTCAAGAGTAACTTAATCAGATACTCAAGGCTTGTTTTGGCAAATGACAACAGCCTTGTTTATCGGGCATTTTCTTAAAACCAGGTTGGAACAATAACAGCAATAAGAAAAAACTGGTCCTTGCCACTTTCAAAGAGGCCCCCACATCTGCTCTCTTGAACCCTTAGATGTGTGACTATCATCAGGAGTGAAAACCTAAAAGTTTAAACCAGATGGAGAGATAAGAGAGCAGTTTCAGCATGTTCTGATGCAATCCCATATTGACAGGGGCCCACAAGCCAGGGAAAAAAAGGAGCAGCAGGCTTTCTCAGCACTGAAAACAGGGCCCCCACCCCCTCACAGACACACTGCCTCCCAAATCTCAGGCTGCTGGCTTCTGCTGTGAAGCTCACTAATGCCAGGCAGCCCGCTGGGAAAGGGGGAGAGACAGGAGAGGTCTTCGAGTTAATGATAAACAAATCTGGCCACTTGTCCTCACCCCCCTCTGAGGCTGATCCTGTTTCACTTTTACATTTGCAGCTGTAGGCTCTGCTCCGAGCTGGCCCCCATGCTCCTCCCAGAAAGCATTCAAACCCCAAGGCTCCCCTCCTTTCTACACAAAGAGGCAGCAGCAGAAATACAACCCAGTTCAGGCACATCCTGAACCAGATGTTCGAAAAGCTTGGCGAAGTTGAGACAGGAGTTTACACAACTAAAACGGGCCTCGTGCACTAATATTCAGCATGCAAACCTTCCCACCATGCACGGCACCCAGGGAGGCTGCTGATGAACAGTATTTAAGCAAATTTAAACATGTTTCCATAGCCCAAAATGTTTAACAGATCCCTGCCAGCTTCTCCTTTTGGCTCACTCTTTCAAGTCAAACTTCTCTCACAGTCCTGCTGGACTTGCTAGGAATTTATCCACCTCTGGGAGGCAAAGCTTTCAAACTAAGGTGAATGAGCCCCAGGGGAACCAGAGGCTCATTCAGAGCAGCAATGCTGACTGGGATAGCTGGACCTCACAGCCAGCCAGGATCCTGTCCTCCCTTCCAGAAGGCCCCAGAGACTGGGAAGCTTGAAAACCACATACAGTTGGCTGTCGTCTTACCCTGACAGCGCCTATAACCTCAGCAGAGGGAGCCGTCATGCAGATAGCAAGGCTGACGGGAAAAGGGTACTCACTCGGGCTGGACACGCCTCTGGGCCGTGTCCCTGCCGTCAGGTGGAAGTCGTCTGGCGCCCTTGGACGCCCCGAGCTGTGTCAGAGTTTGCTTACCTCTGCTGATGCGCTGCTTCTCCCCAGACAGGATCCCCGGCGTGTCGATGATGCTTATGCTGTCCAGGACTGGGTTGGGCAGTTGGGCGCACATGAACCTGCGCGAGGGCAAGAGCACGGAAGAGCGCGGTCAAGAGTCAGCTATCACTGCTCTGGGTGAAACAGCAGGGATTTCTGAACTCCCTAATCTCTGCCTCTGGCTTCCCTTTCAGAAGCAAGGGGCGGGAACTCCCTGGCGGTTCAGTGTCGAGGATGCTGCACTTCCAGTGCAGGCACAGGTTCAATCCCTGGTAGGGGAATTAAGATCCTGCATACTGTGTGGCCAGAAAAAAAAAAAGTTTCCGGGATGGCCAGCGGATTGCTTGTATTGTCTTAACTGGGAATCCAACCAGCAGGCTCCAACTGACCCACATCAGCACTCCCTCACTGAGCTCTTCCCCTCAGAGTTCGAGAGTTCAACTTCCAAGTTGCTGACGTGTTAGCGAAAACTGCACGCACAAGCTTCAGGCACCATTCAAATCCAGAAGAAAGGGAAAGAGTGACAACTGGGACCTTGGAATTGCATGTTAAGATTTTCAACCACCTGGCTAAATTTCCACACACCGAGAGAGATGGTCCTTTCCTATACCTGCTGGGGCCAGCCCTCCCTTCCACCCAGCTGCTTGGGTGAAAGGACTGCGGTGGGCAGCCAGCGACAGCCAGGGGACCACACAGATTGGTGGATGGTGGGGCAGGGAAGCACAGACACCAAACTCTCTGAAAGTCAAAGCAGATCCTGGAAGAATGAAGCCACAGAGTCACGGGCAAGGGCTCAGCTCTGTGTGCCTGAGTTCCCACCAAGCTCAAAACAGCCCAAAAGGACTGTCCCATCTAATACGAGATTCTTGACTGGACACAGAGAAGTCCTCTAAACACCTCTCTAGAAAAGGTACTTCTCTAGAAAAGGGCCCATTGTCTAGGAATCTGAGATTAGCTTCTCTCTGTGGCCCCATCCCCCTAAGGGACCGCAGCCCACAGGCCAGGGGCAGCTGGCTGGGGGCAAGAGGTGCTGCCTACAGGCACAACCGAGCAGAAGCAGCTGACCCTCAGGATGAAGAAAGCTTGGGCCTCATCCTCACCGTGCCAGCAACAGAGCACATATGCTGTAAATAAACGCACGACCTGGCGCTCCTGCCAGGGAAGGAGTCAGCGGAGAGAAAACCAAAACGGGAGGATTTTCAGCTGGCTCTGAGAAGCAACACACGTACAACGGCCTGGTCAAGAGCCTAGCCAGTAAGCTGACATCTGTACGGATCAGGTGTTCTGCAGGCCCGGGGAGTGAGGCCGAAAACACGAAAGGGAGCGGGCGGTGTAGATGCGTCCCGTCCCATTTTCTCACCAACAAGGACGTGCTGATTTCATCTCGAGCTACAAGTACCAGTTACAAGTACCCGGGCTGTGCCTGCCTCTGATTTGAGTCTTAGAGCAGCCACTCAGGGGGAAGAGGCCGGAAAGTCAAGTCCATGACTCAATGAGTCTCTTTAAGGGTGCGGGAGAGGCTGTGTCAGCCAGTGAAGAGCCCCCTTTGTGTGCCCCGGCTGGCCGGCGGCGCTGGTGTACTACACGGGCTGACACAGCTCAGGCCTCGGCTCCAGCGCAAACCCACATCCCCACCCTCGGCTGATGAGGCCCCTTCCGGTGAGGTCGTTAGTATTCTGGGACCCTCTGGCGATGAAGCGGTGGCAGAAGGAAATAAAAGCGTGGCTCTGGGACCCTGCAGCACCAGCAGACATAGTCAGGGTACCTCTCTTCGACCTGGCATTCCTGACCGCTAGTTGTTTTTTTTTTTTTCCAAGGAGAAGCAGCAGGAGGAGGTACTGGCTGCACAAAGGCAGTCAGTCGGCCCTGCAAGGGCGCTGCATTAACTTGCTCGGTGGTGAACTCGTCAAAGGCTGGGCTCCCTGAGCTGCGGTTTCCAGAACGAGATGATGTCTAAGATTCCTTCCAGCCCTGAAACTTTAGGTCTCCAAATTCAGAAAACAGGTCATACATCCACTTCTGCTTACAAAAAAGGTCTGTTTTCGTAATCAACAGTGGATACCTAAGGCCAGCAGAAGGAGATACAGCTCCTTTCTTTTAGCCTCCCAAATTTCTCCAGAAGAGCAGACCTAAGAGGGCTCAGAATTCCCAGCCTGGCAGGGAAACTTCCCACAAGACTGTATGGCGCCCACCAGGTGACAGTCAGCCAGCTGCCCATCTACAGGTACAGGTCTCAGACCCCAGTATCTCTCCGCGGCGGGCTGCTGGCCAGGAGGACCCTGCCTCTTCAGGAGTCTCACTCCAAAGGCTTTACTCTACTCTGGCCCTGACTCACCAACACCATAAGCCATGAAACAGGAAGGCAGGTTTAAATGCCCCGAAGAGGCAAAAAGACAACAGAAGCCCGCCTCTCTTCTCGGTTAAAAGGTCAGCTCTGTACACGGAGTTGGCCTGGCCAATGGCTGGGATCGAGGGCGAGCTGGTCTACCCTGTGGAGCTGGACAGTGTCTGGAAAGGAATGTGATCACACAGGGCGGGACCTTCTGGAAGGCAAGAGTCAGGGATTCCTTCCGAGGCCCCTCCCCAGAAGGGACTTTGAAAGGCATGTAAAGTCACTCCTCTAATGGAGTTTGGCAGAGAAGACAATTTGTCAAGTCCTTTGGTATGTCCTCTGGGGGCGTGGGGGGCGGATTTTAGAATCCCCATTAAGCCAGAACCTTGAGTTCCTTTAGAGAAAAGTGAACCAGGCTGTAGCGCTCCTGAGAGAGGAGGCTGATGTATTTCATTCATAGGGTCCTGAAGGTTAGACTTTAACAGGGTTACCCTCATTTACCCATTGAACTGGGAAACGGAGGCCCGAGTAGGTTAGGGAACATCCTAGGGAGTTTACAGGGGCGGGAATCTCATTCTAGGGCTTCAGGGGCCGTGGCCTGGCAACACAGACCCTTACCCAGAAACCTTTAAAGTAGCACAGGCCCTTCAGAGCTGCCCCTGGAAGAAGTGCTGGTGCTCCCCTCTGTCTGCTGCCTCTGCAGGCCGCCCCAAACTCAGCAGGCCACAGCAGATCTCCCCGGTCCCTCCTCTACAAACCACCGGTCTCCAAGGGAGGCACATCACACTAGCAAAGTGAATGGCTAAAAGTTTCACTGTATTTTTCCAGGACACTTAAGAAACAGACCCTTGAAGGGAGGGGGCGAGGGGGATTGGTCTCAATGAATTAGGTGCTCCCAGCCTTAGGGAAGGAGGTGGAAACCAAGACTACCCGAGGGATGTGAGGAGTCTGGGATCTGCCAGGGTAGGGAGTTGGGAGTTAAAACGATAACCTGGGAAATTCGGGGGAGGGGAGCGGGGGGAGACAGAGCCGAGGGAGCCGGCAACATCTACTTGCAGACCCCCTTGGTAAGGGTTTTCTTTGGAAAGTGGCAGGGGACCCAGTTCCGGGGAGTGGTCGCTAAGGGGTCTCGCGGGGCTTCGGACAAAGAACAGCGGGGGCAGCGGTCACTGGACGGTCGGGCCCCCGGCGGCCCCCTCCCCCTCATCTCGGGCCGAGGGGTGGCTACCTGTTGAGGAAGGCGTTGCCGAAGGCGTTGAGCTTGCGGAAGGGCCGCCGCGGGTCGACGACGAGCGCGTTGCCGGGCACCACGCCCTCGGTGGGGCCGTGCATGACCGCGATGAAAGAGTCGGTGGTGGGCTCCGGCCCGATACGCATCCCCGGGAAGTCCTGCTCAATCAGGTGCCGGATGAAGGTGGTCTTGCCCGTGCTGTACTGGCCCACGAGGAGCACCATGGGCTTGTTGTCGAAGTCGGCGTCCTCCAGCGCGGGCGAGTGGAACTCGTGGAAGCGGTAGTGCTCCTCCAGGGGCAGCAGCTTCTGCGCGTACAGCTGCCGCAGCCCCTCGGACACCGTCTGGAAGAGCTCCGGCTCCTTCTTGCGGCGGGCATCCTTGCTGACCCAGCTGAACATGCTGCTGGACACCGGGTTGGCTGCTGCAGGGCAAAGGGGCGGCTGAGAGCCGAGCGAGGACGCGGAGCCGAGGCTGGGCCGGGCCGGCCGGCTGAGGGGGCGGTGGGGCAGGGGGGCGGGGAGCGGCCCGCACTGCGCAGGCGCACGGCACGGCCGGCCGAGTGCCCTTCTGCACAGTGGAAGACGCGCCTGGCCGTGCGCCCTTTATAAGGCCCGGCCGCGCGTTCGAACGCGCGCGCCGCCGCCACTCGGGGTCGCGGGGAACTCAGAGAGGGAAGGAGGAGCCCGCCCGCGCGCTCCGCGCCACGTCCTCCCCTCCCCCGCCTCTCATTGGCCGATTGCAAATCTCGCGAGCTCCGCTAGTTCCGCTGCGCGCCCCACCCCACCCCCGCCCAGGCCCGGGTGCCGTGGCAACCGCACCTGTTTCGCCCCGCCCCTTGGGGGGCCGCTCGCGGAAGTGCTGCGGTCGCGAAGGCGAGTGGCTGGAGTGCGGCGCGCGGAGGTCCCAGGGTCTGCACGTCCCACCTGAATACGCGCCCCACCGCAGCTCCCTCAGTGGGCGGCTCTCCTCCTCCCACTCAGAATCCCCAGAAGCAGGGGAGAACCCCGGGCGCCATGCGCCTCCTGTCTGCACTGCCCTTCCTTGCCTCCTCTCGCCCCTGCTTCCCTGACACTCCTTCTCATCCCCTCGTCTTTTATCTCCTCTGGGAGAGGGAGAGGCAGGAATGAGGTAGTGGAGAAAGCTGAGAGAGTAGACCCTCCAAGGCGGGGTGGTGACTGGGGAAATAAAAATGGGAAGGGAGGAGGCTAGGCTGGTGGGGAAAGTCTGAGCCGTCGCAAGAGACCTGAGCTCCCCACAGGCCAGGAATTGGGAGCTGGACACTAGCAGCGGAGGACACATATGACATAGAACACGTGAGGGAGAAGAGACCGCCTCCCTCAAGAGGCTGCTTCTGAGGGTGGGGAAGTGGGGTGAAGAGGAAGTTAGGCCCTTTGGCACTTCGAGTTTTGAGGAAGTTAATCAGAAATTCCCTATGTAGGTTGGAGGGGAAACGTGGGGCAACAGTGAAATCTTGTGGGAACCCAGGGGAATTAAAAAACCCAAATACTTCCGCTTTCCTCTCTGGGTCACCAGCGGTTACCATGCGGTACTCTGACCTGCGCCTCCTGCCCTTACCAGTTCCCGGCTCTTCCCTTAGGCTCATTCCCTCACCATCATCCCGGGCCACACATAGATCCCCTTGGCTGTCCAGGCTGGTGAGAATCTTCAGTGGGTGATGTCAGAGCTCTGGGGACTGTGATTGTTATGTAACCAGTATCAGGACACCAAAGTGGTGGGGGTGGTGGTGAGGGAGGCGCTCCTGGATAGATCTAAAATGCACCTGGGAGCGTGAAGGCCTCCCGTCCAGCTTTCTGGCTGCTGGGAAATGTGGGAACCTGGAGGGCTGGGTGCCTGTTATCAGGCACCTGTTATCAGGGAAGAGAGCAGGCTGGCAGGCTAAAAGGACAGATGTAGACACTCAAATCTGAGAATCAGCAGAATATCAGGGAGCTGAGTCAAGTGGGAACCAGAGGGGGCCAGATGGGAGATTTGCTCACCCACCCCTGGTAGGATCAGGTCTCAGTGGCTTCTGAGGGAATAAACCACATTAAATTGATTGCCTTCCCTCCACCCCCGCACCTCACCCCATTAGGGAGCAGCTGAGTAATTCCAGCCCTGTCTGCAATCTTAGCTTTCTGACTTAACTGCTTTTATTTGGGACCTCATTAGCATTCTTTTCATCAATCACAGTAAAACACAGAAACCACTAGACTCTGGCTTTCTCCTCAAAAGAGGATATTGAGACTCCTAGGCAGGGCTGTCACCCGTCCAGACTTCCGGGGCCAGCCTTAGAAGCCAAAAGGACTTACTTCCTCCATAGTAGTTTGAGGGGTCCGCCCCGGAGATGCAACTTCTGGGGTGTTCCAGGGAAGGGCCTGAAGCGGAGGATCCTGAAAGAGGTGGTTGTCTAATGGCCTGAATGAGGGTGCCCGAGCTTGTCCCAAGAGCTCTCACACTGACCTGCCATGGTTTTCACGTCTCCCTAGAGCCTTGTATGCTGGGAAAACCCAGTCCTAAAAAACGGAAAATGACAAAATGTTCCCAGGTTATTTATAAATGAAACCAGCCCCTGTTGGTTATGTATGGCCACTTGACTTTCTCCAAGGACTCAAAGGATTGGAAGAAGGGATCTCTCTCCCTTACAAGGCTCAAGTGTGTGGAAATTAGTTTCCCCAGTTTCACTGAGTTGGCACCTGGGTCCTGGCACCTTCTATATCTAGTGATGCCCCAGACTGTGAAAATGTCCTAACTTTCTTTCCTTTTTTTTTTTTTTTGTAGGCTAGTTTCTATTTGGTGGGAAGCTTTCATCAAACATGAATGAATCATTTCATTTTTGGTTTCTCCCCTTTTACTTTCTGTTTTTGCCTGGTTCCCTGACAAAAGGGTAAAGAATTCAAATATTTTCCTTTTTCTCAGAAATGATGGCCATTCCCCCACTCCCAGTGTTTCTTCCTTCAAATTCGCATATCCCCCCTGCCAAACCCTGTCTTGGGTGATTGATGCTAAGTCTCCTCTGCTCCCAGCTAGCAGAAGGGGGTCAGCTGCTTACCCTCCAACCAGTCTGCTCAGCCCCATGATGGCCTGGTCTAGAGCAGTGTCTACATGGCTCCTAAAAACAACTTTTAAAAAAAAGAAAGAAAGAAAGAAAAGAAAAACAATTTTTCTCCAAACATAGCAGAAGCATCAGGCTGGAAAAAACCAATAACACATAGGTTTGTCCCCGGGATCAGAAGTGGTTCATTCTTTCCACTGAAAGTTTGCATATAAGCACAGTTTTCATTCCTCAGTCATGAGGAATAGATTTGGCCAACAGGTCACTTTTGCCAAAACAAAATAAAGAATTCTGAACTTCCCTGGTGTGGTCCAATAGTTACGACTTCAAGCTTCCAGTGCAGGGGGCACAGGTTCAATCCCTGGTTGGAGAAGTTCCACATGCTTTGGGGTATGGCCAAAAAAAAAAAAAGAACCAGGAAGTTCTGTTCTTTTGCGGGCTGGAGGCTCCAGCACCAGCCAGAGGGTATCCTCTCCACCTCTACGGGGCCCCTCTTTGGAAGACTCAAGGACTTGGCTCTAGACACTAGGGCTCTGGGAGGGTTGCTGGGCTCCAGAGGCCCTGCAGGTGTCCGGCAGCAGTCAGGACGTGGTCCAGCTTGGAAGGGACGGTGTCACGGCTGCTCAGGATCTCTGCCTTCAGATCCCAGTGGGAAAAAGCCCAGAGGTTCGGGGATATTGAGTGACTTGCTTGAAGTCACCCGGGTTGAATGAGGAGCTGGACCTTTGGAATCTTAACACTGTGTTCTTTCCACACCCAAACCATTTGAAGTTGCAAGATTGGACTGGTAGCAGAGCAAATCAAGAGGGTCTGAAGAGCCTTTGCCCGGGTACCAGCTGGGGTGAACTCTGCCCTGAAGCAGGAGTGCTCCCTCTGTGGCCAGGGGGGCCCTGCCAGGGTGCTGTGTACGTATAGCCGTGTGGTGCTTTGCAGAGCTAGCTGCAGAGGCCTCAAGCACTGTTGATTGAAACTACACTGTGGGCTGGAGGAAGCTACCCACTGCTGGGCTTCCAAACGTGTGTCCCAGTCTCAGCAGTCTCTGACCGCATCTTGCAGGAACTGCCCATCTGATCTCAGGGGTTTGGTTTTTACCTAAACTCCCCGGAGAGCTCGGCTGCCGTCCCAGCCCTGCTCTCCAGGCCTGTGGACACATCACGTCTGGGGACTTCCAGGGAAGTGGAAGTCACGTGACTTTTGGAAAATGGAAGTCATTTTCACGTGAGTTCTGCCTTCTACAGCGACACCATCAGGGGTCCCTGGGCAGTGTCTTTGTTGTCCAGTCGGTGAGACCTGTCCCGCTCTTCGCGACCCCATGGACTGCAGCATGCCAGTACAGCAAGTTTCCCTGTACTTCACCATCTCCTACAGTTTGCTGAAACTCATGCTGTCCAACTATCTCATCCTCTGTCACCCCCTTCTCCTGCCCTCAATCTTTCCCAGCATCAAGATCTTTTCCAGTGAGTCAACTCTTCGCGTCAGGTGGCAAAAGTATTGGAACTTCAGTGTCAGCATCAGTCCTTCCAATGAATATTCAGGATTGATTTCCTTTAGGATTGACCGGTTTGATATCCCTGCAGTCTAAGGGACTCTCAAGTAAGGGTCTTGGGATCCCCTTACTCTTCCTTGATGAAAATGGTGGTTGTAACCCCGATGTCCCTGTGGTCTCAGAAGACTGGGAGTGCACGTGCTGGCTGCGGATGTTGCTGCCAGGGTGGGCACGCTCCTAGGCCCCCGTGGGGGAATGCCGCCACTTGCCTTTCTCATGTCTTCTCATGCGTGTTCTCCTGCTCCAGCTGCGTCTTCCCTCCCCACAGCCTCTCTCCCCCATTCCCCCACGATGGGGGCTGCCAAGCCTCACCATGGGCCCCACGGGCTGGGGACTGGAGAGCAATTCTGTCTCTAATTGTGTGCCCCACTCAGCCACCATGGCCCAGAAACCTCTTTGTCTTTAACAAGCCTCCTCCCTGGTCCCTGGCCCAGCCCCTCACACCCACCTCGGTGTCCCAGAGCACCTCCAGTCCTTTCTGCTACCCAACTCCTCTCTCCTCCTTTCCCCAAGTCGGTCTCCACCCAGGTCACTCAGAGCTGGGTGGTCCACGCAGCCGCTCCAGCTCACCTTCCTTGCCAACAGTCAGATTCTCACCTCCCTTTTGACCTTACTGGAACATTCGTCTGACCTAGCCTTCATCCTGATCTTCAGGATAGGTCAGGGTCATCTGAAAAGGGACCGGAAGTGGGGGAGAAGGGAGGGCTCATGTCTGCCCAGGTTCCATGATCGGTCCCAGAAGTACGTGCTGGGGCTTCTCGAGGGGCAGGAATGCAAAGGGATCCTTCCTGGAGTTGGAGTCAAGCCTCCCACTGGTACCTCCAGATGGTACCCCAACTGGCACCATCCAGTTGGGGTGGTGCCTCCATCTCCTGCTCACAAAGCCTGGCCTCCTCCCCTTTGGTCTTAAGTCCTCCCCCTGCAAGAGCCCTTTACCCTTTGGTAATTTCGGTAGGCAGAATTCTGAGATGTTCCCAAGATCCTCCACCCTGGTGCACACACCCTGTATAAAGCCTGTGAATATGATTACTATGATTCCTGCAGCTGGTCATGCTTGATGGTACAGTGGACTTCAGACAGGTTATTCCGGTGACCTGACCTCATCACACAAGCTCTTTAGTTTTTGGTTTCTTATTTTGGTTGGTTGTTTTTGGCCACGGCACATAGCATGGGGGACCTTAGTTCCCTGATTAGGGGTTGAGGACTTTCCCAGTAGCGGAAGCCCTGAGTCTTAATCACAGGAACACCAGGGAGGTCCACACGAACTCTTGAAAAGCAGAGCTCTGGCTGGTGGCAGAGGAAGTCAGAGACTCAAAGCGCAAGAATGGCAAAGGGTGTGTCCTTGTTGGCTTGAATTAGAGGGGACCACTTGGAGAAGAATGTTGGTGCTCTAGGAGTCTAGAGCAGCCTTCAGCTGACAACCAGCAAGGAAACGAGATCTTACTTCTGGAGCCGCAAGGACAGGCTCCTGACCATCCCTGCCAGCTGACAAGAACAGGCATGGAAGCGGATGCCTCCCAGAGCTCCCAGAGAACTCAGCCTGGCCTACACCTGACGTCAGCATTCGAGACTGGACTTCTGACCTACAGACCCGTGAGCTAATAAGTGACTACTGTTTTAAGCCACTTAGTTTGTGGTTATTTGCTGTGCGGCAACAGAAGACTCCTACTGCAACGGATTTTTTTTTTTTGGTCAACCAACCATTTATTGGATTGGCAACTCCTGGCAACAGGACATGAGAAGAAAATGAAAGGAATCTAGAGTGATCGTGGAGTACAGATAACAGGAAAAAGTGAAAAAGTGAAAGAGTCGCTCAGCTGTGTCTGACTCTGTGACCCTATGGACTGTAGCCCGCCAGGCTCCCCTGTCCATGGAATTTTCCAAGCAAGGGTACTGGAGTGGGTAGCCATTCAAGCAGATATCAAACTGAATATAAAGTCACCTGGTTTCACACACACACACATACACAAAGGGACTCTCAACTGGAGGTGACTCTTCTCCCCAGGGGACACCCTTGGCAATGTCTGGAGACATTGTTGAATGTCATAGCTTGAGGGATCTGCTGGCATCAAGTGGGTGGAGTCGAGAGATCAAGAGATGGGGC
Organism: Aepyceros melampus; assembly: GCA_006408695.1. Taxonomy (NCBI): domain Eukaryota; kingdom Metazoa; phylum Chordata; class Mammalia; order Artiodactyla; family Bovidae; genus Aepyceros; species Aepyceros melampus. Next base: position 54,866 of record SJXQ01006826.1, read on the forward strand.
TAAGATTTTATAAGACACAGGACAGCCCCTACAGCCAAGAGATACCTGGTCCCAACCCAAAATGTCAGTAGGGTGGAGGTTCACACACACACACACACACACACACACACAACCAGCTGCTATGGGGAAACAGTGCAGCCTAAGGGCCAAGTGCATCACCAGGTTCGAGGCCTATCTTGAACCTGATCTTTAGCAAGACTCAGGGTCTCTGGGACAGGCTGTAAAACAGAGCTAGGGAAATCACCCACCTCCTAGAAGTCAATGTTAGTGCAGAGTGCACGGGACCGCAAAGGCAGCTAACCCGAGTGCTTACAGGAAGTGTCTACAGGGCTGTTCTTGCGTCAGAGGAGCTGGGCAATTCTGGTTTTGTTGTTGCTATTGTTGTTTAGTCGCTAAGCCGCATCCAGCTCTTTGTGACCCCATAGACTGCAAGCACACCAGGCTCCTCTGTCCTTCATTATCTCCTGGAGTTAAACTCGTGTCCACTGAATCGTTGATGCCATCTGATCATCTCATCATCTGTCTTCCCCTTCTCCTGCCTTCAGTCTTTCCCAGCATCAGAGTCTTTTCTAATGACACAACTCTCTGCATCAGGTGGCCAAAGTATTGGAGCTTCAGCTTCAGCATCAGCCCTTCCAATGAATATTCAGGGTTAATTTCCTTTAGGATCAATTGGTTTGATCTCCTTGGTTTATTTCTTTTAGTTTACTTCCCTACATTGTCCAAATTTTATATAATAGACATATTTGATTCTCTTTTTAAAATTTTCTTAATGGGAGGGGAGAAGAGGGAAAAAACTAAGGGACGTTCTACAAAGCAACTGCCCTGCACTCTTCAAAAATGTCGTTGTTGTTTGGTCACTAAGTCTTTTCCGACTCTCTGTGACCCCATGGACCTCAGCACGCCAGGCTCTTCTGTCCTTCACAAATGTTAAAGTCTTGAATAACAAAGTAAGGCTGTGGATTGTTCCAGGTTAAAGACTAAAAGAGACCTAACAACCAAACGTGAGGCATGATCCCAGCGCACTGGGACAATCAGAGACCCCGGAAAGGGGCCGGCATATCAGATCCCAGGGTGGCATCAGTGTTGCATCACGGATGCGGGCCTAAATTTGGTAACTACTGTGGTTGTGTAAGACATGTCAGTTTTCTTAGGAGATACATGTTGAAATACTTGAGGTAACTTCCTGCCAAATGGTTCAGAAAAAAAAAAAAGTGTGTGTGTATGAGACAGAAAGCAAATGTGGCAAAATGACAGTTACTGTGAATCTGAGCAAAGGGTATATGGATGTTCACTGTACTTCTCTCGCAGCGTTTCTGAAAGTTTCTTGACTGTTAAAAACAAAAAGAAGGGAGTTCCCTGGAAGTCAGGCATAGTTCAATCCCTGGTCGGAGAACGAAGATCCGAAAGCTCCCGAAAGCCAGCCGCTTTGCGCTGTAACGAGGCACCCCTCTTTCAGGCATCACGTGGTCTTGTCCAGTATCTGCTCCCTCATTACCTAGTAGCACCAAGATACCTTTACAGTCCACCGGATAATCAGCTGGATTCTACTCATGCACTGGGGCACTGTGGGCAGTGAATGAACGGGAACAAAATAGAGCTCCAGGAACCACCTGGCATCCACTCGACCCAGTCGCAAGTTTCCACTGATTCAATAAACCACCCCAGGCCAAATCAACACACACTGTTCTGGGCCATGTACCTGGGTGGTATACTGCAGAGAAAGGCAAGGAAATGGTTACCGTAAAGGTCAGCATTGCGCTTACCTGGGGAGCTTCAAGGGGTCACCTTCAAGGACACCTGCAAGGAAGCTCTGCAAGGCAGATTTTCTTATCTTCAATGGTGTAACACATGGACTCATTTTGTACTTATTGAAATATATACTATATACATTTGTTTTATACACAAGTAACAATAAACGTCCCACCAGAAACGTCACTTAATGTGAGATGCGCGCCGAACACCGGGGACCCGCCGCTGCGTGCTGGGTGCTGACGGTGTCCCGCGGACCGGGAAGGGTCCGGGCGGGGCGGGGCCGGGGAATGGCCGCTGCGACTAGGGCTGGGCGGGAAGGCGGTCCTGGGCGCCCCCTGCTGGTGGCCGCTGGGAGTACGGCTTGCAGAAGAGCAGGCTCCCGGGCCGACCGTAAGAATGCCAGCTTCCCCTTTCTGCACCCACCGTTGCCGCTATCACTCCTTCCGCCCCTCCAGTGCTCACGACCTCTTCCTGGGCCTCACCTCAGCAAAAGGTGAACTCAACTCACCTCCCTCAGGGAACCTTGCCCGATCAAGGCCACCCAACTCTGACCAGTCCTTCCCTGACGTCCTTTCTCTGAGGGTGGACAGTTAATTTGCGTGTAATCTCAGCCGCCCTAGTCAGCATCACCTTGGTCCATGGTGAGTGGAGACAGTGAGGAAGCGGCTGGCTGGAATTTGCTGAGGCCTCCTGCCTGCGGGCACTGCGCTGACTGCTCCAGGCTTCTGTCGCCCCTCCCCCAAGCATCTCCATTCACTCCTTCAGCGTGCGTTGATTCAAACACCTACTCTGTGCCACTTTCTGAGGCTGCAGGAAACAAAGTCAGTGGCCACTGCTCCTAGGGGTTCAGACTGCGGGCAGAGTAGCTGGGTGTTGGTGATGGGGTGTTCGGGGGGCACTGACAGGCCACACAGCACCCTGGGGACCAGTGAGTCGGGGAGAGGGTGAAGCCGGCTCTAGTGGTGAGCTGGGAGGCGCCCTGGAGATCTCCAGGCTAGGCAAGATGTGCGCAGGCCTGGGGCCTGCTGGGGAAAGGCTACAAATCAGTGGCGATGGAGGAGCCCGGGGGAGGGAGTTGGGTCTGCCTCCAGTCTCTGAGAGCCATCAGAGAGCCATCAGAGGGCTCCATAGAGGCAGGTGGAGGAGTAAACCCAGAGCAGGAGGCTGCCTGCCACCCCTTCCCCCGGAAGCCAGCACTCTAGGCCCGGGCCTGATAGCCCCGGGAGGGTCAGAGTTCAGATCCTCCACGCAGCCAGAGTATGTGGCTCAACTGTGTTGGGCTGCCAGGCCAGGGAAGATGAATGAGTCCCGGACTTTGCCCTCGAGGAGTCTGGGATCAGCACAAGGATAAGATAAGCTCTTAGAGCTCTCAGCCCCGCACAAAATGAGATAAGGAGGCAGAGAGAGAGGCCCAAGGAGCTGGTGCAGGTGGAGGGGAGCAGATTGTTCAGTCATAGGAGGGTCACCCCTGAGGGCCCTCAGCAGAGGGCATGGGGCTGACAGGACACGGAGAGGAAAGCTGCGAGTGGGAAGGAGCGAGGGAAAGGGGCCAATCCTTGGCCAGTGCACCAAGTCCTTAGAGGGAGAAGGTCGACTTGCTCTGTGACTTTAGCGAGATGCTCACCCTTTCTGAGCCCATGTTCTCATCTCCCAGACCAGCCTCAAGCAGTTACCTCACAAGGTTGCTGGGGTGATTCCAGATGATTGATGTAGGCAAGCTCCCAGCACACAGAAAGGGCTCAAGAACATTCCATCTACTAAGCAATTTGGACTTTATCCCTAGGTCTGTGTTTCCAATGTTTAAATACTAATGTTTTAGCAGCAGAAAACTTTTTATTCAAATGAAAATGTTCTCAGAACCCCATGTTATAAAACCCAGGCAGGAGGGAGGCTACTGTGGGAGCTGGAGCAGGGGTGGGGGCCATGCTTCTGTCCACGGCGGGGACCTGGGCAGTCAAGAGAGCAGAAGGGGTGGGCGGAGCAGGGGCCTGGCTCCTGGGGGGCTCCAGCACAAACTGGAACCCAGAGTCCTTGGCTCCTCTTGGCCACATTGGACTGTTGGCGGTGCTTCCTCAGGGTGCACAGTGGAGGCCCATGGTCGGTCCAGACATTTACTGAGCACACACCTGGGCTCCGCTTGGGCTGGGGGCTGAGCTCATAGATGGTGGGGAGAACAGAAACACGGGGAGAAAGCAGTGCCTGGGGGAAGCATGGGGTGCTGGTGGTGCTCGCTGGGCACTTCCGGTCAAGTGGGCTTTAAGAAGGCTTCCTGGAGGCAGCAAATGATCCAGCGAAGCTTGGAACGGTTATTGATAGTAAGTAAACCTGACAAAAAGGCTGGGAGGGGTGCTCAGGCAGACACACCCCACAGCCGGTGGAGGTGGAGCCCTAAGGCAATCATTCACGTTCCCCACGCAAGCAGGAAAGTGGGAAGGCGGGCAGGGGCAGGCCTAGGGCAGACAGGTTTCATGGCCCGCCCGGGCGCCCCCACCCGCCCCTTCCCCCGCAGGTCCTGGTGGCTGGCATTGAGGCGAACATACCTGTGACCTATGGAATTGGCAGCCAGAGGGGACACGAGAGCACTGGCTGTCAACTCATAGGTCAGAGCCCTGTGCACTCGGTCTTGGCAGCCTGCTGACGGCCCGGCGCCCTTCGCCACCCTGGTGCTGGGAGTGTGGCCATGGGGTGGGGGTCCCTGCTGGTGTGTGCTGGGCAGTCGCCGCTTTGCCTCCTCCGTGGGCGCGGCCCCCACCCCAGATAACAGCAGCCCCACTGGAACGAGTGGTACTTCCACATGGAGTTGCTGTTACAGGGGGTGGGAGCCAGTTGGAGGCCTGGGCCCTGTCCTCACGGCCCCCGGTCCACAGTCTTTTTATGGAGGCTCCTTATCATCTGGGGCCCACACCTGGAGTCTGATGCCAGCGCTCCTTCTGGGCGAAGTCCAGGCTCAACCCCAGATCTGCTCATAAAGCCGGGAGTGGCTCCCGTTTACAGCTCCCGGGCAGCCTTTGCCCACTGACACCCCACACCCTCTCCCCAAGTTCCTTGTTTCCTCGTTTCTTTCCCAACTAGAGCTGGGCCCTGGGTTCAGGTCTGCCGCTGCGGCCTCCACTCTCTGCCCTTTGCCCACCCTTCCTGCTGCAGCCACAGGGCGGAGACACAGTGAGGGACCACAGGGCATCCGCGATCTCCAGGGACCTCTGAATGCCCAGAACCCTGAGGAGGGCGCCAGACACGAAGCTGGAGACGAGACGGGGAGAATGGTGGGGGGACAGAGAAGGGGAGACAGAGAAAGTGGGAGAGTAAGGCAGGGGCGCCGAGAGAGGGGGATGAGAGGGGCAGGCAGAGAACGGAAGCAGACAGAGCTGGGGGGCGGGGAGCATAGAGAACCAGAGAAAGTGCTTGAGACATCACCGCCCACAGAATGCTAAGAACAGGGCTATCAGCCGCTGCCTTCTGGGAGAGCACTCAGCACCTCAGTGGCCCGACAGCCAGCAGGGTCCTAGGAGCTGGGTGACCTTGAGCAAGTGGCTTAACCTCTCTGAGCCACTGGTGGTTCTCATACCAGGGCGTGTGAGGTCACCCTGGCCGGCGCTGTTGCGGAGCCACCTCCCCTTCCAGCTTTGGGTCTGTTCCCCGAGTGGGGAGAGGAAGTGAGTGTTGGTTGGGGTCCCTGAGCTGGCCCAGGGCCCTGGGAACAGCCCTCTCCCTGCAGTGTGTTCACATCCCCACCAAACAGGCTCTGGCCCCTTACAATAGTGGTCCTGTGAGGCCTAGGGGATTCCTTGGAGAACCCAAAGCTTCTGGGGAGAAAGCGGACCTGGGACTCAGAGCTTTTAGAGTGGACCTAGGCTATGGACCCCTTTCCCAGCAGCGGAAACCTGCCTGGGGGGCAGAGGAGGCTGCCCAAGGTCACAGAGCAGGTTCTTTTGAAGACCTGCAGGCAAGACAAAGTACCTGGTTTAGCAGAGGCAGGAGTAGCGGCAGAGATCCCCCTGCCGTCCACTCAGGCTTCCATTGATGGAAACCAAGGCCCAGGGGCAGAAATGACTCGCTTGGGTCACCCAGGAGTTGCCTCTGGACCCTTCTTTTTTTTTTTTTCCCTTCCTTTCTTCTTAGAAGGGCTGGGCTCGGGAGCATCCGGGGTGGGTGGGCAGAGGGGCTGCAGGGACCTAACCCCGCAGGGAAGGCTCTTACCTGGGTGCTGGGCTGGCCCTCAGGGCACGAGGAGGAAGTGGGGCCACTCTGGGCCCAGCGCCTTTTGAGCCGTTGGCCCAACCCCTGGCTGCAGTTAATGATTACCCTGTCGCTTGTCAATACCGATCACAAGTGCAGTTCGAAGGGCATCAAACCCTGGACTGTGCTCAGGCAGGGTGGGGCAGTTCCAGGAAGCATCAGCCTGGGCCCCACCTGCCTCTCCTGGTGGCATCAGATCCCAGCCATCAAAACCCCGCTCCCCCGTCACGGCGTGGCCGACCCTGGGAGCCACTAGGACAAAACTTCGGCCCCACTCACTTGGGGCCTAGGGACCCAGGTCCTCACCGAGGAGGGCCCACCAGGGACACAAAGCGGGTTGAGGGGCTTTGCTGACATCCCAGCAAGGTGAGCATTCTCTACGCCTCAACCTGGGCCCAAGTTTCCCCACGGGCCCTCCCATCTCAGCACAGTGCTCCTGGAGAACTGGGTGGGGAGGGGCCCAATAGAGCGGCCCCTTCTTCCTTGTTCACCAGGACAAGGCAAGAGGTGTGGGGAGGGGCGGGCGATAGTCATTTCCCCATCCCAAGTGTTTCTGTGCAAAAGTCACTGTCAGGCCCCCTTCCAGCCAGTGTTGTCCCCATCGCCCCTCCTCCTCCAGGGTGGAGCTGGGACCCCAGGGCAGAGGTTCCAGTCACCTGAAAACCTGCTAAGGAAAGCAGGCACGGCCCCAGAGGGCCCAGCCTTCCAGGAATGGCCTTGACTGACCCTCGTGGCCCCTGGGTCGGCTGGGCAGATGACTGGGAGGGGCCTGAGGTTCAGAGACGGAGAGCAAGGCCTCAGGTCACAGGGTCGGGGACTCGAACCCCTAGGGTCCTGCACAGTCCTACCCTTTGCTCTGGTCCAGTGCCCTCCCAGCGCCCCAGGGAGGGCTGGATTGGGCTTTTGGGGGGAGGGGCCAAGAAATGTGGTCTGGGTGAGGTGGGCTCCAAGGACAATTCCTCCTCTCCTCTCTACTCAGCGCCCGCCAGGTCACAAGTGGTGCCAGGGTGGCAGTCCCCCATGAGACGGGTGAGGGGCCTAGCGCAGCCACAGGGCAGCGGAGGGCAGGAGCAGAGAGGCGGGCAGGTGGTTGGGTTCGAGGCCGGGGGCGCTGGGTGGGGTGGTGGTGGGTGGAGAGGGTGTGGCAACCCCTGGTGGTGAGCTGGGCGGTGCTGGGTACAGAGCTGGGGACAGGGCGGTGCAGGTTGAGGCTGGGGCACTGCAGGCACACAGGAGGGGCTGGTGGTGGGCAGTTTATTCCACGTCATGCAGACACTGACCCACACGCTCAAGGAGCTTAAAAATACATTGAGCCACACGGTGTCTGTGCCCCCATCTCCCGCCGAGACACAGAAAGACACTTGGCTGAGTGGGTCCGGGTCCGAGAGCCTCCATTCTGGAACAAGGCAGCGGTGTGGGCCCAGGTGGTGGGGGGGGCGCGGCGTCCTTTCTCCCGGGACGAAAAGTGCAGAGACAGGGCCAAGGCCCCAGGCAGGGAAGGTCCACTCTCACAGCTCTGGCAGCGGGTGGGCCTGTCAGGGTCCTTCCTGGTCCGTTTCTGAAGGCCTGGCCCATCCAGCGGGGGGCCACAGCGCTCCGGAGGTGCCCCTGGCCTGGCCGGGCGAGGTGGGGTCCTGGGGCCCGCGCTCAGTCCCGGGCCTCGTCCAGACGCCACTTCAGAGCGTGGTCCTTGTGTGCGTCGGGGAGGATCTGATTGCGCATCCCTCCCAGCAGGTTGGACGTGGCCTCGGTGGCCAGGATGAGGGGCTTCACCACGGTCGGGGGCAGCTGGCGGATCACGCCCCCCACGGCGCCGGTCAGCCCTTTCTGTTCGTGGCCCCGAGACGCCACCTCGCAGATGGTCTGAGCTGTGTCCAGGATGCCCTATGGAGGCCGGCGGTCAGTGCGGGGCTCCGTGGCGGGGGTGTGGGTGTGGACATGGGACGACTGGGAGCAGGACTGGGCCTCCTTACCTCTCGAACCGTGTCGTAGGCCTTGGCCACGCCCTCCCGGAGGTCAGCGGGCTGCTGGCCCTTCCGCAGCCTCCGCACGGAGCGCTTGTCCTGCAGGGAGCGTGAGACGGGCGCCGCTGGGGACAGGATGTCATACACAGTCTCAGCTGTGGCCTGGGGGTGTGGGGAACAGCAGATGAGGAGACAGGACCAGGAGGGAGCCCACTACCCCCCAACAACCCCTGGCTTCCCCACAGCCACACTGCACTGTGCTGCTCCTGGGGTCCTGCGAAGCTCCCAGCCCCCAGGTCAGGGGGCTTTTGGGTGACCTCACGCCTCCTGAGGGCACTCCCCACATTTCCTCTGGACCCACACCCCTCCTCCTGCCCATCTGGGGGTGCCACAGACGCAGCCCTCCCCAGCGCCTGCCCTCCCCAGCTGCTCCTCGTGAGCTCCAGGGGCGGCCCTGACAGAGACCTGGGTTCCCCTCTCCCATCCCCAGCGTCGTTCCCCTCACCTGGCTGGGCCACACCCCAGCTCATTGCCCTGGGAGGGCCTTATCCCTCCAGCCTCCTCTCGAGAGATCTGCCTGCCCCTCCCCAACTGCCCCGAGGATCTGCACACTCCCCCCTCACCTCTGAGGATGGACAGAAACATCTGTCCGTCCGCCCCCTTCTACTCCAGAACCCAGGGCACTCATGTACAACTGCTCACAGGATAACCCCCGAGCTTCCCCCCCCGGGCCTGGTGAAGCACAAGGGTCAATCTCTGGTTCATCCAAGAGAACCAGCCCCTTCCCCCCATCAGGACACCGCCATGGATGGATGCCTAGTGGGCTCTAAAGCTGGGGGCCTGACGCTCCCACACAGGAGCCACGGGGCTCCAGGCCGGTCACTTGGCCTCTCGCTTCTGTGACTGTTCCTCCTAAGATCTCATACGTCCAGACTGCCCATGCTTGGTAGAGCTATGGGGAGGGAAGTGGGCACCGTGGAGCAGAGCCTCCCCGCCCTGGACGGCGGGGGTCCGCTCACCTGGATGGCTTGCACCAGCCGGTTGCTGAGCTCCAAGGCGGCCGAGGCCGTGCAGGAGCCAAAGGAGGCGGCCCCGCGCTGCAGGCCCCGCACGAGGCGGCCGTCCTTCCTGTACTGCTCAATGGGCAGCCACAGCAGGTCCCGGAAGCCTTGGACTAGGGGGACAGGGCGGTCAGAGAGGCCCGAGGCCGCCCCCGCCTACCCTGCTGCGGGAACTCGTCCACTTAACTCCCCAGAGTGGCTTCTGGGCTGCCGAGCATGGCAGTCTCCAGGCCCCCAGTCAGATACTCACAGAGCTGGACGACCGAGTGCATGGGGCCCACGCCCCCCAGCAAGCCAGGCAGCTGGTTCTTGCGGATGTCCTGCAGCCACTCATTGAGCGCGTAGCCCAGCACCTTGTCTACACCCAGGAGCCTGAGACGGGGCGGGGAGAGGAGGGGGGGCGGGCAGAGCCCCTCACTGAGGGGGTCACAGGGCCAGAGGGACCCAAGGCACCCCAACATACCCTGCGGCTCCACCCAGCCCTGTATGGAGGGATTGACTGAGCCCATTTCATAGAGGACAAAACTGAGGTGCCGAAGGGTGAGGTCTTGGCCAAGGCCCAAGTTAAGAACAGAGAGAGGGGCCTGCGAAAGGCCTGGAGGCTCACCCATGCCGGCAGCAGAGCCGCTTTAGCTTCAGCTCAGAGCAGTTGAGCTGGGCCAGGCCGATGAGGAGACCTGCGAAAGTGCCCTGCGGAGGGAAGAGGAGCTGGAGTTTACACCTGGGGTCCAAGGACGGGCCCAGCCCCCCGGAGCCACGAGAGGCTGACAGCGCTGGTATTGCCTGGCCCCTGGCCCCCCAAGGCCATGGCAGGACAGGGACCTGACACCCCACTCACCACCTGGTCCATGGTGACGTGCTTGCCATGGTAATCCAGCCAGATGGGCACCTCAGACGTGAAGCGGAACTCCCTGGGTAGGGAGTGGGGAGAGCGTCCTGAGGTCACTGGCCTGGCCCCCTGCGGCCTGGCCCGGGGTCCCCAGCCCAACGCCCTACCTGAAGTAGATGGGCTGCTGCTCGGCGGGGGCGATGCCGTGCCTACCGCCTGCGGCCTCCTGGGAGCTGGTGGTCTCCACACCCTCGGGCTGCCCTTCCTGGGGGCCGCTGGGCGGGACCGGGGTCTCAGGGCGAGCTGGAGGGCAGACGGCGGGGACAGACTGGGGGTGGGCCCAGGCATGGCGGTGAGGCAGGAGGCCCGGACCCTCCCCTCGCCGGCCCAGTGGCTTACCTTCGGCAGAGTTCTCTGCCAGGACCATGGGGTTGATGCTGGCCACCAGGGTGGTGAAGAAGTCCCTGAGGAAGAGCAGGGCGTCCTGCGGGGAGTGAGGGGGTCAGACTCAGAGGCTGCAGGGGGCAGCGGGCTTGGCTCAGGCTCCGTCCCCACGCGGCCCGCTCACCTGATCCACGTTGAGCCGCAGGGGCAGCAGTGAGACCCGGAGGCAGCACTCGGGGCCCCCCAGGTTGGTCACGGGGGCCACGTGCAGCGCTTTGACCTTGAGCTGAAGGCAGGAGATGAGCTCTGGGCCCCGCTGGGCCTCAGGCGCCCACCCCGCCACC
>SJXQ01006826.1:79763-166400 GCA_006408695.1 Aepyceros melampus
GGTCACCTTCATCCTTCTCAGTACTGAGGGGTGGGGAGGGGGTTCTCAGGTCAGGCAGAGTGGTGAAGGCCAGACAGTTTCCCTGTCATGCAGCAGGGTGCTGCCTGAGGTCCTTGCGCTAAGGGCCGTGGAGGGGCCTACTCACCAGTCTCGATGGTTTGGGCGAACATCTCCAGTCTTCCAGGGGCTGCGGTGGTTCAGAGGGCTCAGGCAGCCCGTCCCGCAGGCACTCCTGAGCCAGCTGCATGCTTGTGGTCATGCACGAGGCCCAGCTCTGTGAGTCGGCGGTCCCCGGCCCTGCAGGTAGGAAGAGGGTCTCAGGGCAGGCGGGCCCAGTCAGATCCTGGGTGCCCAGGCCCACTCCCACTGTCTGCTCCCCTCCACTGCCCCCCACCCGAGCTTCACCCTGCTCTTACCTGGACCCTGACGGGGTTGTAAGGTGAGCTGGAGGCCTGACACGCGCACAGTGCAATGGTCGGTAAGCAGGGCAGCCCAGGGCACGGCCACTTCAATGGAGCCCACGAAGCCTTCCACCAGCTCCAGTGGCGACTCCATAGACTCCAGTACCTCATTCACAGACTGGGAGCAAACAGGAGACAAAGCCAGCTCAGAGAACTCCCAAACCCAGATGTCTCCCTGGCTACTGCACTCCTCACCAGGCCTTTCCACCTTGGAGAGCACTCTTGCTCTCCCATCCCTCCACGTGCTACTTACCAAATCCTATCTTTGCTCAACTGATCCCTACTCTTGGCTGCCTTATTACTGTACAGTCCAACACACCCAGTCTTTCAAACCTGAGGACGGGGGAGCTGAAGGAGGAAGAGGAAGGATCCAGGCAGAGGGGATGGAAGGGAGGGTTCCAGGCATGGGAACAGCACATGCAAAGGCCCCGCTGAGACTGCAGCGGCCCACGTTCACCTGGACAAGCATGGGGCTTAAGGTGAGTGTCCGGGAGAGGCAGGCAGGGGCTGACCTGAGCTGGAGGGGGACTCCCAACTCCACCTGGTGTAGCTGCACCTCTCTCTGAGGCACAAGGCTAGAGCCTCCTGTTACAAATAGAGGGGCAGCCCCCTGCCCCAGCCTGGGAGCTCCCTGGCGGCAGGAGCCCACCTGCCTTCTCGGTATGACTCTAGGCACTGTGTGGTGCCACCCAGAGAGGGCCTCAGCAAACCTCTGTTGGATCCATGAATAAAATACATGCAGAACCAGAAGGTCCACAGAGATCAAGTGCAAATTCCTCACCCAGAGATCCAAGACAGGCAAACTTGAGGCCTAAACAGAAGGGACTCGTCGAGTCACCCAGTGTATTCTGGGAACTGAGACTGAGACCCGGGCTTCTCTCTTCCTCCTATCGCAGGGTCCCCAGGGACCAGGCTTCTCTGGGGCTCCACAAGGTAGGGGCTGCAGGCCTAGCAGCTTGGAGAAGGGTGGGCATATTGGGAAAGAATTTGCATTCCACCAGGGGTCAACTCCTCCCTGGAGGCCAGGGAGGAAACTAGCCTAGCTAGGAGTCAATTCACTCCCCAACCAGAGGGCAGGGCAGGTGGGAGTGTAGAAAGACTACAGGTTTGGGCCAGTTTAAGAGGCTGAGGTTAGAGGTCAGAAAAGGTCTTTCGCACGAGGATTCACAGGTAAGAAGTGTCACCAACTCTGGGCCTGGGGGGTCTCCTCTGCTCCACATTTGCTCAGGAAGGCCTGGTCTACCGTGAAGCCCAACTCTTCTTGCCCAGACTGTATTGAGGTGAGGTACACGGTCTGCTCCCCTAGAAAACTGAGAAGCCCCTGTCCTCATGGGGGCTTCCCTGGTGGCTCATTTGGTAAAGAATTCAGCTGTAATTCGGGAGACCCGGGTTCGATGGCGCCCACTCCAGTATTCTTGCCTGGGAAATCCCATGGACAGAGCAGCCTGGCTGGCTACAGGGGCGGGGGGTCCATGGGGTCGCAAAGAGTAGTATACAACTTAGTGACTAAACCACCAGCCACCACCTGTCCCCTTGCCCACCACCCCTGTCACTCTGGACTTGAGAGCTGACCCAGTGCCAGCCTCCTGGAGGAGGTTCCTTTGCAACTTCCCAGGTCAGCCAAACGGTGAGTCACAGCTCTTTACCGCCCCCAGCCTCAGGCCTCTGACCCAGACCTTATTCCTCTGGCTTGCCCAGAATCTCTCTCCTCTCTGCCTCAGGCCAGCCCTCTCCGCCTTTCCTCCAGGGCTTTCCTCTAGTGAGGCTAGATGCTGATGTCCAAGCCCCTCCCCAAACACCAATTTGGTCCATCCCACTCTCCCCAAAGCAGGAAGTAGGCAGCAGAGGCAGTCACACAAAGTGTTGATCAACAAGGGTGCTGACGCGGTTGTTGACATCCATATCCGGAGATGAACACCACCCACTGAGCCTGGGACGTGGGGTCAGGAGGTCAGGGCACCTTTCCCACAGGTGCCCACAGCAGGGTGCTGGACCCCTTCCAGACTTCCCCAACCAGCTGTACGTCCCAACTCTGCCACATCCGTGGCCTAGTCCCACCAGAGCCCCCTAGTTCCTGCAATCCCTCCTCACCTTCTCCTTAGCCCCTTAACAACACCCTCAACTCCGGCCCCCAATTTGATACGCTTATCCTGTCATTCTCCAGAGAAGTGACATCCGGCTCCCCAGCCTCAGTTTCTCTTCCTGCGAAGAAGAGGCAGGGACCCCTTCCCGTCTAGCTTCTGGCTCTGGACGCGACTGGCTGGGGTCCCTCTGACCCCTGGGAAGGGCCGGACGCCCAAGGCCTCTCTCCATTCCAGTGCCTGGTCCCTTAGGTCGACCCTTTCGCAGGCAGCCTCAGGCCGCTGAGCCTCTCGAGTCTGACCCTTCCCGGGTTCGGATCCTCACCCAGATCTCCAGATGTATATCCCGCAGGGCAACGCTGCCCTTGTACAGATCCAGGCTGAGCTGGTCCAGGCTGAGGTGCTCCTGGAAGAAGTGACCCAAGTAGTGGTGCAGCAGGTAGCGGCAAACCCGCTCTTTCACACAGTTCGACCACGGCCACAGCCATCGTGACATCTCGGGGACGGCTGGGCCCGGGCCGCTTCCACTCGCCGCCTGCCAGCGTTCCCCGTCCGGTTGTGCTGTTCACTAGAGCCCCCGGCTCACCCCGCCGCTTCTCTTAGGGCCAGGCCGCACCCCCGGACGCCCGACCACGCCCCCCACGCTCACTGCCATTGGTTACTGCAAAGGACGAGGCCTACTGATTGGCTGCGGGGCGGAGCTTCAGGCGCGAAAAAGGGACTGGGCTCCCAGTACACTGTAGAGCTCCAGATATTGATTTACGCTTGCGTATAAATTCTGTGTGGGTGGACCTTTAACCTCTCCTATGGGCTCCGGGAAGGCTGTAGCCTGAGGTGCCGGCCCTTCGAAGGAATGCGCATGTGCCGACTCGTCCAATTGGTACTTGAGGTGGTTGAAGAGGATTTAAAGGGACAGTGTCCCATTAAACTTAGTAAAAGCTTTCTAGAGGACTACTTAGTGTCAGAGCCCCAGCACTCATCTCTAGAAACAATTAACTAAAAACATTTGCATTTTGAGCATTACTTTGCTAGCGTGTGAGATGCTTTTGAATTGTGGTGTTGAAGAAGACTCTGGAGGGTCCCTTGGGCTGCAAGGGGATCAAACCAGTCAGTCCTAAAAGAAATCAGTGCTGAAGAGCCTCTTGATGAAAGTGAAAGAGGAGAGTGAAAAAGCTGGCTTAAAACTCAACATTCAGAAAACGAAGATCATGGCATCTAGTCCCATTACTTCATGGAAAATAAATGGGGAAAAAATGGAAACAGTGGCTGACTTTATTTTAGGGGGCTCCCAAATCACTGTAGATGGTGATTGCAGCCATGAACTTAAAAGACGTTTGCTCCTTGGAAGAAAAGTTATGACCAATCTTGACAGCATATTAAAAAGCAGAGACATTACTTTGCCAACAAAGATCTGTCTAGTCAAAGCTATGGTTTTTCCAGTAGTCATGTATGGATGTGAGAGTTGGACTATAAAGAAAGCTGAGCGCCGAAGAATTGATGCTTTTGAGCTGTGGTGTTCAAGAAGACTCCTGAGAGTCCCTTGGACTGCAAGGAGATCCAACCAGTCCATCTTAAAAGAAATCAATCCTGAACATTCATTGGAAGGACTGTTGCTGAAGCTGAAGCTCTAATACTTTGGCCACCTGATGTGAAGAACTGACTCATTTGAAAAGACCCTGATGCTGGGAAAGATTGAAGGCGGGAGGAGAGGGGGACGAAAGAGATGAGATGGTTGGATGGCATCACCAGCTTGATGGACATGCGTTTGAACAAGCTCCGGGAGTTGGTGATGGACAGGGAAGCCTGGTGTGCTGCAGTTCATGCAGTCGCAGAGAGTAGGGTATGACTGAGCGACTGAACTGAAGTGATTTGCATTTTGCAAAATGCTTGCTGCTACTGCTAAGTCACTTCAGTCGTGTCCGACTCTGTGCGACCCCATAGACGGCAGCCCACCAGGCTCCCCCATCCCTGGGATTCTCCAGGAAAGAATACTGGAGTGGGCTGCCATTTCCTTCTCCAGTGTATGAAAGTGAAAAGTGAAAGTGAAGTCGCTCAGTCGTATCCGACTCTTGGGGAGCCCATGGACTGCAGCCTACCAGGCTCCTCCGTCCATGGGATTTTCCAGGCAAAATGCTTAACCTTTCTCTATCTCATTCCACCCTCACAGCAACCCTCTAATAGTCTCTAATGTAGAGACTATTGTAACCATTTTATAGAAAAGGAAACATTTAAAAAGGTTGCTATGAGCCCACAATGAAGAAGGTCTCACCTGCAATGCTTGAGAGGAGATTAACGGATCTTCCCTTGTCTTTGTACCTGGTCAGACCTCCAGCCTCTCTCTCTGTGATAACTTTTAATATCTCTAATCCTAAAATCCAATAAAGAATGGATTCTAACCCCTGTTAGTGTTAGTTGCTCAGTCATGTCTGACTCTTTGCGACCCCATAGACTGCAGCCTATCAGGCTCCTCTGTCCATGGGATTCTCCAGGCAAGACTACTGGAGTGGGTTGCCATTTCCTCCTCCAGGGGATCTTCCCCACCCCAGGTCTCCTGTATTATAGGCAGATTCTTTTCTTTACCATCTGAGCTATCAGGGAAGCCCCTCTAAGCCCCTGAGCAAGGGTTTATTATTTTGTACAGCCCTTGAACCAATAATGGTTTTTACATATTAGAACAGTTGGAAATAACCAAAAGAAGAATTAGATTTCATGACCTAAATAGCACATGAAATTCACATGTGTCCAAAATAAAGTTTTAGTGAAAGATACCTATGCTCATTTGATTAAGTACTCTAGGGCTGCTTTCTTTTTAAAATTTTTAATGAATTAATTTGGCTGCGTAGCTGCAGCATGTGGGATCTTCCTTGTGTCATGCAGCCCGTGGATTCTCTAGTTGCAGTGCAAGCTTAGTTGCTCCTCGGTATGTGGG
Organism: Aepyceros melampus; assembly: GCA_006408695.1. Lineage (NCBI taxonomy): Eukaryota > Metazoa > Chordata > Mammalia > Artiodactyla > Bovidae > Aepyceros > Aepyceros melampus. Next base: position 85,235 of record SJXQ01006826.1, read on the forward strand.
ATCTCAGTTCCCTGACCAGGGATCGAACCTGTGTCCCCTGCCTTGCAAGGCAGATTCTAACCACTGGACTAGCAGAAAACTCCTTGGGATTGCTTTCTTGCTACAGCAGAGTTGAGTACATGAGATAGAGCCCTGCAAAGCCTAAAATATTTATTTTCTGGCCCTTTACAGAAAAATTTGCCCACTCTTGCCTTACAGGTTTGGTCACACAAGATCCCTTATATCATTATGACTTAAGAGACACTCACAGGTAATTATAATCCCATTTTAGCCTTACAAGAGAGATGAACTCTACTGAAATCTAAAACCAAAAGTTGGCCTGAAGCCCAAAGGTCAGGGATCCCAGCTCTGTGTGGCCTCAGGCAGGTCACTGCTCCTCCTGGTGAGCCTGCTTTGATCCCTTTAACCTGGGGTCGGGCTAGACAGCTCTTTAGCTGAAGAGACTGAGGAACAGCCTCGAGAGAATGGTTAGAAACACAAGGTGGGCCCCATTCTAGGAGGCCAACTAATAAGATGCTGCTCAGAAGATGCTTGTGGAATGAACGAAGAGGTCTGCCTGACCCTCATGATAGGCCAGGAGCAGAGCTGTGTTCATCAAGTGTTTATTAAATTAATAACAAAAATAACAGGGCTTCCCTGGTGGTCTAGTGGCTAAGAATCTGCCAGCCAATACAGAGGACAGGGGTTTGCTGACTTGAAAAATAGCCAGAACCTAAAAATTGAGGTCCTCCCCTGGACAGCAAGGAGATCAAACTAGGAAATCCTAAAGGACATCAACTCGAATATTCACTGGAAGGACTGGTGCTGAAGCTGAAGCGCCAATACTTTGCCCACCTCAGTGAAGACCCAACTCATTGGAAAAGACACTGATGCTAGGAAAGATTGAAGGCAAAAGGAGAAGGAATCGACAGAGAGTGAGATGGCTGGATGGCATCACTGACTCAGTGGACATGATTTTGAGCAAACTCAGGGAGATAGTGATGGACAGAGAAGCCTGGTGTGCTGCAGTCCATGGGGTCACTAAGAGTTGGACATGATTTAAAGACTGGACGACAACAAAACTTGAGAGTCATGTTTTCTCTGGGAGAAGCATTTCAGGTGACCCTGAGAAAGCAGTTCTGAGGAGGCGGGGTGGGGTGGGTGGGGGGAATCAGGTTAACCAGAAGTTTGCAACAAAGGGCAGATGGTCTGAACATCAAAAGTATTTTTGTGAGTTAAGAAGACCAGAGTTCCCAAGTTAAAGGAATTCAGTGCTTTTCTCTGTATGGGAAGATGCAAGTCACTCAGTCATGTCCAACTCTTAGCGACCCCATGGACTGCAGCCAACCAAGCTCCTCCGTCCATGAGATTTTCCAGGCAAGAGTACTGGCTGCTCCTGCTCACTGAAATCATCCCTTTCCTGTGCACCTCAGCTATCTGGGGAGTTCCTCAGTGCTCAGCATGCAGAGTGGCTGCAATGTGATGGCTATTATGTCTCAGGTATTTTTCTCTTTCCTGAGTGCCCTTACGGCTCAGGAATTCACATTTAGAGACTGGGAATCCTGATGACTGCGACATCCTTGCTGGCTGACATGGCTGGAAATACTCCATTTCTCAGGTTGGATCCCTGGTCTGGGAAGATCCCACATGCCGCAGAGCAACTAAGCCAGTGCTCACAGTTACTGAGCCCACGCACTGCCAACTACTGAAGCCTGAGCATCTAGAACCCGTGCTCCACAGCAAGAGAAGCCACCACAACGAGAAGCCTGTGTGCCACAGTGCAGAGTAGCCCCCACTGGACACAACTAGAGAAAGCCCATGGTGGTGGTTTAGTCACTAAGTCGTGTCCAACTCTTGCGATCCCATGGACTATAGCCTGTCAGGCTCCTCTGTCCATGGGATTCTCCAGGCAAGAATACTGGAGTGGGTTGCCATAACAAAAGTCATAACTGTGGCCCATCAGGCTCCTACGTCCATGGAATTCTCCAGGCAAGAATACTGGAGTGTGTCAGTTCAGTTCAGTTCAGTCGCTCAGTGTTTCCATTGTTTCTCCATCTATTTTCCACGAAGTGATAGGACTGGATGCCACGATCTTAGTTTTTTGAATGTGGAGTTTTAAGCCAGCTTCTTAACTCTCCTTTTTCACCTTTATCAAGAGGCTCTTAAGTTCCTCTTTGCTTTCTGCCATTAGGGTGGTGTCATCTGAATATCTGGAGAAGGAAATAGCACCTCACTGGAGAATCCCAGGGACGGGGGAGCCTGGTGGGAGGCCGTCCATGGGGTCGCACAGAGTTGGACACGACTGAAGCGACTTAGCAGCAGCAGCAGCAGCCAGTACTCTTGCCTGGAAAATCTCATGGACGGAGGAGCTTGGTTGGCTGCAGTCCATGGGGTCGCTAAGAGTTGGACATGACTGAGTGACTTCACTTTCACTTTTCACTTTCATGCATTGAAGAAGGAAATGGCAACCCAATCCAGTGTTCTTGCCTGGAGAATCCCAGGGATGGGGAAGCCTGGTGGGCTGCAGTCCATGGGGTCGCACAGAGTCAGACACAACTTAGCAGCAGCAGCAGCATCTGAATATCTGAGGTTATTGATATTTCTCCTGGCAATTTTGATTCCAGCTTGAGCTTCTTCCAGCCTAGCATTTCGCCTGATGTACTCTGCATGTAAGTTAAATAAGCAGGGTGACAACATACAGCCTTGGCGTACTCTTTCCTCAGTTTTGAACTAAGTCTGTTGTTCGATGTCTGGATCTAACTGTTGCTTCTGGATCTGCATACAGGTTTCTCAAGAGGTAGGTAAGGTGGTCTGGTATTTCCATCTCTTTAAGAATTTCCTATAGTTTGTTGTGATCCACACAGTCAAAGTGTAGTCAATGAAGCAAATGTTTTTCTGGAATTTCTGGCTTTTTCTATGATCCAACGGATGTTGGAACCAGGAAGATCTCTGGTTCCTCTGCCTTTTCTAAATCCACCTTGAACATCTGGAAGGTCTCAGTTCACCCACTGTTGAAGCCTAACTTGAAGGATTTTGAGCGTTACCGTGCTGGCATGTGAAATGAGAACAATTGTGTAGTAGTGTGAACATTCTTTGGCATTGCCCTTCTTTGGGATTGGAATGAAAACTGACCTTTTCCAGTCCTGTGGCCACTGCTGAGTTTTCCAAATCTGCTGAGATATTGAGTGCAGCACTTTAACAGCATCATCTTTTAGGATTTGAAATAGCTCAGCTGGAATTCCATCACCTCCACTAGCTTTGTTCATAGTAATGCTTCCTAAGGCCCACTTGATTTCACACTCCAAGATGTCTGGCTCTAGGTGAGTGATCACACCATTGTGTACAACGTCTCCTGAACCTTTCATCTTGCAAAACTGATATTCTATACTTGTTAAACAGCAACACCAAAATGAGTGAATTTTGTGGTGTGTTAATGATATCTCAGTAAAAATGATTAAAAAAATAATTTTCAGGCTTCCCTGGTGGCAGGGAAAAGAAACTCCCTGCCAATGCAGGAGACATCAGTTCAATCCCTGATTAGGGAAGATTCCACATGCCTTGGAGCAACTAAGCCCTGTGCACCACAACTATTGAGCCTGTGCTCTAGAGCCTGGGAGCCACGACTGCTGAGCCTGTGTGTGTGCCACAACTACTGAAGCCCTTGCTCTAGAGTCCGTGCTCCGCAACAAGAGAAGCCACCAAAATAAGAAGCCCTCGCACTTAAACTATTAATAGAGAGTAGTCCCTGCTTACAACTAAAGAAAAGCCTGCACAGCAATGAAGACCCAGAACAACCGAAAATAAATATTTAAAAATTATTTTAAAAGTCTTTTTAACTCTCCAACAGCCATGTAATACTGTGTCTATTTTGAAATGCAGTTCAAAGGCTATTTCTTGCAGGAAATCTTATGTGTGTCTTCTACTCTCAGTGCCCCAATCCTCAATCTGAGGGTTGTACAAAGCACCAACCTTTGTACACTTTGTACACCAACCTTTGCCACCACTCTGGCCTGGAGACCCTCAGAGTCCAGAGCACTGGGCCCGGGACCTCGGCTGGGGGTCTGGAGCTGGTGTGCTCCTGACTTAGGCTGAGAGGTGGGAGCCTGGACCGCGGTCCCGGATTTTGATGGCAGGATATGTAACCTTGGGCAAAGCACTTCTCTCCACTCCTCAGGGTCCTCATCTGGTTGTAGAAGGCTTGGTGGGCCTCCACTCCCCCAGCTTTTTCTGTAGGGGTGTTGGAGAAGCTTCATCTCCTGAGCCTGGGAGGTGGGCAAGGAGGAAAGTATGGGCTTCTATTTGACAGATGAGGTCACAAGGGCCAGATGGACAAGACCTACTGAGCAAGAGCGAAGGATTCTGCTCTGGATCTCAGCCTGGCTAAACTGCGACATTTGCTTTTCATTGCTCCGGTAGGTGGGCACCCTTTGGGCACCCAGACTCCCTCTGCAGCACGGAAGGTGGCTGGGTGGTTCCAAGGCAGCAGAGTGGCCAACAAGGCCTAGGGTAGGGTGAGGAAGACTCTGAAAAGGACCCCAGCCCCTCCCTGACTTCATCGCCAGGTTCCATTGCCCACTCCTGGTGTTCCATGGACCAGTTGTTCATTTGGGAGGAACTTCTGGGTGGAGATTTTACAGTATAGGGTAGGGGATGGAGTCCAGGAGAATGAAGGGTGTTGGGGTCCAGGGTGCTAGAAAAGGGGCCCAGGACTACAAACCGGGAACTTTTGGCAGGAATGCCAAATTCCTGGAATTCCACCTGTGTCTTGGAGTCCCTGCAGCAGGGTTTCGAACAAGAGACCCCAAGAGCCCATCTTAGGTCCCAGAGAGGCTGGGAGTTCCATCCAGAGAGGCTAGCTTGCTGCGGTGGTGTGGCAGCATCAGGGAGCATCTCCAGCTCTGATGCTTTGCCACTCCTAGGCTGGCCCTTTAAATCCAGACCATGATGCACCTTAGACAGCAAGGGAGGGGAGGGGGACTGCAGGCTGAGGAAGGACTTCATTTCCCAGCAGCCTTGGGGGCACCACACCCCTCCCAGCAGGCACTGACTCACTGCAGACTATTAACCAGTCCAGTGCCATTTTCTACTGGGGTTTTTAAGTGTCCAGCCATTCAGGAGTGAGAGTGGCATTCCCTTGTGGGTGGAATGCCTGGGGCACAGATGGAGCAGGGCAAATCTTTGGGTGTGACAGAGGATTAGGCCTCTTTGCTGCCAGCGTCCTGGCATCGCCCCCAGCGTCCTGGTGCAGACTCCTGAGTCTTCCTCTTTCCGTATACACTCCCTTCCAGAGCCCAGGAGCCCAGCCCCAGTTGGACCCCGTCCCACTCTGCTTCAGTCTTGTCCCCTGGTGCCCGCAGGGATTACCCCTTCGGTCAGGCAGCCGCTTTAATTGATGCAGGGACTACATCTCCCAGCTGCCCTCGGCGAGAACTTCCTGACGCAGCCCCCCTCCCCCGCCCCCCAAACCCGCGGGGATGTGCGGGCCGACTGGGGGAGGTGACTTGATGTCATCGTGAGAAGCTGGGCGGCGGGTGCCGGTGCGCACAGAGCCAGGGCTCCCGCGGTGCCGCGCGGGTCGGATCCCCCGACTTGAGGAGAGGTCTGCGCGCTGCCCCGGCCAGCCCGGAGCCCGCCGGGCGCCCGCGCCCCGACTCGGGGCTGAGTTGGGGGCATGCTCCGGCCCCCCCCGGGGCCAGAGAGAGAACCCAGGAGCGCCGCCGCCCAGCGCCAGCGCCCCGAACCGGACCGCTGCGAAGGAGTCCTGAGCAGCTGCTCCGCTCCCCACAGGCAGCCCCTGGAGGGCCCGTGACCTAAGTCTGAGCGTCTGAGAAGTGAGTGTCCCCCCATTGGGAGGCAGATGAGATTTGGGGGTGAGGAAGGAGAAACTGAGATTGGGGAGGGCGCCAGGTTGTAGGAGGGGGGTGGTATGAGGATAGGGACCCCATTCTTGGAAGAGTCCCTGGTGACCCGATTAGTGGAGCAGGAATGGGGTCCCCATTCTGTTAGGGGCCAGGGATGAGGGCCAAGGTCCCCATTCTAGATAGGGTCTGGCTTGGGGGAGAGGCCCTATTTTGAGGGAGTTGTTTTAGAGCCTGGGGCCTTTATGTCTGGGAGAAGGGAGGCACCTGCACCTCGTTTAGGGTCTGGGCCAGGGTCGGAGGGCAGGAAGATGGGCTGTCAGTGGCAGCCCCACAGGCTGTCCTGAAAGAACTGACAGGCTCTCTGTCTCTTTTTTGCCGGCCTCTCTGCCCTGACTTCTTTTTCAAAAGAGCCAGGCTGGGAACCCTAGCTGGACTCTTCGGACCCTCAGGAAGGACCTGAAACCTGAGCCATCCTCCTGTCTACTGTGCTTGCCCCCCAGGACTGGGCAGTTGCCAAAGGTCCTGGGGGGGGGAGCCCAGGACTGTGGTTGTGCCCACCCCATCCCCCTCACCTCCCGCAGCGCACAGGATGGGCCCAAGTTAGTCAACCCAGCCTCATAAAGCATTCTGCAGCCCCAGAGGGAACCTCAGGGGCCCTGAAGGCTTGACCCACCGCCTAGCCGCCATGGAGACGAAGCTGCCCCCAGCGAGCACCCCCACCAGCCCCTCTTCTCCGGGGCTGTCCCCTGTGCCCCCACCCGACAAGGTGGACGGCTTCTCCCGCCGTTCCCTCCGCAGGGCCCGGCCCCGGCGGTCCCACAGCTCCTCTCAGTTCCGCTATCAGAGCAACCAGCAAGAACTCACTCCACTGCCCCTGCTCAAAGGTGAGCCCGGCTGCTGGCCGCGAGGGGACCCGAGTCCTGGAGTGGGCCAGCGAGCCTTGGGGGTGGGGGAGTGAGAAGCAGCTGGCAGCTGTGATCCGACGGAGTCTGGATGGCCCCTTCCGAGCAAGGGACTCCACCACCTGAGCTGACCCCCACCCCCCAGCCCTCTCGCCCTCTGTGCTGACGCATGGCCTGACTGGCCTGTCATCCTTGGAGGTGGGGCATCTGGAGGTGGTGCCACCCTGGGGGCAGACCAGGGCTAAGGGTGGGGCCTACAGCCTGGGTTCCAGGAAGCCACTAGCAGCCTGGCTGCTGCCAGGGTCCTGGAGCAGGTGCTCAGCATGGCTCCCTGCAGTTGTGGTGTTGTCCCCCCACCTCTGGGTACAGGGCCCCACTAGCTGAGGCAGAGGGCACCTGAGAGACTCCTAGTCCTGGCTCTTCTCCCCACTTCTGGCTCTTAGAACAGAGTGCTACCTAGGAAAGGGAGGCCGTGGCTGTTGGGGGCACCTGTGGAAGGCCCAGGTGTCCAGGGTCTGTAACCATGCTTTCCAATCAGGCCGTCGTGTTCTCTGGGCCTCAGTTAGGATGAAGAGATGAAGCTCCTTTACCTCACAAGAATGGAGGATGGGACAGAAGTGGTTACTTTCTGCAAAGAGTGGGAGATGGCCCAGAAGCATGGGGCATGGGGGCAGAGGAGCCTGCCCTAGGGATTAGGAAGGCCCGCCCCTGCCCAGAGCTGCAGCAGCTGGGGCCTGGGCTCAGATCCTCCTCCCTCCCCAGATGTGCCAGCCTCTGAGCTGCATGAGCTGCTGAGCCGGAAGCTGGCCCAGTGTGGGGTGATGTTTGACTTCTTGGACTGTGTGGCTGACCTGAAGGGGAAGGAGGTGAAGCGGGCGGCACTCAATGAGCTGGTGGAGTGCGTGGGGAGCACCCGGGGGGTCCTCATTGAGCCTGTCTACCCAGACATCATCCGCATGGTGAGCACCTTGGTGCGCATGGGAACCCTACTGCCTGCCCGCGGAGCTCCCAGGCAGAGAATAAACCCATGCTCTTTGGCTTGGCCTTAGGGCCCGTGTCTCCCGCCTGACCCGTCTCCCAGCCCCACTCCTGCCCAGCACCCTGCCAGTGTAGGTCCCTCAGTGGCTCCTGGACTTGTCCCTCCCTGCCCTTTTGCTTACACTCTCCTGAGGCCTGGTGTGCCTTCCTTGTGCCATGGCCTGGCTCATCTGCTGCTTCTTCCATGAAGCCTCTCTCGGTATTCAAACTAGAATCTCCCTTTCGCTGCTTAGAAGGTCCGTCAACCTTACCATTTTCCATCTTGTCTTCCCTGCTGGACTGCACCTGATAGAGGGTGGGGATGTGTCTCATCTGCCCCTCAGTCCCCAACCCCAAGCCCAGGTCTTCCATGAACTAGATGTTCAGGCGGTGATTGCAAAGGAGGGAACTGCTTGCTGAGGCAGGTGCTGAGGCCCGTTAGACTTTGGATGAAGGATGTCCTAGCTTCTGCCTCAGAGGGTTCTTCCTTAAAGAACCCTGACCTGCCCCTCAGATCTCAGTGAATATCTTTCGGACGCTGCCGCCCAGTGAGAACCCTGAATTTGACCCTGAAGAGGATGAGCCCAACCTTGAGCCTTCATGGCCACATCTTCAGGTAGGAGGGCTGGGGAAGACAGGGATATGAGTTTCAGAAGAGACCCGAGGAGGGGGTCGAGGGTCTCCTGAGATCCTGGGCTGTTGGCTGAGGGCCGCAGGGCAGGATGGAGGGGGAGGCAGTTCCTGAACTCACCGTGTCATCTGTCCCCTCCTTCAGCTGGTATATGAGTTTTTCCTGCGTTTCTTGGAGAGCCCAGACTTCCAGCCCTCTGTGGCCAAGAGATATGTGGATCAGAAGTTTGTCTTGATGGTGAAGTGGGGAGCCCAGGCTGGGTGGTGTCATGGGGCAGGGGCAGGCTCTCTGTGGGGGCACAGGGATAGGATAGGAGGAGCCTGGCTTGGTCTCTTTCCCAACCCTGGCTCCCGGCTCCCACAGCTCCTGGAGCTGTTTGACAGCGAGGACCCCCGGGAGCGTGAGTACCTCAAGACCATCTTACACCGGGTCTACGGCAAGTTCCTGGGGCTCCGGGCCTACATCCGCAAACAGTGCAGCCATATCTTCCTCCGGTGGGTGCCTGCTGCCTGCCCCGCCGAAACCTCCGGTGGGAGTGGGGGGAGCTGTGGGAAGAAGACGACAGAGGCAAAGGCTTCTGGGCTAGGGGACCCTGTAGAACTATGGTTTATTGAGTTTTTTCTTGCAGCATGTACTGCTACCAGTAGTATTGCTTATACAGATCCCATGAGATCAACAGAGAAAGGGTATTTATTTCCATTTTACAGATGAGAAAATAGAGGCTGAGAGATGAAATGGTTTTCAGGGACCAGGTCAGTTCAGGGGGTCTAGGATCTAAATCTTTTGATCTTTGTTGTACCAGGCCATAGGACTCAAAGGGATTCTTTCTGTAAAGATGTATTGAGCACCAGTGCCTACTTGGCATCAGGGGCCCATATGGCCTTGTAGTTGAGACTGGCTCTTAAGCTCGATGGCCTGTGTTTGAGTTTGATTCAAATATTTGGGTGAATTTGGGCAAAATATTTGAGCTTTTTCCTAGCTTCCTCGTCTCTAGAATGGGAATGATAACTACACTAACACAGAGATAGTTGTCAAGATGAAATGAGGCAATGCCTTCGCTCACTATAGCTCCTGGACGAAGGCTGGAACTCTGAAACCTTAGCTCTTATTGTTATTGGCTACAAAATAGGTGAGGAATGATCCCTGTCCTCCAGGAGCTCAGGGTATTAGATCCCTTGCTTATTAATTTTAGGGCAAGTTTGAGCTGCTGAGCCCTGATTTCTTCATCTGTGTAATGGATCTAATAAGCTCTACCTCTTGGGATAGTTTTGAGAAATACGTAGCTCAGAATAGACACTCTGTCATTCTTTTGGTTGATTGGCATGAAGAGTGAAGGACTCAGGCTGAGTGCCTGTGGACTGGATGGGACCAGGTAATGAGAGTTAAGTTCTGGCAGACAACGCTTCACAGAAGAGAGGTTTGAGCTGGGACCCAGAGTAGCAGTGGTGGCTGGGCTGAGAGGGTGATATAGAAGTGGGTGTGGATCTCAGTGGGCCTGGTTTGGTGTTTGGGGGAGAGAGCACAGCCTCTGGGATGGAAGAGAGCACAGCCTCTGGGTTGGGAGAGAGCTGGGTTAGTGTGCAGGGCTGGGGTGGGTAGGCAGGGTGGTTGAAAGGAGGGCTGGGCCTGCTCCAATTGCCTTGAACCTTGTGCATCCTTCTCTTTCTCTCAAAGGTTCATCTATGAATTTGAACACTTCAACGGCGTTGCTGAGCTGCTGGAGATCTTAGGAAGGTGACTCTCTCTGGGCCTCAGCTGGAGCATCTGGAGGATTCTGGGAGGAGGGATGGAGGCCCAGTCATCCCAGCCCTCTTCATCTCCTGTCCTCTCCTCAGCATCATCAATGGCTTTGCACTGCCCCTGAAGACGGAGCACAAGCAGTTCCTGGTTCGAGTCCTGATTCCCCTGCACTCTGTCAAGTCGCTGTCTGTCTTTCATGCCCAGGTGAGGCCCAGGCCGGGCCCTGCCATAGTGGAGAGGTCCTGAGGGTCAGGGCAGCCACCCGGACTGGCAGGGTCAGCCTGACACTCTGACTCCAGGCGGTCTAAAACATGAACTCATGGGATCCTCTCTCACCTTTTTCTTGACTAATTCTCTTCCGTTTACCTTAGAGAATCCCCACGATCCTTTCAGGCCGATCTTAGACATCAGCTCTCTGAAGGCCCCTCCCTCTTAACTTGCTCTGGGCAGGATTAGGCTCTCCTCTTTCTATATTCCCATAGATCATGATACAGATTGTGGTTATGGAACCTTTTATAAAATTTATAAGGATTGGTTTGCTGAATATTTCCCCTGTAGGATCATTATTGTGTCCCTACACATCAAACACGGTGCCTGGTATGTCCTAGGTGGTCAGTAAATGCTTGGTGAATGAGTGAAGAGTAAATGAGCCAATATCTGGTGTCCTCTCCTGACCCCTGTCCTCTTTCTCTCTGCCTACCCCTCCACCACCCTACCCCTGCTCCCTTGCAGCTGGCATACTGTGTGGTGCAGTTTCTGGAGAAGGATGCAACCCTGACAGAGCATGTGAGTACCTCTGGTGTGTGTGCTAAATTGCTTCAGTCTTGTCCGACTCTTTGTGGCCCTATAGACTATAGCCCGCCAGGCTCCTCTGTCCTTGGGATTCTCCAGGCAAGAATACTGGAGTGGGTTGTCGTGCCCTCCTCCAGGGATCTTCCCAACCCAGGGATTGAACCATGTCTTGTGCGTCTCCTGCATTGCAGGTGGATTCTTTACCACTGAGCCACCAGGGACCTCAAGTACCTCTGGTGGGGGAGGCAACCTGGTGTCCTGGCAGGCCTGACTCCTTTCTGCCTCAACTTCCACAGGTGATCCGGGGGCTGCTCAAATACTGGCCAAAAACCTGTACCCAGAAAGAGGTATGAAGGAGGGCTCTGGTGTCCACTGCAGGGAGGCTGGGAAGGCTTGGCTTCCCGAAGGCAGTCGGGTGTATGTTGGGGGAGATGGGAACCGTCGCCCTGTGTCCCTGCCCCCACCCCAGGTGATGTTTCTGGGGGAGATGGAGGAGATTCTGGATGTTATTGAGCCCTCACAGTTCGTGAAGATCCAGGAGCCCCTCTTCAAGCAGGTGGCCCGCTGTGTGTCCAGCCCCCACTTCCAGGTACGGGTGGGGACAGGTGGGGTGAGAGCCAGGGTATGGACTGGAAGGTTGGCAGGTTGACCTCACACAGCTTCCCCTGCCCTCAGTTTCTCCTCTGGACCTTCCTGGGTCTGATAATGTGGAGATGCTGGACTCAGGGTCAGGAGACGTTCCAGTGGCTGAGGAGATTCGAGCAAATCACTTCACCACTCTGAGTTGGATTAAACTTCCTTATCTGTAGAATGGGCCAACTGGGTGGAGAGGGGAACTGAAGAGATGGTAGCATAAGCACATCTGGTAAACTGAAATGGATGTTTACCAAATGTCCATGAATGGGATGGATGGTGGTCATCACCTTCCCCCTTTCTTAGTGGCCTTACATTTCATTAGCCTCACAGAGACCAGCAAGGCTTCACCACTCCATCCAGGCTGGATGTAACCAGTGTTCTCCTACACATGTATGCAGACTTTCATTTTTATAAGCCGTAACCTGGTGGTTGTCAATTCTTCCTCACAGTGACTCTGGCACTTCAGTTTACTAAATACCTCATATAATTCTTATAACAGCCATATGGAGGTAGCTATTATTACCCAAATTTACAGACTTGAAAACTGAGGCTGAGGGGTAAATTGCCTTTCCCAAAGTCATGTGGCCAGTGTGTAGTGGAGCTGGGATTCACTTTGAGCACTGGACTCCAAATCCAGTGTTCTTTGCACCTCACCATGTTGGTCAGATGAACCCTGAAGATGGAGTGTAAGGAGGACAGCGTGCCCTGGGTTTGGGGCTGGGTCTGATTCCAGGACAGGCACCTGCAGGGAAGCCACTGAGGCGCTTACTCTGCCATCTCACTGCCCCAGGTTGCAGAGCGGGCTCTGTATTTCTGGAACAATGAGTATATCCTGAGCCTCATTGAGGACAATTGCCACACTGTGCTGCCTGCTGTGTTTGGGACCCTCTACCAAGTCTCCAAGGAGCACTGGAATCAGTGAGTGCCAGGCTTTGACCTGACCCACAGAGGCTAGGGCAGGGCCAGCCAGTCCAGAACTGGGGTTACTCCTAGCTGGAGAGGATCAGGGAAGGCATCTGAAGGTGGTGGAGGGGTGGTGAAAGGGGAAGGAAAAGGGTAGTGCTTGTGGTGTTCAGGGCTGCAGGCTGTGTTTGGGACTCAGAGATAGGCAGAATGCTGGAGTGGGAGGTGGGACCCAACTGAAATTGTTCTCATCTCTCACCTCATCCTTGTCCCTGCCAAGAACCATTGTGTCTCTGATTTACAATGTGCTCAAGACCTTCATGGAGATGAATGGGAAGCTGTTTGATGAGCTCACGGCCTCCTACAAGCTGGAAAAGCAGCAGTGAGTGCTGAGAGGCTGGGCATGGAGGGAGAGGGGAGAAAAGCAGGAAAAGGACCAGCTCCTAAGGGTTGGAGGGAACCTAAAAGGACAACCCATATCCCACCTGGTCAGATGTTTAAAGTCTCTCCCTATGGTCTTGTCATGTGCTGGGCCATCTGTGCCCAGCTTCCCACTGCACCCTCCAATTATCCTCCCAAGTACTTCCTCCTAGTATGGAGGTTACTGGTAGCTCAGTGGTAAAGAATCTGCCTGCCAATGCGGAGATGCAGGTTTGATCCCTGGATCAGATAGATCCCCTGGAGCAGGAAAGAGCTACCCATTCCAGTATTCTTGCCTGGAAAATCCCATGGATCGGGAAGCCTGGTGGGCTACAGTCCATGGGGACATGACTTAGCAACTAAACAATGTAACAACAGCCCTTCAGGCGAGGCCTCTCAGGGCCAGGCTGATCCATCTACTCCATTACCATCAGCTGGGACCTGTCTCTCCCGTGTTTTCTCCCCAACTGGAAGATTCCCACTGAGTCTCTTTGCAGGTGGGGTGGTGGTGAGGGAGTTAGATTGCAGTTGGAGCTCCAGGAAGGGAACTGCCTCTCCCTCTCTCCCCAGGGAGCAGCAGAAGGCCCGGGAACGTCAGGAGCTGTGGCAAGGCCTGGAGGAGCTGCAGCTACGCCGGTTACAGGGGACCCAGGGGGCGAAAGAGGCCCCGCTCCAGCGGCTTACACCCCAGGTCACCGGTGGAGGTCAGAGCTAAAGATCCCCAGAAGGGGAGGAGCTAAACCCAGAGCTATCAGTCCCTCCACCCTCCCTCCTGCCCAGGGGCCCAGAGAGATATACACCCGCTCCTGGCCTTGCCAGTGGGGGCTCGGAGGGCTCCCTGCCTGGCCCAGCATGGGCAGTTTCCTCTGAGGGGAGAGGAGGAGAGATGGTGGTCCTGGCAACATAATTCTCAGGCCCTCCTGGCAGGACTGGACCAGGGTGCGCTTGATCAGGAAGCGGCCATTGGGGACTGCCCTGCCCCACAAAGCTGGGCTCCAGACTGCAGGCAGGTTCCCACCCCCCGCTCCCAGCCTAGGGCAAGGGGACGCAGCCCCTCGCCTGCCCCACCTTGTGCCAGCGCGAGGTCCTTCCTCACCCCACCATGGGATCCATGGTCTATTTATTCTCCCCCAGCTCCCCTGCAACACAGACCTTATCCTGGGCCCGGGGCACTCCCCTCCCCTCTCCTCCCTGGCCCTGTACATCCTTGTCCCCTTTTTATTTATTGGGCAGGGGGAGGGGTAGGGCACAGGCAGATGATTCCCTGTGTCCTGGGACAAGGGGGGTGGTCACAGTAACTGTGGTCTGTTCCCCTTTCCATGGCCGGGGGTAGATTTAATAAAGAGAGAAACTCACGATCTGCTTGCTTTATTTAGGGGTAGGGACAAGGGGAAGGTGAACTGATGAAGGACGGGTTTGGAAGCCAGGCAGAGGTGGGGAAGAGGCAGAAACCCCCCTCTTTTCAGAGGGTTGGACCTGTTATCCTTACTGAGGTTCAGGATATATGGGCTACACTCCAACTCTAAACCCTGTGACCAGGGGGAGGGGAAGGGGGGAAGGATGGGCTAGTAGCGCGAGAGGCGACACATGTCACACTGGCAGGCCCTGGCCGTGAAGATCTCCAGCTCCTCCTTCCGGTTTCCCCCACAGTGCAGCTGCACCTTCACCTGTAGGAGAGGTGGGTGTCTGCTCCAGGCTCCTTTCTTAGGCCATCTTAGATCCCTGCCTCCTCTGTCTCCGCAACCCCAGCGAGCCACTGCCAAGCTCAGCCCCCTCACCTTCCTCAGGCTGCTGATGGTACAGCACTGAGACACGGAGGTGATGTTGTGTCGATAGCCACTGGCCACCAGCACGGAGTACCGGGAAGGGAAGGCGCTGGACTCGCAGTGGCCCACACAGGCCTGTGCCACATGGGAGCCCTGGCAGGTGCCTTGGCGGTCACTTCTCACCGTCACGTTGAAGGCTAGGAGACAGGGGAGTGGTAAATGGTGCCTTGGCGAAGGCTTGCCCAGCGCCTGCCGCCTGAGCCGCACTGGGCCCCTCAAGGGTGCTGCCTGCCCCGCCTTGGTCCAATCCATCCGCTCTTTGCTTCCACCCAGCTCTCTGCCCCCAGAGTCACTTACGGTGCAAGTGGCAGCCTGGGATGGCGGCCTGTCGACTCTGGCCTTCAGTGACCGCCAGGAGCAGCAGGCAGAGGAGCAGGGTTCGGGGGGACGCCATGGGCATCTGAAACACAGAGGGTGGATAGATATTTCTAGGTGGGTGGCAGGTGTAGGGGAGGAGCTCTTGACATGCTGCAGCCTCTGGGTGAATGAGCCGGGGCTAGGCTGGTCTGTTTGACTGGGGTGAGGCATGCCTTAGGGGCTGTCTTTCCTCGTGTGTGCCTTTGGGTGTATGTGTATGTGCATGTATGTGTGTACCCATCCTCTCTGGATGGATGTGAGTGTGAGCAGCTGTCCCAGTGTGACTCGCGTGTCAGCCCACTGCAGTGATTCTCCCCAGGAATCTCCTCCACCATCTGGAGCACAAACCTCTGCCTCCCTCCACCTGCCGCATCTGGGCCTGCAGGACCCTTAGCTACAGCCCCCAGGCCCTCCCGGGGCTCTGCCTCAGTGAGCTCACCACTTCTGAACGGATTGTTGAATGGCTCCTCTTGCCTCCTGCTGGTCTCCAGCCGATGCTGGCTCTCCGAGTTTTTATTCGCCATCATCCTGGAGCCACGCCTTCTTGGAGATCAGCTTTCAGGCCTGCCTCTCTTCTGCCCGAAGCCTCACAGCAAAACCACCTGGGAGATCCTGCTCTTCTCTGAGGTGTGGTCCTCAGGGGTGGTTTCTGCTTTCCAGCTGTCCTATGGCTGCCTGTGGCCCAGGGCTGGGGAAGTGAGGTGTAGAGAGAAGGCCAGGACCTGGCAGAGGGGGCAGTGTGTGTGCGCTTGGGGGGAGAGGGCTCTGGACTGGGCTGAGTTGTGGCCACCTGGATTCTCTTCTTTGCTGTGTGACCTCAGGCAGGACACTTCTGTTTAGGGCTTTGCCAGCCCAACCTTAAAGTGATTAAACTCAGCCCTGCCTATCTCTTTTACCCACTGCAAAGGTAAGGGTGGAGAGGAGATTCTTACGGACAAGGGAGGTGATAGTGTCTCACTGACAATACCAGTGGGGATACCCTGAGAGGTGCGTCATGGCAGAGCCAGGGGAGAGAGGGGCAGGGGGTTCTAAGTTCATTTCAGAGCTTCACGTTCACTGTCAAGTGGATGACATCTCATTCCGGGGGTCAGCTGCAGGGTGGGGTCCCCCTAGTTCATGGAATAACAGGGACCCAACACTTGGAAGAGCCTGAAGCCATCAACCCCAGCAGATCCAATCATTTAGTCCAGCCCTGGCTCTGGTGTGGCAGGTGGAGGCAACTAAGTTTCAGAGAAGGAAATTTACTGAAGGTCACACAGCTAGTTCATGGCAGGGCTAATCTGGAACCCAAATCTGCTGTTCATGCATGGTGCTAAATTATACCTGGGGCAAGAATGTGGCAAGTTAGAAAAAGACCCCTCATCAGCGAGAGCCACAGGGGCTGGGGCAGGGGAGAAATCAGAAGGAAGCCAGTGCTAACTCTGGCCCCGCACACCCCAGGGCTATAGTCTCACTGACCTGCTCAGAGAAGCAGAGCCAACCACACAGACAGCCAGAGCTGGAAGGCACTTGAGAGCTCATCAAATCCTACCCTTTCATTTTCCAGATGAGAAAATAAGAACCAGAAAGGAAAGTGACTTTGCCAAGGGTTCATTGTAAGCTTGGAAGTCAGAATGGCACTACTCAAATCTCCAGACTCTGGAGCTGAGCCTCTGGACAGCTTTGTAAAGCAGGCTGTGTTTGGGACAGGAGGGCAAAGGCTGTAAACACAACTTGTCCCTAGTCCTCCAGTCCTCATGCAGAGTGACTTCCCCTTCAGCACTTCTCCCCTCAGGTCCCAGGCCCTTCAGTGGCCCACCTCATCTGTCCTCTCCAGCTAAGGGAAAGGTGTCAGAACAAGGGGTCTCCAAGAGACCCCTTTAGCAGTCCAGCCCTAACTTTTCCATTTACCATGAGACACTTCCAGCATGACAGATAATGAGCTCTGTTCAAAGAGTAGGAGTAACAAGGGCTCATTACCTTACAAAGTGGCCTATTCTAATACTGGTCATCTCTCCAGTTAAAAAATGCCTCTAACTACACTGACTTCAAGTTAATCCAGTAAACTGGGCTGCATTACTGTCAAGAGCCAAAGGAGTAGCTAGATGAGAAGAATTTATCTATGAAGAGACTGTATTTTGGGGCCAATGGGGTGAACCGACAAGACATGATTTCTTGAGGGGCAGCAGGGCTCAGGACATGGAGTCTTGCGAGACCCCCATTCTCTAACCTGGCCAGGAGAGTTGAAGATTTGAGGTCAAGTACAGATTCCACCTACCCAAAGTGTTCTGTCAACAACTGGATCCCTATATCTTGAGAAAAGAGTTTGCTCTCTCTCTATCCCCACTGAAATTCAGTCATTAAGTCTTCATAAATAATTATTGTCATTAGAAATCAAAGTGCCAGAGATGAAAGACCCAACTGGCCCATTGGGCAGTAAAATTCTCAGACTAGAGCATTTTAGAAACTTACATTCTTAGTTATTTAAATTGGGTGAGGACATTCCTTTGTAAAGAGGCAAATGACAGGACAGACCCACAAGAGGACTCAAGGAGTCTGGGGCTTTCGTTCTCCACGACTGGAACGGCGTAAGCAGAGAGTAGAGTGGGAAGGGTCACTGCCCCTCCCACTGCTGCATTTAGGAGGCTCACTGGCTGCTCTTTCTGAAGAAATACCTAAACGGGAAGAGAGAGCTGCAGAAGGAGAGCAGAGCAGGTTGAGACCCCAGAGGTCCAGTTCCTGTCTCCCAGGTCCCATTAAGGCTCTATTATTAGCTAGGGCATTTCTTCTCTGAGACCACTGATTGGAAATTCAAGTCTGAAACAGCATTTGAAAAGGTACCCAAGTTAAATTATACTCTGGAAGTATAAATAAAGAACAATAGCAATGAGATGGCTGAGCTCTAGACAGATGAAGGGATTTGTTTTATACTCTGCAAAAAGGACTCTGAAGACAGAGCCTAGGTTCAGAGAGAAGAATGGAACTATTTTAGTAATGAAATCAACTGAATAACCCAAACACAATAAGAATGGTTGTTGTCCAAGTAACATTTGGGATATCAGATTCAATGCTGGGCACATCAGGGTGGGGTAGGTTAGTTAGGACCCTAAAGCTCTATCTCATTTCCATCATTTGTTCTGCACAAAATAGAGATTTATAAGGGTAATCTCTTTCTTTTCTAGTCTACTTTCCCTGAGAGATTCAATGGGGCTAAGTTTAATGGCAGCAGAGATGTCTTACGTCAGAAACCCAAAGAAGCCACTGGTTCCCAGCTCTGCCAGTCCTTCAGCTGGAGGTGCATTGTTTTGCTGCGATGGTGGGATAGTCTTCCCTACCAGGCTGTCCTCCCACTTAGAATCTGCAAGGGAAACACTCAGGCAGGGAAAGGGCTACTTGCATGTGAGCAGGAGAAGGCAGGACACCAAGCATGAGCCAAGAGCAGCCTCAAACCAGGATAAGTGAAGCCAGGTGCACTGTTTGCTCTGATCTTCTCAATTTCATCCCAGCTCAGTAAGAGGCTATTCTGACTTTGGAGTATTTCCAAAGTCAGGTCGAGATTTTTTACACTGCTCAAATTCTAGACACCTACCATAGCTGGTGTGTCTACACATGGATTGACAACTTGTTGGAGAACTCACTTTGCTCATGTGCCTGCATCTGTGATAACTGCATCCACACTGAATTCTCATGCTGAGTGAAAGATCAGCAAGCCGAAAGGGCGACACCTTGACGTGCATTCCCAGCCCCTGCCAAGCACCATCTGCACCTTCGATATTGACACTAATGCCCCAAAGAGAAGAGGAGGAGAGACAGCTTCCCAGAGGTTGTTCTCTGGGATAGAAAAGCAAAGCATATCCCTCCCAACTTTTCTGTAAAACTTACATGGAATATCCTGAAATTGTGGGAGCACCAATTTTGCTATCAGAAGCACAAGAACATGCATTGCCTCTTTCACTCCATTTGGGAACTGCAGGGGCTCCTATTACCCCAGAGCATGCCCCCAGACTGAATGGCCAACAAGCGCCTCCACGGAAGCAAGGCACATTGCCCACTGAGTGTGCCCAGACTCAGAGCTCCGTGCTGCTTTGCTCATCAGGGGACTAAAGAGGACAGGATGCTTATCAGAGGAGAACAAATATGAATTTCCCAGAACCTACCCTGGTCCTGGACATCGGTGACATCAAATGCTGGGTCTTCTGGCATTCTTGCTGGGTTTTTCTTTTTCTGTTCTGATGAAAAGACCAAGAAAAGTCTTAAACTTTACTCTTTTCCAGCTTAGGGGTCTGAATGCTATTTGCTGGTGAAGAGATTTCCCATCAGTGCTGGGGTCTGGCTTCTGACTGCCCAGGCAGGTTCTATTTTTCTGTCCTTTTCCCATATCAGCTTCCCAAACACTGTCCTTCTAAAATCATAATGTTTAACAGACAAGAACAAACCAAGCTGGGTGTACCTTACCATTCCATGTTTCTGAGTGGCAGCTATTGCCAAGGACAGAATTTCAAGGTTTCAGAAATCAGGAGGACCTTTATTTTACCGTGGAGAAAAGTATAATCTATATGGTAAAACTGACATATAAACTAAGTACTATAAGTCAGTGTGATAAGACTACCCTATCAGTATATATAGAGTGCTGTGGTTGCTGAGGCAGTTGTGAAGAGAGTGGGTGGTGGTTAGACAAGGAAGACTTCACAGGGGAAGTGTTATTTATGTGGGGCCTCGATGGACAGCATCAAGGAGTCAAAGAGAGCCGGGCATTCCAGACAAGGACATGATGTACAAGGGCACATTGCCATTAACATGTAAATATGATCAACGTGGCTAGAGCCAGCAGAAACATGACTGTGGCATAAGCAGCCAGCACACCACAATACAATCTTACTGTTTCTCCCTGTGCTACTGCCCTATAGACCTTCCCCTGTACTTTGAAAAGGACACTCTATAGCCTGGTTCCAAGCCTATAATATTCTCTGAGACACCTTGATAGTCAGAAACACGGTTTATGTATTTCTTTTTGGGAATCACTGCCAGCTGGTCACTTCCCTCATTGAGGCAAAACCTGAGGCTTGACCACCCAGCAGTGCTGAGGAGTTCTTGAGCCATTTTGCCGGTGAAGAATTCTGTAGCAAGCTGCTGCAGGCTGTCAGGGTGAATCAAGGGGGCAGAGGCACAGCAATGCCAGGAAGGGGAGGACAGGTCCTCCATGCTGAGCATGACTGATATTGCTGGTAACCGTTTCCACAAACCCTTAAATCCCAGACCACATGGGCAGCCACCTAAGTCCTACTCCTACAAAAGTGAAAAGAACTCTTGGGCAGAAGGAGACTACCTCTCACTTCTTCTATATAGTTTAAGGTGAAGTCACTCAGTCGTGTCCGACTCTTTGTGGCCCCGTGGACTGTAGCCTACCAGGCTCCTCCGTCCATGGGATTCTCCAGGCAAAAATACTGGAGTGGGTTGCCATTTGGGGTGGAGGGGAATTTAGAGGCCCTAGATATGATTTCTAGCTTGAGGGAATGATTCTCACGAACTTAAGGAAACTACGGTTTGCCATTTTAATCCTACTGCATTGGCCCTAAGGAAAGCATCGACTAAGGTTGGAAGTGGGGACCAGAAGCGCAAAGGCCCTGGGGCAGAGGTACAGCCTATCTCTGAACCAGTGGAAATTTCCATGTAACAGAGCCTTTATGCTCTCCTGAAATCTTGACAGAGGTTTCCTCAGGCAAATGTTGTAAGAGAGGAAAAACATTATAGCCTGAAATAAAACTGAGGGTACCATCCAGGACATCCAGCCACACATAATACCCTGAAAACCTGATGCAAAGCTGTCCCCTGTACGTTCAGGGTCACCTCTGCTTGGAAGTGCAGGTCAAGCAAGCAGAGGCGGAAAAGAAAGCTACGTGCACAGCAGTCTTATTTCCCTTCTAGACCATTCATCTGCTCTCTTCCATTTTTTATCCTTTTAAAGTCTAGATCTCTAGATCTGGGAACTGAAGTAACAAAAGGAATGAGTCTGCCCTTCTTATCCATTCTCCCTAAACACCTCTGATGAAACAGGGACCTTATTCAGCTATGTGTTGTATTCTTCTGAGCTTTCCCTGCACAGGCTCCCTATGTGTACAGAGTGCACAATCCATACTGACTGGGTTTCTACACCTTAACTTCCCCCAAGGGGGAGCGAAGATATCAAGCACTGGACCAAAGGAGCATGTTCAATTCTTTGGCTCTTAATGACTTGACTAAGAGTCACCGTGATCACGTTAATTTAGGAGACGTCTGCTCTCTGGGAACAGGGTCTACAATGGAGATCATTTGGGCTTTGAGTCAAAATCAATAAACATATTCCTTTTCTTTCTTTCTCAGAGTCTTTTTCTAACCCACTATCAGGCTGACAAGGTAATTATGTTAAGAAACTGTGGGTTCTTGAGGGAGATGATGCGTCAGACTAAGAATAGGAAGGTACAAAGGGTAGAGAGTGAGGGAAGTGTTCCTTTAATAGTAATTATCTTGGTTGTATAAAGTGTCTTTGTTCTCCAGAGCTTCATGTACTCTTCTTGTACTTTCTAAATTCTTCTTCCCTCTTGAAAGGATGAGTGTATAGAGGGAAACCATCTGCTGAAATCACTCCTTGGGCCAGTTGGCCATGGGTATAATAACATGGCTCTGTACCCTGCCCCTGCCTACAGAGGCAGAGGTCTTTGTCTTTAAGGGTTCACTCTACTCCAACAAAATGGTAAACTCCTGGGAAAAAACTAGATTTTATATGTTTGTGTGCACTCCAGCACCTAACACAATGCCTGGCAAACAGGGGACAGAATTGTTTAGAAATGAATATCAGTTTTCTGCTTAAAAATGTTTTAGGGAATTCCTATGATCTTGAAGGTGGCTTTATGACCTTTTAGGATGCAGCCTGTGCTGACCCCTCCAGTAGGTCACTAAAAGCACTGTACCTTATACTCTTTCCACTTGGCCTAAGTGCTTGGCGCTACCCTGAGCTACTCTGGGAACTCTCTCTCACGTCCACTTGGTCTCAGTGAGGTTCTCCTTTGTGGTCCCTTTGTCCCCTGGGCTTCCTTTATTCCTGTTCATAGCACATTTATCATAAATTGTCTGCCCAGCTTTACATTTTCAGCACTGTTGCGGGAGAGTGTGCTTGCTAGTACTTGGCACACAGTAGATACTCAATAAATGTTTGCTGAATGAATGAATATATAAATGTTTACTCAATAAGTGATCATGTTTTGGATCCTGGGAAGGTGAGGAGGTGAGCTAGGAAATAAAGGTCAGAGCTGCTTTGTAGCTATGGTGGAGAAGAAAAGTCACAAATAACAGCTATTTCAAGGAAAAAGGGCATTATTTTAGGGACTATTATGGAAAAGAAGCCCTAAAATGGAGGAGTAGCAGATGTATGAATATCTAAATGGAGAACAGACCTCACAAAATGAATCAAGTATTATTGAGGCTGACCCATCACTGCTGTAAATGAAGTTTTCTTTAACCAGTATCCTTTGCTGATACAAACCTATTTTGTCTGTAAAAATTAGATGTTCCCAGACTCAGACTCCAGTGCAGATGAGGGCAAAAAGCTTTCGAAAAAAAATTCTACACTGGATCTCACCTCAACTTAACAGACCTATTTTCTTTTTCAACTGCAGAGAATAAAAAAGCAGCTCTTTAAGCTAAGAGAAGGCTTTTTAACAAAAGGATTCATCGATGTGTGTATTATGCAGCTACATTTAGGACAGGCTGTGGCAAGGGTGGATGGCTGAAAGTTGTTCTGCAGACAGGGAAACCTGTCTGAGGTTTCCAGAATGAGTGCAGTGAATTCAGTCTGTACTTAGGACCAAGATATGCTGGTAAAAGGAATCCTGACTCGTAACCAAACAGAAATAGCCAAGAGTCTTGAAGTCTCCATTTTGGTGCATACCCTCCTGGTTTCCACAGGGGGCTTCTTTTTCTTGAGCCCTTGACTGGAAGTCCCCATCTCGGCCCTAAAGTGGGAGGAAAAAAAGCCCAAGAAACATTATTGGCAGCGGCAACATCATCACATTCAAGCAAAAGTGTCCCAGATGAATATTTCAGCAGGTTGGCTATTTTTATGCCACTCCTGGCCTGTAGAATAAATTGTGTGGCCAAATTCTCTTTGGGTGCTGCTTTAATTCACAGCAGAATCACAATTTGAGACACTTGGGGATCTAGAGGTTGAGGAAGGGAAAATGTGATCGACAGCAGGATTTTGAAATACTTGGTTGGGCATCAAAACACAGAGAAAAGGAAGATATAGGCCCCTTCTCCGTGAAAAATTCAGTCAAACAGAACCAAGCAAAGCTTCATACCTCCAAGCACCCTCACATCCCACCTGTCTGGGGAAGGAATTTCCCACCTCTTCGCTGACACGTGCATTTGGACACTGTAGGGGTCAGCTCCTGCGTGGCCTACCCTCACAGCCCCATGCATCCTCACTGCCCTTGCATGTCTTGGTGCCCACATAATACCAGGAAAAGAACACTTGCTTTCTGTGAACCTGAGTTGAAAGCACTTTGGGTTGAGGAGCAAACCACACCTTGGATTATTCCAGTATCTCTCTGTGGGTGCTAATATGAAAAACTGAATTGTCTTACTGACTCATTCTGTCCCTGACAGAGAATCAAAAGAAGAAATAAGTAGCCCCTACAATAGTAACATCAACATGTTAAGAGTTGTGCTCAACACTCCCCGTAATTTGCAGCACCTCAGCCAGTAATTGAGGCATACCCTCTTACAGACATCTATGTTTCGGCCTGTATTACCTCTTAAGGTAGAGTTCCAAAAGCTGCACAGGCTCCGCATGCAGCAGACACAACCACCCACACCTGCTGGAAAAGTGAGAGCAGGCACAAAAATATACTGCTCACTGCATAACTAAGATTATATTTTATTCTTTCTCACTCTTTTGAGGCTTTCCCTATGTTCATGTATAATACTGTGGGACTTCATATCTTATGCCTTCTGAGTGTCTTTTCTTTTTTCTTTCTCTTTTTTGGCTGCACTGCTTGGCTTGCTGTTGTTTAGTTGCTCAGTCCTGTCCGACTCTTTGAGACACCATGGACTGCAGCCTGCCAGCCTCGTCTATCCATGAGATTTCCCAGGCAAGAACACTGGAGTGGGTTGCCATTTCCTTCTTCAGGGGATCTTCCTGACCCAGGGATCAGACCTGAGTCTCCTCCATTGGCAAGCGGATTCTTTACCCCTGAGCCACCAAGATCTTAGTTCCCCAACCAGGGATGGAACCTGTGGCCCCTGCAGTGGAAGCTCAGAGTCCTAACACTGGACCACCAGGGAATTCCCTCAGTCTTCACTGAGGATAATGAACAGAAGCATTCTACTTTGCTGAGGAAGTAGATTTGCAAATTACATTGCAAATACCAACTTGCTTCCTTCCCTTAGTCTACCCACCCAAATAAGCAGCTATGAATAAAGCCCTGAGACAGAGTGACTCACCCTAACAGAGGGCAAGGCCTAACTAGAAGGCAGGGTTTAGTGCCTCACCCAACACCACTGACCTGTCCAGCCCTGGCCTGGCTGGGGAGCTGGGCACTTCTCTGCATTTTCGTTTCTTCAGCACAGCTTCTGCTGCTTTCTTCTCTGCCAGGACCTTCAGAGAGGAACCAGATTCCTGAGACTTTTCCTTTTCCAGAGTTGCTCACATGAGGGCACAGTGAAGAGAACTGCCTATCTATAAATTGCCAAAGGCAGCTTCTAACATCAGTTTTGTAAGTAAGGATAGACAAAGTCTCAGAAATCTAGCCAAGAAGATAAAAAATTCTCAAGTATACAATCCTTATTGGACCTGGGCAACAACCAAGGGGCAAAAGAGAAGAGCAAAACATGAGATAATAAGAATCAATAAAGGCAATTTTCATTTTATAAAGAAAAGGCAAACTTACCAACCCAAGAGGACTGCTATTCATTGATTTTCCTACAATAGGAAATTTGAATATCATAAATGAAGCAAGGCTGTTTCTTCACTGACTTCTTAGAACTGGTCCTAGATAAAACTTTGGTGTGTGCCCTTTTCCCTTTTCCCTGGTATCAGTTTTCCTAGAAATACTGTGTCTCCAAACTTTTTTCCTCCTTTATTTTATTGTCATCTACAAGTCATGTGGAGATAACGTGGTGAGAGGTGACCTGACTCCACTGTGTCATCTACTAATAAGTCACTTAAAGGGATGATCCCTATTATGAAAGAAAAAAGGTAGAACTTATGGCATCAGTGACAGATGAATTGAGATATTTTGAGATAATGCCTTTGTACTTTTTTTTTTCCAAATCAAACTGGTAGATGTCCCTTGTCCCTCTAATTGTAAAAATAACAATGGCCCCGAGATTTAAAATCTGGAGATATGTTTAAGATATTACTAAGATGAAAGTCATTAAATACTCTAAAATGGAAGGAATTATTTATATCATAGGTTATTTTTCATTGAGTTATTACCCTGTCACACTGTACGTTCCATTTCCCTGTACACATTTAATATTTTCAACAACTCAATGACTATTATTAGTTTTCACCATTTCACAAAGGAGGCATACAAAGATTGAGTAATTTATCTAAAAGGTCACACAAAAATTTATCTAAAAGGTCAAGTGGCAAATCCACCAAGATTTGAACCAGGAAGTCTAGCTTGGAGGACATGCTCCTGACTTTTGCAGTGTCAGTGTGGGTGCTTGATCTGGCTATTTCACCACATTCAGCACTGCTAACCTGTGGATGTTCAACCGCCCCCTTTTCCTTCTCCTCTACCTGCAGTTTCATCGTTCTACTTACCTGGTGACAGATTTTCATGAAACCATTTCATCTCCACGTACAGAGTGAAAACAAATGGATAAGGGACCAAGACAGCTTCCCCATGTTTGAACTTCAGATGGGACACTCTTTCCCATTTGCTTTTATCTGGCAAATGTGCTAAGGAGTGAGGATGTAGCAAGTATGAATCCCTGAGTACTATTTTAGAGGAAAGGCTTCATCTCCTTTCCTTGACCTACCCTCCAAACTGCACGGGTTTGCTGCTTCCACTTAAATCTACAGTGTGAATTGTAGTTCATTTCCCCCCAGGAAAGAAAGGATACAGGGAAATACAATAAAGTGTTCCGTAGCAAATGGCTGTAAATTATCCAGGTTTCCTAAGACTGCACGAATAGAATCCTGAAAAAAAAATGTGAAATAACTTTAATACTAATTTCAGCCAGTCTATCAATTTATCTCTATCACTGTTCTTCACATAGCCTATACTCTTTTAGAGTCCAACTACTTGCTGTTTCCTGAATATACCTTCCACTTCTCCACTTCTCTGCTCTGGCCTGAAATACCTTTTAGTCTATCATCATATGACTAAATTCCACTTATTCTTTTATGGCACAACTCAAAAGCCATCTCCTCCACAAAATTTTCCCTGATTTCCCAAGTAGAATTAACTACAGGTCTCACATTTCACAGTAGTTAGCCTTGGGCCTTTACTATACTCCATGCATCTTTTTTTCCCCCCTTCTGTGCTTTCAGGCTTGTGAAATCTTAATTCCTTGACCAGAGATTGAACTCTGGCCCGGCAGTGAAAGTGATGAGTCCTAACCACTGGATTGCCAGAGAATTCCCTCCATGTACATATTTTTATTTTCTTTACTAAGAAATCTTGAAGTAGAATATATATCTGATTTACCTTAGCATCCCTTCTCTACCATAGTGGATGAAGCATAATAGGTCCTCAACAAATAGATGCTGGATTTGTTGCTCAGTTCTGTTGGACTCTCTATGACCCTATGGACTGCAGCCCACCAGGCTCCTCTGTCCATGAAATTCTCCAGGCAAGAATACTGGAGTGGGTAGCCATTCCCTTCTCCAGGGGATCTTCTCGAGCCGGGGACTGAATCCCATCACAGGCAGATTCTTTACCATCTGAGCCACCAGGAAAGCCCCAATGAATAATATTGGTATTTATTTATATGTACTTATTTTGCTTTTGTTTATGTCAAACCTTTTCTTCTATTGTCTTTAAATCTTAATTATTTAGTCTCTAATTAACCTATGCTTATTAGTATATGGGCAAAGAGTCTGACATGACTGAGCACTCGCCGCGACTCAAGAACCCTTTAAGATAAAAGATTTCTGTTATCCTCATTTTACCAATGAGGAAACTAAGACAGAGAGAGGTACAGTGATTTATGGAAGGCTACTCAGCTAGTAATGATGGAGTTAAGACACGAACCCAGGCAGTGGGGCTCCAGAGCTTACACTCCTAACCATTAGACTAAACTGCTTATCAATATGTTTTCTAAGTGAATGCCAAAGGATAACTTCTGCTTCAAAACTAATGAGAGAAAAGAAAAAAAAGAAATATAAAAAGCACTTCAAAAAGTTTTAGGGAATTCCCTGGTGGTCCAGTGGCTAAGACTCCACACTCCCATTGCAGGAGGCATGGTTTTGATCCCTGGTCAGGGAACTAGATTTTGCATGCTGCAACAAAGAGTTCACATGCTGCAACAAAGCCTGAAGATCCTGCAACTAAGACCCATGCAGCCAAATAAATAAATGTTTAAAAAAAGACAACATTTTTATATGATTATAAGTGATATAAGTGTTCTCTAGCTACCATTAGATGAACTATTGTGCAGCAAGAACCGCATACGTCTATTTCTAATCCTCACTACAATCCTGAAAACTGATATTATTTATCAATCTTACCGACAGGTAAGGAAACAGACTCATATAAGGAAGACAAATTTCCCAAAAATTGTACTGTGAAGGCAGAACTCGAGTTCAAAATTTCATTGGTTCTAAAGACTATGTTTGCAATATTTTACTGCCCTGAGCTTTTCTCTGCCCATATTAAGTGAAGCAAAGTGAAATAAATTTTGTTCTACTCATAATTAAAATAAGCAGAAAACTGTCATGGTCCTATGTTAAAATAATTGCTATTTATAATGATGCCTCTGAGGTCCTCAAAGATCCTAATGTATTTTTCAACACACAGCTAAAGAGTACCTTTAAGGCTTTGACTCAACTTTTTGGTTTCACAGTTTTGCATTTGTGTATGCAATTATATTCAAATTCTTTGAAATGTGGCAGCATATGTCTTTATAAATCACAACAGTCATAGATCACTCAGTCATGAAGTTAGGAAAGAATACACTAGTTTAAAACTCTCATATTATGAATGAGGCAAATAAGACCCAGACAGATAAGTGATTTGCTAAGGCTCACACATTTCTCAGTGGCTCAGCCAGGACTAGAAACCAGGGCCAGCCCCCAGAACTCTAATTCCTTGTCCAATGCTTTCACCAGTTTACAAATTTGTCCACCTTCTTTGTCTTCTTCTTGAGGGAGAATCTAAAGCCATTAGAGTTGGGTAGGAAAGGATGAAAATGAAGTGGAAATATAGCAGATGCAAATGTTTCCAATTAAAATGAAGACACAGCAGCCTTGTCTGTGTATTTACAGTTGAGTTTCCTGAACGTCAAGTACCAGGCAGTGGTTGGGATGGTGAGGTTTCCCAGAGCCCTGGAAGGCAGCAGTCCTCCGGATGCTTTCTCTATGCCAGCCACCACAAAAGACAGCTGCCCATGGCTGGGAACTCTAGTGGAAACAAAATCGCTCTTAGCCTCAAAGGTGCTGACACTTCAACTAAGAAAATTGAGAAAGAGTATAGGCTTTAATTTCCCTGGAAAAACAGTAACCTTTCTCTGCAGAAGAAATGTGGCAGGAAGAAGTCAAATAATCAAGCAGAGATTGTGACTAAGTTTGTAGGAAACAAGTAAAATCTAAATAGGGATGCATCCTCAGCTTAAAAAACAACATTCCCAGAAATTGTCTGCTTCTTTCCCTACCTCCAGCTCCTGGACGATGACTTCCTTGTTTTCTACCTCTTCCCCTCTAGAAGGTAAACAGACAAGAAGTAAGTAAGCCAAGAAGAAAAGCTCTGGAGACAGCAGACTCTAGTAAAAAGT
Source organism: Aepyceros melampus (assembly GCA_006408695.1). Classification (NCBI taxonomy): domain Eukaryota; kingdom Metazoa; phylum Chordata; class Mammalia; order Artiodactyla; family Bovidae; genus Aepyceros; species Aepyceros melampus. Next base: position 114,255 of record SJXQ01006826.1, read on the forward strand.
GGTATTTCCAATGAGCTATGGGAAATAGACGGGGAAACAGTGGAAACAGTGTCAGACTTTATTTTGGGGGGCTCCAAAATCACTGCAGATGGTGACTGCAGCCATGAAATTAAAAGACACTTACTCCTTGGAAGAAAAGTTATGACCAACCTAGATAGTACATTCAAAAGCAGAGACATTACTTTGCCGACTAAGGTCCGTCTAGTCAAGGCTATGGTTGTTTCAGTAGTCATGTATGGATGTGAGTTGGACTGTGAAGAAGGCCGAGCGCTGAAGAATTGATGCTTCTGAACTGTGGTGTTGGAGAAGACTCTTGAGAGTCCCTTGGACTGCAAGGAGATCCAACCTGTCCATTCTGAAGGACATCGGCCGTGGGCTTTCTTTGGAAGGAATGATGCTAAAGCTAAAACTCCAGTACTTTGGCCACCTCATGCAAGGGTTGACTCATTGGAAAAGACTCTGATGCTGGGAGGGACTGGGGGCAGGAGAGGGGGACGACAGAGGATAAGATGGCTGGATGGCATCACTGACTCAATGGGCGTGAGTCTGAGTGAACTCCGGGAGTTGGTGATGGACAGGGAGCCCTGGCGTGCTTCGATTCATGGGGTTGCAAAGAGTTGGACAGGACTGAGCGACTGAACTGAACTGAACTGAAGGGAACATAACTAAATAACAATTGTATGTGCTGACGCAGTGCTCAAGGGAAGAAGAGCTTACTAGGTGGTGTAGACAGAAAACTGGTACAGGCTGTACCAAAATATCTTCTCCATTACCCTGCCAAGACCTGACATTTCCACTGTTAAAGTTAATAATTGATTAGACCAGTAGTACAAGTGTAATCTGTGGACCTCTGGGGGTCCTCAAGACCCTTTCAAGGAGTCTCCAAGGGCAAAGTTAGTTTCATAATACTACTAAGATAGTACTTGCCTTTTTCACTATGTTGACATTTGTATCATAGTGCAAAATCTGTGGTGAAAATGCTCGTGCCTTAGCACAGATCTAGTCAGTTGCACTAAACTGTACTAGCAATTGTAGCCATCTTTGCCATCACACAGGAAAAAAAATTTCAATTCCATTTAATGTGTTAGAGGAAGAAGTAAAGCCTTAATAATTCTATAAATCTCACCCCCCGAATAACGGATTTTTAATATATTCTGTGATAAAACAGGAAGTATGGATAAAGCGTTTCTGCGGCATACCAGAAGACAGTGGTTCTCTTGAGAAGTACCTGCACGACTGTTTAAGTTGCAAACTGAACCATGTTTTTTTCATATTTTACTTGACTGGTCAGCTGACAGATAAACGATGGTGCTTATTCAGACTTGGGAATGTGACAGACATTTTCTCAAAGGCGAACAGTGAGCTTATCAATAAAACTGACAGTATTTGTTGTTAAGGATAAATTTTTGGATTTCAAGTAAAATTTCGAATTTTGGAAAACTTTTATCTACCACTGGGGGTTGACAACTTCCTAATACTTGGAGACTTTTCTGATAAGATTGGTAGTGACACTAGCAAATATTTTTTTTGACACTGTATAATGAAGTATGTTGACATTTGAACAATCGGCATGTGAAACTATTTTCCAAGCGACCACAGAAACACTTCAGGTTACAAAATCATTCTAGGTAAAAGATAGATCAGCTTTCAAAGAACAAGATAGACCAATGGATTTTAATGTTGCAGAGATCAGAAAGTACAGTGATATAATTTCAGATTCCACATTGCAACTAACCTTTAAAAAACTACTATATTTTTTAAAAATGAAACTGAGTTTCCTGGTTGTCTAGTGGTTAGGACTCGGCACTTTTACTACTGTGGCCTGGGGTTCAATCTCTGGTCCTGGAACTGAGATCCCACAAGTTGTGCTGTGCAGCCAAAAAAAAAAAAAAACACAAAAAAACCAATTTTTTTTAATTTAAAAAAATAATAAAAGTTTAAAAAGAAACAAAATAAACCACTATTATTTGTAGTTTTGATGCAGGGCCAAGGAAGAATATCCACAATGATCTGAGAAGACTATTAATATATTCCTACCTTTCCCTACTACAAATATTTGTTGTTCAGTTGATCAGTAGTGTCCAACTCTGCAATCCCATGGACTGCAGCATGCTGGCTTCCCTGTCCTTCACTGTCTCCTAGAGTTTGCTCAAACCCACGTCCACTGAGTCAATGATGCCATCCAATCACCTCTGTTGCTCCTTCTCCTCCTGCCCTCAATCTTTCCCAGCATCGGGATCTTTTCCAATGAGTTGGCTCTTCACATCAGATGGCCAAAGGATTAGAGCTTCAGCTTCAGCATCAGTCCTTCCAATAAATATTCAGAGTTGATTTCCTTTAGGATTGACTAGTTTGATCTCCTTGCTGTCCAAGGGAGTCTCAAGAGTCTTCTCCAGCACTATGGTTTGAAAGCACCAATTCTTCGGTGCTTAGCCTTCTCTATGGTCCAACTCTCACATCTATACATGACTACTGGAAAACCATACTTTTGACTATATGGACCTTTGTCAGCAAATATATGTAAAGCTACATATATATGTAAAGCTGAATTTTCCATGTAATTCAACCAAAAGAAAAAATTCACAACAGATTAAATGTAAAAGCAAATATGATAATCTAAGTTTTTTATTAAGCCAGACATTAATGAGATTTGCAGAAATTTAATATGATGTCAATCCTCCCATTAATTTTTTGCTTTAGAAAATATGGTTTAGTCAAAAAGTTGTGTTTGACTCTTTTGCCACTCCACGGACTCCATGGGATTCTTCAGGCAAAAATACTGGAGTATATAGTTATTTTTAATAAAAATATATTAAAACTTAATGGGTATATCATTATTTAAAAATTAATATTATACATTTAAAAGTTGTGGTAAAATACATATAACCTCAACTTTTTCATTTTAATTATTTTTTTAAGTATATAATTCAGTGGCATTAATTAATGGGTTGGCCAAAAATTTCATTCAGGTTTTTCCATATGATATTACATTCAAAACCATGGCTTGCAGTCAGCACTACCTTATTTCTAAAACTTATTTCCACAAATAGAAACATTATGCTCTTTAAACAATAACTCCTCATTCTTCCCTCTACCAAGCCTGTCTCTATGAGTTTTCCTATTTTAATATTTCATATAAGCAGAATCATATTAGATTTACCCTGTTGTGACTGGCATATACCTAGGAATGAAATTGCTGGGTCATATGGTAATATGGTCATATGGTAAGGGCTTCCCTGGTGGCTCAGATGGTAAAGCATCTGCCTACAATGCGGGAGATCGTTTCGATCCCTTGGTCGGGAAGATCCTCTGGAGAAGGAAATGGCAACTCACTCCAGTATTCTTGCCTGGAAAATCTCATGGATGGAGCCTGGTAGGCTACAGTCCATGGGGTCTCAAAGAGTCGGACACAACTGAGCAACTTCACTTCTTCATGGTAATTTTAACTTTTTAAGGAACTGCTAAACCAGTTTCCATAGTATAGGCATCATTTTACATTCCACCAGCAATGTATGGAAGTTCCAATTTCTCCACATCCTTGTCAACAACTGTTGTTTTGTTTTTTAATTATAGCTATCCTAGTAGGTGTGAAGTGGTATATCATTGCAATTTTGATTTGTATTTTCCTAGTGACTAAAGATATTGAGCATTTTTTCATGTGCTTACTGGCCATTTGTATATCTTCTTTAGAGAAATGTCTATTCAAGTCCTTTGTTCATTTTCAATTGGATTGTTTATCTTTTGTTGTTGAGTTGTAGTTTCTTTTATATTCTGGATATTAAGCTCTTATCAGATACATGGTTTGCAAATATTTTCTCTCATCTGTGGTTTTCCTTTTCACTCTGTTAGTAGGGTTCTTAGACATATAAATTTTATAAAATCAACTAAATACAATTTATCTAATTTCTTTTGAGGCCTGTGTTGGTGTTGTATTTAAGAAACCACTGCCAAATCCAAAGTCATAAAGATTTGCCCCTATGTTTTATTCTAAGAGTTTTAGTTTTAGCTCTTATTTAGGTCTTTGATCCATTTTAACTATAGTATATTGTGTAAGATAAGGGTCTAACTTTATTCTTCTGCATGTGGATATCCAGTTTTCCCAGAACCATTTGTTAAAGAAATTGTTCTTTCCCATTGAATGCTCTTGGCATTCTAGTCAAAAATCAATTGACCATAGATGTTAGTGAGGTTTTATTTCTGGGCTCTCAATTCTATACTATTTCTTGGTTTATATGTCTGTCCTTATGCAGTACCACACTTTTTGATTACTTGTAGCTTTGTAGGACGGAGAAGGCAATGGCACCCCACTCCCGTACACTTGCCTGGGAAATCCCATGGATGGAGGAGCCTCGTAGGCTAAAGTCTATGGGGTCACTAAGAGTCGGACACAACTGAGCGACTTCACTTTCACTTTTCACTTTCATGCATTGGAGAAGGAAATGGCAATCCACTCCAGTGTTCTTGCCTGGAGAATCCCAGGGACAGAGGAGCCTGGTGGGCTTCCGTCTATGGGGTCGCACAGGTCGGACACTACTGATGCGACTTAGCAGCAGCAGCAGCAGCAGCAGCAGCAGCTTTGTAGGAAGTTTTTTAATTGGCAAGTATGAGTACTTCAAATCTGTTCTTTTCTAAGATTGTTTTGGCTATTTGGGACCCCTTGAAATTTGATATGAATTTTAGGTTGGGTTTGTACATTTGCAAAAAAAAAACAGTGCCATTGGGATTTTGCTAGGGATTATACTGAATCCGCTGATTGCTTGAGTACTGTTTTCATCTTAACAATATATATATTTGGCTTCACCACAGGGCATGCAGGATCTTATTAACAGTTCCCTAACCACAGATCAAACCTCTGCCTCTGTCAGTGAAAGCACAGAGTCCCAATCACTGGATTGCCAGGGAATTCCCATCTTAACAATATTAAGTCCTCCAATCCATGAACATAGATATCTTTCTAATTAATTAATCAAGTTTTTTGGCCTCTCTGCATGGCTTGTGGAATCTTAAATTCCCTGACCAGGGATTAAATCCAGCTCTGACAGTGGAAGTGCTGGGTCCTAACCACTAGATCACCATGGAATTCCCACAGAGTCTTTCTATTTAGGTCTCCTTTAATTTCTCTCAGAAATATTTTTTAGTTTTCAGCATGCGAGTCTTGTACCTCATTGGTTGAATTTATTGCTAAGAATTTTTTCTTTTTGATACTATTGTAAGAAAAATTATTTTAATTTTCTTTTCAGAAATTACTGCTAGTTTACTGCTAGTGTATACAAATCAACTGATGTTGATTTAGTATAACTTTGCTGAATTCATTGATAAGGTTTAACAGTTTTTTGTTGGTTTGTGTGGGTTTTTTAGGTTTTTCCACATATAAGATCATGCCAGGAATTCCCTGGCAGTCTAGTCATTAGGACTCCATGCTTTCGCTGCCAAAAGCTCAAGTTCATTCCCTAGTTGTGGATCTAAGATCTCAGAAGCCATGTGGTGCAGCCAAAAAAGAAAAAAAAAGATCACATCATCTGCAAACAGAGATAGTTTCACTTCTCCTTTCCAATATGTATGCATTTTATTTCTTTTTCTTGACTAATTGCTCTGGCTAGAACTCTAGTACTATGATGAATAGAAGTGATGAAAGTGGGCATCCTTATCTTGTTCCTGATCTTAAGGAAAAAGCTTAAGTTTTTCACCATTGAGTATGTTGTTAGCTGTGAGTTTTTCATATATAGACTTTATATTGAGGAAGCTCCCTTCTATTCCTAGTTTTTTTTTTTTTATCATGAAAAGGTGCTAGATTTGGTCAAATGCCTTTTCTGCATCCATTGAGAGGGTCTCTTCTTTCTATTAATGTGGTGTATTATACTGATTGATTTTTATATACCAAACCATCCTTGCATTCCTGGGGTAGTCTCAGGAATATAAACAATGCCAATCTTATTAATTTTTAAAAATATGGCTATTTTAAATAAAATGTTATAGTATTTTTAAATTAATAATTATTTAAGATTGTTCTTTTGATTTTACATGGTAAATATTGACAGGTATGACTCATTTAATCAAAAACTCTTTGGAAGCCTCAATTTTAAGACTGCAAAGGGGTCCTAAGATAATTTGAGAACCACTGCCCCAAAGGTATGCTATTTTACTAATTTTAAAACTTATATGAATAATAAATATATAGAACATAACATACTTGGAAAAGACAGCTACAAGGTGCTGCTTCAGCCAGTCTCCTGGACTTGGTGAAGGCAAAGAAGGAATGACCTGTGGGAATGTATTAACCTGTGTTTGTAAAGGCCGCCCTCCTAGTTTTAAAATTACCTGATGCTGTTGCCATATCTAATTTTGAATTTATACACGTTGGGTCCTGCATGAAGAAATCTCGTCTCTGGAAATGGGTAGGTGAAAGGTTTTAAACTCATTGCTTCCAAACAGTAACCTAAATAAAATAAAATTATTAAAGAATTACAAAAAAGCTAAATATGGTTCATTATGTATGGGAAATAAAGCCTGCCCAATCTGTAGCATCTCTTCATCAGTATAATGTCCAGTTTTCAGTATCATTGCCTTGTCCCAGGCTCAGTTCTAATATTAATTACCTGGACCATTTCCCCACCTGCATGGGGACGATACATGATATTCTGAGATAATCTTTATATTTGAAGTCAGAAGACCTAAGTTAAAGTTTTGCTGTTTACCTTATGATCTTGTACAAATTACTTCTTTTCCATGAGACTAATGATACTAATATCTGATGATAACAGGGTTTTTGTTAGGATTAAATCTGTCTCCCAAATATCTCTTGCATCTGTTCTCATCCCTTGCCCCCATTTTCTCTGGAACCTAGGCCAATGTGAAGAGGGCTCAAATCAAATAATGAAACAGTTCAAAGGATGCACCAGTAAGAGGCAATTGGGAACACCTCTGCTGTTAATTTTCTATGACGTTCAGGAATTAGCACACCTTCCTGCTACAGCCAATGCAGTAAATAAGGATGTATACTAATGTTTTAAAGTCTTGCCAAGGAGGGCCTTATCTTCCCTACCTCTCAACTATTCTTCTTCACCACTTATGAGAGGACCCTGAGCCACAAGAGTGCCCCCTATTCTTCTAGCACTTACTAGTTTTACTTTTCCTATTCCAGAATCTCTACTCACTTAAGGGCCTCCCTGTGGGAAACTAAGAAGAAGAAATGGAAAACAAAATATGGCATGCCTCTTCTACTCCAAGAGAGCACTTGGTATGCACTCAGAGGACTTTTCTATGCCTCTTTTTATTTGTAAAGTAGAGATAATGAGCCTTGTACTTTCTGTCTCTTCATATGGAAGTTTAAATAATAAATAATGAGAGCAAAAGGTCCGGAGTTTCTAGGATCAAATCTACCTATATACAATGCAAGGTATTGATTTCAGAGGCAGCTGAGCTAAGGTAGACAGAACAAGCACAAAGTAAGAATAATTTATGTTTTAATCTCAGTTCCATTATCCCTACATAGTTTTTCTGGGCCTTGGTTTTATTATTTATACAATAACAACAACTTAGGTATATAACAACTAACAATTTTTTGTAATACCCTATTCTAAGTACCTTAATATAGATCTTACTTAAGTCTCACAAAAAGCCTATGAAGTAAGTAGTCTAAATTTGATAGATGAGGAAATTGAAGTACTGAGAGATGAAGTAAGTTTTCTATGGCTATGGATTTTGGAATTGGAATTCAAACTGAGGCAGTGTTAATTGAGACTTGATGGTCTTAATCACTTTTCCACACTGCTTCCTGGGGTTGTTAGAAAGCAAAACAACAACAACAACAACAACAACAACATATAATGACTATAAAATCATTTTGCAAGTACTAACATATTATACACACATAAAGAACTATTTTCATTATTCTTTCCTCCATATTACCCTGATTCCATGCCTACTCAGCAGGGAGAACTCTAATATGTAGGTTGGAAGATCTATGTGCCCAAAGAATGGCATTTCCCACAATTTCCAAAGTTCAAGTCTGGGGCTGCCAGTAAAGAGATATCCCAGTGTCCGATCTTGGCTGCTTGAGATTAGAATGACAGGAGGCTGGAGCCAAAACCCGAGACTATTTAGACTAGAACTGCACTCAAAAGTGAAAATAAATAGTTGGTGCCAACTTCAAAGTTACCAGAGGGGAAATACTGTTCACATCCTGAGAAAAACTTGCACATTCTCCATGCCCTAGGCATGGCAAGAACCCACGCTAGATTTGGTAAGTGTTTTTGGTGCTATATGACTTTACCAAGTAGGCAGCGACCACCTGATGAGACTTAGGTTGCTGCCACAAAAACTGAGCCCTTAATTATTCAGAGGGTTCTTCTAAAATGCAGTCACCTCTCTCCACAGACTGAGGACTGGGTCCATCAGAGCAAAGGAAATGAAGAACATTTGCTGGAAATGACAATCCAGAGAGGAAACTTCATGTGCTGTGCTACAGCTGGCTGGCTGAAAGAAGTAAAAACAATCCTCTTCTAGCTGGGGCCTGTTCCTGTTAATTGCTGCCTGCCTGCTTCAGAAGCAAACACCACACACTAATCATTCTATTTGAAAATAAAGACTAGACAGCATAATCCCAAACAACACATAGTAGCAGTGGTTCAAAGATTCACAAGGTTATTTTCCAACATGAGTACTGCAGTCATGGTGACACTATGTCCCAGGAACATATCATTAAGTTGATGAGATCTTACAGATGAAAGGTCAGACTCTCTGCCAATTTTAGGTGATTATAAAACATGATGCCTTTAAAACAAAAGAAGAGAAGTTATAGGTAATATGGAATAGTGGGAAAGACGCAGGATTTGGAATTGGAGGACCAAGGCTTGAGTCCTAGCTCTGCCTCTTAACAGTCATTCGACCTTAATCAAGTCACTTAGCTTTTTCATTTCTCAATCTCTACATCTCTAAAAGGGGAATACACTTATCCCTGAAATTTCTGTGAGGATTAAATGAAATAATGCTGTAAAAAGCACTTCACAAATGCTTGGTAATTATATTAACATTAGCTCTTTTGATAGATTTGAAGTTTCTCTCTTAATGCTTTACTAGAAAAGCAAACTCGAGAGAAGTATTTAGCTTTAATATCAGTACAAAATCTGACAAATTTCAATTAAGACTCTTTCCTTGAAATTCCCCAATAATATATTTAAATGACACATAGGCACCGATGTTAAAAAGGGAGATTTTTTAAGGTTTTAGTAATTTGTCTCACATAAAGAAACATTTGGGTCACTACACAGAACTTGAATCAGTGCTGAAAGAAATATGAAGATAATGATATGACTACTGAAGCTGAAAGAGGAGATCATGCAGAAGTACTGGCATTAAATATATCTGGTGATACTTGATGGGAAAACCCTCCACAGTGTTAATAAAAGAGCTTTCATAAGCATTCATTAAAAATACATTTACCGAGCAGGTCTAACATAACAGGCTCTGTGACCGATAATGAGTTTGGGCCAAAAGAAAAAAAACAGGGAAATCCCACTCATGCTATGAATCCAACATCCAAGTTTTAGAACTGAGGTTGAGGACAGAAGCTTGGCTTCTCCTTTTACCTTCAGAAGTCCTTGGCTAGTTTCAAAAGTCTGCCTGCCTTTGCTAAATAGATCCAAACTCTCTGAAAACCTATATTTCCAATGAGATTCATGCTTCCCTATAGCTGAAGTGCCCTTTATTTCAGAGGAGACAAAAAGAAGTGAATTCATCAAAGAAGGAAATGACTGCTATAGGTCACATAACTTAGTTTGGAACCAGGATTAGCCCCCAAGATTGTTGAATCCTTTGGCTGGATTACATTTTCCATAACACATCACCTGATCATTTTATAATGATCTATAACCCTGGTCAATTGCATAAATCTGGATAGCATCCTCAATTTGGGTACAAAGACATCAAGCCAAAGTACAGCATTTCCAGATTAAATTTCTTAGGATTATATCTTGGGATATAAAGGGTTTCTTCACATTTGTTTGTCTTTGAGCTCTATTTTCAAAAGGAACTATTCTCAGTTTCCTCACCTTGCAGGGTGACTAGGATGATTAACGAAATAATGCATGTATAATTGCTTATTGCAGTGCTCTATGCGTAGGTTATTCAATAAAGAATAGCCATTTTAAAAGCAAAACAAATCCAAGAGTTAAGATATAGGACAAGAAGAGCTGATCTAAGACTACCCAAGATTCTTCTATGCCTACTGATGTCATTCTTTCCCATTAGACTTCTACCTACTCTTTCTGGTAAGACACAATCTTTAAAACATCACTGGCATTTATTCAGAAATATATTTGCAACTGGAACTGTGTCAGATTTTGTTTTGCTTTGTTTGGGAGGGGAGAAGTAACTAAATCTTCTAACAGAGGAATAGGAAGGTGTCCTGAAATGAAATCAAAAGGCCTTAATGAACAATAGGGCAGAAAGGAGATTAAGTCAACTTCTTAAGTTACTCTTTACACCTAAATGGCTTTTCCACTTTCATTTTAACCATCCTAAAAGCTAATGGAAGAATTATCTTTGGTCAATAGGTCTAGGACTGTGCTCCTTACTTGGAAAAAGCAATAGAATGGTATCTAATCTCACCACCCTGCCCATTAGTTGTTGCTTGTTACATGAAGATCCTTGGAGAGAAAATGGCAACCCACTCCAATATTCTTGCCTCAAGAATCCCATGGACAGAAGAGCCTGGCAGGCTACAGTCCAAGGGGTCACAAGAGTCAGACACAACTTAATGACTAAACCACCACATGAAGATCAACCTGTTAGCATTCATATCACACTGAATTCACTGCAGAACTCTAAAAATCCTAATCCCAGGAATCCTAAAAGCATTTGAATGTAAAACTGCAGGCAATGAGGGATATTTTATTTTTTGGTTACACCACTGGGTGAATTGCCCTGAAGCAGTACCTGCAAAGATTTTTAAATGATAAAAAAGCATCAGTACTTTCAGAAGGGCAAATGGTGAAGAGAATATCCTTAGCTAAAGAGAAAGAAGCATCTCTTGCAGTTTTGAGCTATAAACTTTGAGTCCTTGATGTACATATCTCAAGGGTCTTAGTGACAGAAGACGGATTAAAGTGTGAAAAGCAAGCTTCTAAAATATACAGCTTTGGTCTTGGCATGAAAAAATGGTAGATTCTGAAGAAATGAAGTTAATAAAAAAACTATACTACTTTTTACACAAAGAGCAAATTTCACACAGGAAATCTGAAATATTTTACTGCCTTTAATTCTGGTGAGATACTAGGAAGATAAAAATTATATTCACTAGCTTTACAAAAAGATAAACCTGACATGAGGAGATCACCTAATTTGACCAAGGTCATACATCAAGAGCAAGACTAAAACACAGATGTATTGTTAAAGCAAGGTGTCAAGAATATAGTTACCTTATGAATTATCCTAGACTCAATATTAGCCTCAATTCTTTATATCTTTATATTTTACCACCTAAGTATAACTCTAAAATAACAGAATCAGGCATAACTGCTAAGAAACATAAAATTTAGCACTTTGAAAGATAATCAGACCATAGGGATCTGATGAATAAAATCTTACATTTATAAAAGCACTTTCAGTTTATACAATGCTTTTCCCATCTATCCCTATCTTATAAGATTCAAAAACATCTATTGAAGTAGGCAGGGCGATTCAGCTAACTTACACTTCATGCTAAATGCTCTCCTAATTTTTATCTGATTTGATCCTCTCGATCTTATATTCATTCAATATTTATTCATTCAGTTCACAATTATCTGCATACCAACTATGTTCCAGAAACTTAACTGCTGGAGATAAAGTGGGGAATAATAAGAACTCAGTCACTACCTGCAAAGAGCTTACAAATAATTTTAAGGATGATGACTGCTACAAAAAAGGACAGGGTAACATAGGAACATGACAGAGAACCCTAACCTAGAATGGAAGTCAGGGAACTTTATGTAAGTGACTCATATTTGAAGGATAAGTATGAGTTGGGAAAGACACAAACGGCGAGTGGGTGAGGGGCCTGATGTAGGTACAAGAAAAGCAGATTCAACAGTCCTCAGTTGAGAGAGACTGCTGTCATTTCAAGAGTGAGAAGTATAGTACTTCTGAACACAGTTGGCAAGAAGTGTGACAAACTAAGACTACAAACATAAACAGTGAGTTATCACACATTTGATAGCCTACTATGTATCAGGCATTTCTTTCAGCAATGATAGAGCAGGTAATAAGAAAGACATGATTCTTTGTCTTTAACAGCTTAGATTTCAGGAAGTTTGGAGAGCAATAAAAAACACATAAATAAATCAATGTAATTTGAAGTACTGTAAGTATTATGAAGAAAATAAAACAGGGTTTTGTAGTAGAGAGTGACTGGGAGACTGATTTAATGTGGCCAGTGAAGGGCTTTCAGAAGAGATCAAACTGAGTTATGGCTTTAATGGAAAGTGAAACAACAAAGTCAAGGGGAAAAGCATTCCAAGCAGGAAAAAACAAGCACAGATGCCCTGTGATGACTGGTAGTTAAATGACAGAAAGGTCAGTGTGACTGGAGCACAGAGGATGAAGACTTGAGTAGAAAGAAATGAAGTCAGAGAGCTAGGCAAGAGCCACATCATATAAAGGCTGCCAGCCACTGTAGAGTTGCAATTTTATGCTAGTAAAAGTGAAAGTTGCTCAGTCGTTCTGACTCTTTGCAACACCATGGACTATACAGTCCATGGAATTCTCCAGGCCAGAATACTGGAGTGGGTAGCCTTTCCCTTCTCCAGTGGATCTTCTCAACCCAGGGATCGAACGCAGGACTCCTAAAAAGAAGTGTAATTATTTGATTTATGCTTTAGAAACAGTATTCTGGCTGCCAAGAGAAAGAAGAACTGAAGAGTTGTAGTAGTCCAGCAGAAAGATGCTTCAGATTCAGACTTGGAGGTCTTAGTAGTCAGTAACTACTTAAATTGGGGGTATATTTTAGACTGATGGACTAGATGTGGGAATCAAGAATGGCTCTTGATTTTGGCCTATACTATTAGACAGGTAATAGTACACACCCTTTACTGAGATGGAGAATTCAGAAGAAAAAGATTTGCCATTCTAGGGAATTCTCTGGCAGTCCAGCAGTTAGGACTCTAGGATTTCACTGCCAAAGGCCCAAGTTCAATCTCTGGCAGGGGAACTAAGATCCCATAAGCTGCTTGGTGCCACCAAAAAAAAAAAAAAGATTCGCCATTTTCTTTCTGTTCTGGGTAAGCATGAGAGGCCTGTTAGATATCCCAGTGGATATGTCAAGGGGGTGGTCTCTTGGTATGCAAGGAGTGTAAATCAGGATAGAAATACAAACTTGAGTTATCAGTGTTTAGACGGTATTTGAAGATGGTATTGGAAGCTATTTGAAGAGTAAGATCATCCAGGAGAAAATACAGATAGAGAAGGAAAGAGGGCCTTCCTCATAGGCCAGGCTATGAACTGTGAAGTCTATCCAAAGAACAATCAGAAGGCATTGAAGGGCATAATAAAGAGATGACATGATCATGTATCTGTGGGTTTAAAAAAAAACAAACAAACCAAAAAATCAAAACAATCCCTCTGATTGTAATGTAGGAAATAACCCAGAACCAGAACAGATGAAAGAGGCTCCATTAGGAGACTCCTGTGGTTCCTGGCAGAAGCTGATAATAGCCTGGTTTATAGTGATGAGAGTAGAGATGAAAGAAGTGGTCTGGCTTAGAAGACGTCTAGTCATGATTTGGTGACTTGACAGGGTAAGGAAGAAGTCCAGACAAGGATTGTGAGCTGCTTGAACAAACAACTGAAAAATAAAGATACCTCTTCCCCCCGCCAAAAAAGGAGCCTTAGAAAGTAAGTTTTTGAGGGGAAGATAATTGAGTCCATTTTAGGATATGCTCAGTGTTAAGGTGCCCACAGATATCTAGACATTCTAGGTAGGCTGTCGGATATTGTGGTAGGTTTACTATCTGCAGATTAAGGAATTAAAGTTCAGGAAAGTCAAGGACGTAGGGTCAAGTGTACCTTTTCCAGATGCCAAGATTCAAGGATCTGAGTAACTGAACAGAGAGATCTCACTGAAAGCTATGAGTCAAATATTGATACTTACTTCCTAGATTCAGTCAGGCATCTGAAAACAAAAAATTCATTCAAATCATTAAGACATGATGTGACAAGACATATTTCGATGAAAGAAGTCATGTTTTCACGCCAACTCCTCAGCCTGAGTTAGAGGATGGTTACGAACCAGAACGATGGCTTTTGTGTGCAGCTTTGTTTTTTTAAGAGGCTGTGGTGAGGGGGAGCTGGGGGGCTCAGAAGACTGGATCTGTGCCAGAGGCAGCACTTCGTGCTGGGTGTGGTGTGGCTGCAAGAACTCTCCCTCGGGTTCCTTCACCTCAAACCTGCTCACTCGCCCGGGGAAGGGTATATGGACATAGTTCGGTGCCTGCCTGGCTTCCATCCCTGCTCACTTGGTTACCCCGACCTGAACTCCAGGCCGCCGCCCTAACCACGAGGCCCAGCGCTGGGCGTCCAAAGGGGCCCGGGGCTTCTAAGGCTGCCTCAGGAGGCGGCTGCGGAATAGGGACTGGGCCCGAAATCTCCTTCAGAGAAAGGCGCCAACCTCACTAGAGAAACAGGCCGCTTCCAGTTGTTACCTCAGACCCAAGGACCTCCCAGGCGCGGCCTGGCTCTTTCTTACAGGGGTTCTTCGCGCCTCATCAACTGGCCTCGGCCAGGGTACCCACTAAAGTCTGTTCTTTAAAAAGAGCGGGCGCCGACCTCGCACGAAGCCTGGCTTGCTGACCTGCTCGCCCTCGCGCCCGCAACTCAACTCTCGCCGCGGGCAGACCAGGCCTTCAGCGCACGCGCAACTGCGCACCCAGGTCGCCAGGTAGGCGCGCTCCGAGGCCTGGGCGCGCTCTGCGCGTGCGCGCCGCTGAGACGCTGCCCAGGGGTCGCGCGAGACTGAGACCCGGGACAGCACCCCGCCCGCGGGAGCACGGAATCCCAGTGCCTTTCCCTGGTTCCTGAGCTCCTCTGCCCGTTGGTCTTTCTGTGCCTGGCGTGGGTGGGTCGGGTACCGTGGACCGCGGAGCCCCTACTGTGTGTCGAGCACCGTGCTGGTGCTTTCTGTACACGCGTTCTTTTAACCCTCACCCCTGTACTGTACAGCAGTTATTAATATCCCAGTTCTAAAGAGGCCAGGAAACAGGAGCGACTTGTGGACACGCAAGGACTTGAACACTCAGATGAGTTTTTGTGATTCCAAAGCCCAGCACCTTCCCATCCACTTCCTGCTGATCAAATTCTGACTGCTTTGTGAATTATTAAACGCCTCAGTCCTACATCCAGTGGGTCGGACTGGGTGTCCTGAGTTCCTGATAATGGACCTGCCTACTTGGGAGATACCCCTCAACCACAACTCCTATCCCTGTAGTCCTGCATTCTCCAGTCTTCATTTTTGCTGTTCATGCCATCCCCTCTGCATGGAATACCTCCCCCAACCTGTAAAGCCACTCCATTTTAAAGCCTACTCCATATGCTGACGGCTGAGTCTTGTGTGTTTTTCATACTCAGGACTACTGAGCACCTACTATCAGCTAGTACTCCACAAGGGCCTGGGAAAGCAAGGCAGGAAAAGAGAGGAAAGAAGTGGGAGCAGGAGGGAGAGAGGGAACTAGATGCGAGGAGGATGTCTGCCCCATCCAAAGAGGCCATCTGCCAGCCAGTCACCTACTGAAAGAGGGAAGTGTGGCCTGGTAATATCCAATCTGATTTTCTTGAGAAATCTCCCAAAGTGTTGGCGGGGCTTTCCTAGTGGTCCAGTGGTTAAGAGTCCATCTTACAATGCAGGGATAATGGTTGAGTCCCTGGTCCAGGAAGATCCCACATGCTTTGGACCTGCTAAGCCTGTGCACAACTACTGAGCCTGCACTCTGGAGCCCAGGAGCCAACGAAGGCCGTGCACCCTAGAGGCTGTGCTCGGCGTCAAGAGAAGCCACCACAGTGAGAAGCCAGTGCACCGCAGCTAGAGAGTAGCCCCTGCTCTCCACAAATAGAGAAAGCCTGTGCAGAGCAATGAAAGACCCAGCGCAGCCAAAAGTAAACAAAATTATTTTGAAAATAAAAATGTTGGCGACAGTTGAAAAACTTGAATACACTGTGTGGACTGAAACGAACACTTTGGGGACAGACCTAGCTCTTGAGCCACCTATATGTAGCTCTGACCTTGACTGACTCAGTAAAAGTTGACCAAGTGGATACTGCTTGAGTCCCAGCGCAGGGCACCTCCAGGCCACTATTGGGCTCACATCCCTTGTGCTCTCCAGGCCTGGGAACCAACAGAAAAAAACCTTTTTGGGTAGAGGTGAGGTCAACGCAGGGAAAAGGAATCAGTCTGCTGAGAGCCTGAAGAAAACTGTTGTGTACCTGTGCTGGTTACTTTCTATCTATTTACCTGGACATTGTGTTTGTACCTAAGACTGTGGTAAGGAAGGTCATGAGTCTTACATGACCACCTGTGTAATGTGTGTGAAGATTTCCTGTGGAGGAGGTCCCCTGGCCAGGGATAAAGGACAGAGGAAGTAACCACTGTTTGAACATAAATAGCCCTAAGTTTCAACCAGCTGGAAGGGAAATAGGCAAAAACCCAGGGGATTTCAGAAACCCCTGGGGCATTATTACAACCCCAAATGACCAGACACCTCACTACCAGTCATCTACAACCATGAAGTGTCCAGGGAAACAACAGGAACACATAAACACTTGAAGGGGTCAGACTGAACCACAGTGCTCCCTGGCAGACACATATGTACACACACACACACACACACACACACACACTGCTATTGAGGCATGGAAGCAACATTTGGTGGGTCCAAGGTGACTTCTCAGCCCATGTGTCCCACTGGCATTTCTCCCTGCCCGAGGAGAGTGCCAGCTCCATGTTGGGCTCTATCCTTAGTAATGAGGCCAAAGTTGCTTCCACTGGCTCACGCTGAGGGCCCAGAATGCCATGCAGCTTGTTGTTGTGTCTGACTGTTTGCAACCACATGGTCCATGGGGTCGCACAGAGTCGGACACGACTGAAGCGACTTAGCAGCAGGAGCAGCAGCAGCAGCAGGACCTACACCACGCCAGGCCTCCCTGTCCTTCACCATCCCCTGGAGCTTGTTCAAACTCATGTCCATGGAGTTGGTGATGCCATCCAACCATCTCATCCTCTGTTGTCCCCTTCTCCTCCTATCTTCAATCTTTCCCAGCATCAGGGTCTTTTCTAATGAATCGGCTCTTCGCATCAGGTGGCCAAAGTATTAGAGCTTCAGCTTCAGCATGAGTCTTTCCAACGAATACTCAGGACTGATTTCCTTTAGGATTGACTCGTTGGATACCCTTGCGGTCCAGTTCAGTTCAGTTCAGTCGCTCAGTCGTGTCCGACTCTTTGCCACCCCATGAATCGCAGTACGCCAGGCCTCCCTGTCCATCACCAGCTCCCGGAGTTCACTCAGACTCACGTCCATTGAGTCCGTGATGCCATCCAGCCATCTCATCCTCGGTCGTCCCCTTCTCCTCCTGCCCCCAATCCCTCCCAGCATCAGGGTCTTTTCCAATGAGTCAACTCTTCTCATGAGGTGGCCGAAGTACTGGAGCTTCAGTTTTAGCATCATTCCTTCCAAAGAAATCCCAGGGCTGATCTCCTTCAGAATGGACTGGTTGGATCTCCTTGCAGTCCAAGGGACTCTCAAGAGTCTTCTCCAACACCACAGTTCAAAAGCATCAATTCTTCTGCGCTCAGCCTTCTTCACAGTCCAACTGAGAGTCACTTCCTAGGCAGGTTGATAAGAAGTCTAGGGGTCCCCAAGGAGAGAGGGGTCTGGAATCCTCAAGGAGAAAGAAAGGACAACATTTTTTCCTTCTCTACATTCCTTAGGATTATATAACAACAATGTATTATGCCTGAGGACAGGACAGTCTCTAGATTAAACCTTCTGGCTAATTCTGTTATCTTAAAATGTAAATTATGGGAGTAGGTCTGGTGAGGACCTTACAACCTCCAGACATTCTTTAGATTTACTAGAGAGTATTTAACTTCATTGCTAACACCAACAAGCGGGTACTCTTTCTACCCCCTTCTGATGCCTATGTCAGAAGCTTTCTCTATCTCCTTTATACTTTAATAAAACTTTATTACACAAAAGCTCTGAGCGATCAAGCCTCATCTCTGGCCCTGGATTGAATTCTTCTCCTCCGGAGGCCAAGAATCCCGGCGTCGTGATTCAACAACAACCTTTCACAACTCTCACATCCATACATGACCACAGGAAAAACCATAGCCTTGACTAGACAGACCTTAGTTGGCAAAGTAATGTCTCTGCTTTTGAATATACTATCTAGGTTGGTCATAACTTTTCTTCCAAGAAGTAAGTCCTTTTAATTTCATGGCTGCAGTCACCATCTGCAGTGATTTTGGAGCCCCAAAAAATAAAGTCTGACACTGTTTCTACTGTTTCCCCATCTATTTCCCATGAAGTGATGGGGCCAGATGCCATGATCTTCGTTTCCTGAATGTTGAGCTTTAAGCCAACTTTTTCACTCTCCTCTTTCACCTTCATCTAGAGGCTTCTGCCATAAGGGTGGTGTCATCTGCATATCTGAGGTTATTGCTATTTCTCCTGGCAATTTGATTCCAGCTTGTGCTTCATCCAGCCCAGAATTTTGTATGATGTACTCTGCCTAGAAGTTAAATAAGCAGGGTGACAATATACAGCCTTAATGTACTCCTTTCCCAATTTGTTGGGACCAGTCCATTGTTCCATGTCTGATTCTAACTGTTGCTTCTTGACCTGCATACAGGTTTCTCAGGAGGCAAGCCAGATGGTCTGGTATTTCCATCTCTTTAAAAATTTTCCACCGTTTTTTGTGATCCACAAAGTCAAAGGCTTTAGTGTAGTCAATGAAGCAGAAGTAGATGTTTTTCTGGAATTCTCTTGCTTTTTCTATGATCCAGTGGATGTTGGCAATTTGACCTCTGGCTCCTCTGTCTTTTCTAAATCCGGCTTGAACATCTGGGAGTTCTTTGTTCACATACTATTGAAGCCTAGCATGAAGAACTTTGAGCATTACTTTGCTAGTGTGTGAAATGAGTGCAATTGTGCAGTAATTTGAACATTCTTTGGCATTGCCTTTCTTTGGGATTGGAATGAAAACTGACCTTTTCCAGTCTTGTGGCCACTGCTGAGTTTTCCAAATTTGTTGTCATATTGAGTGCAGCACTTTCATAGCATCATCTTTTAGGATTTGAAATAGCTCAGCTGGAATTCTGTCACTTCCACCAGCTTTGTTCATAGTAATGCTTCCTAAGGCCCACTTGATTTCACACTCCAGGATGTCTGGCTCTAGGTGAGTGATCCCACCATCATGGTTATCTGGGTTATTAAGATCTTTTTTGATAGCTTTTCTGTGTATTCTTGCCACCTCTTCTTAATATCTCTATTTCTGTTAGGTCCATAACATTTGTGTCCTTTATCGAGCCCATCTTTGCATGAAATATTCCCTTGGTATCTCTGATTTTCTTGAAGAGATCTCTAGTCTTTCCATTCTATTGTTTTCCTCTATTTCCTTGCATTGATCACTTTGGAAGTCTTCCTTATCTCTCCTTGTTATTCTTTGGGACTCTGCATTCAGATGGATATATCTTTCCTTTTCTCCTTTGTAGGCATATAGCTACCGGAGGAATTCTTATCTGAGAGAACAGGAGACCCTTTCTTGGGAGCCAGCATCTGAGCAGGAATGCTAAGTGCCAAAATTCTAGGAGTGGAATTAGAGCAAGTGACATTATTG
The DNA here is from genome assembly GCA_006408695.1 of Aepyceros melampus. NCBI lineage: Eukaryota > Metazoa > Chordata > Mammalia > Artiodactyla > Bovidae > Aepyceros > Aepyceros melampus. The sequence goes on from SJXQ01006826.1 coordinate 134,115, forward strand.
GATGGGGTGGGGAGGCTAAAGTGAGTATTTAACTTAGAGTGGATTTAGGAATTTGGAGCCAGTGAGATAAAGAACTAATAAATATTTGCTCAATCAACAAACATTTATTGAGTAACTTCTATACAAGCACTGTTCTGAGCCCTTAGGGATACCTTGGTGAACAAGCCAAAGTCGGCTGTCATTATGGGGATGTGTGTCAACTAGATGTGAAGGTTGTAGCATGCTTTGGTGAATCATCAGGAGAGTTGTATGGGCTGATGATCCTGCTTAAGGAGCTAGAAGTGGAAGAGATACTGACTGCAGAGATGAGACAGTGGGAGAGGGCACCCCTTCTGGGCCTGAGGACTGCCTTGTCCCCTGGGATTCTTTTTCTTCAGTTCAGTTCAGCTGCTCAGTCATGTCCGACTCTTTGCGACCCCATGGACTGCAGCACACCAGGCTTCCCTGTCCATCACCAACTCCCAGATCTTGCTCAAACTCATGTCCATCAAGTCAGTGATGCCATCCAACTAGTCCATCCTCTATTGTCCCCTTCTCCTGCTTTCAATCTTTCCCAGCATCAGGGTCTTTTCCAATGAGTCTGTTTTTGACATCAAGTGGCCAAAGTATTGGAGTTTCGGCTTCAGCATCGTCCTTCCATTGAATATTCAGGAACTGATTTCCTTGAGGGTTGACTGGTTTGATCTCTTTGCAGTCCAAGGGACTCTCAAGAGTCTTCTCCAACACCATAGTTCAAAAGCATCAATTCTTCAGCGCTCAGCTTTCTTTATAGTCCAACTATCACATCCACTGGAGAAGGAAATAGCAACCCACTCCAGTGTTCTTGCCTGGAGAATCCCAGGGACGGGCAAGCCTAGTGGGCTGCCATCTATGGGGTCACACAGAGTTGGACACGACTGGAGCGACTTAGCAGTAGCAGCAGCATCACATCCATACATGACTAGTGGAAAAACCAACTTTTAAAAATTTACGTATAATACAATTCACTGTTTCTGATGTATGTGTATGATTTTTAGCATATGCTTAGATTGAAGGATAAATCAGGATAGAGAACGATTTCGTCATGCTAAAAAATTCCCTCAAGATGCAGTTAAACCCTCCTCCCACCCCCAACCACTGGCAACCTGTCCTTCATTCCTAAAGTTTTGCCTTTTCCAGAGGGCCATATAAATGAAGTCACATGGTGTGTAACCAGGAATTAGGTTCTTTCTCTTATTGAAATGCGTTTAGATTTATCCATGTTTGTTTTTCTTTTTTTTCTGGCCATCCCATGAGCAGAGTCCTAACCACTGGACTGTCAGTGAATTCCCTAAATTTATCCATGTTGTTGCATGTATCAATATTTAACTCTAGAAAAAAAAATAACTCTTCTTTATTGTTGAGTGATGTGCTAAGTCACTTCAGTCGTGTCCAACTCTTTGCAATGCTATGGACAGTAGCCCGCCAGGCTCTTCTGTCCAGGGGATTCTCCAGGCAAGAATACTTGTCATTTCCTACTCCAGGGGAGTGAGTTGCCATTTCCTACTCCAGGGGATTTTCCTGACCTAGGGATTGAACCCACGTCACTTTCATTTCCTGCATTGACAGGCAGGTTCTTTACCTCTAGCGCCACCTGGGAAGCATTGCTGAGTACTATTCTGTTGCATGGCTATCCACTGTTTATTTGCCTATTGATAAATATTTCGGTTGTTTTTAATTTGGGGCTATTGTGAATAGTTTCTGTAAGCATTCATGTACCGGTTGTTTTGTGAATTTAAGCCTTCATACTGTTTTTCCTATTTTTTGGCTGGACTGCACAGCATGCAGGATCTTAGTTCCCAGAGCAAGGATCAAACCTGTGCCCCAGGCAGTGGAAGAGCAGAGTCTTAACCACTTGACCACCAGGGAAGTTCCAAGTCTTCATATGTAGTTAAGTAAATACCTCAAAGCAGGATTGCTGGGCTATGAAATCAACCCTGAATATTCACTGGAGGGACGATGCTGCAGCTGACCCTCCAATACTTTGGCCACCTGATGGGAAGAGCCAACTCATTGGAAAAGACCTTGATGCTGGAAAAGATTGAAGGCAAAAGGAGAAGAGGGCGGCAGAGGATGAGATGGTTGGGCAGCATCATCAAATCAATGGCATAAGTTTGAGCAAACTCCTGGAGACAGAGGACAGGGAGGCCTGGCGTGCTTCCTTCCATGGGGTCTCAAAGAACTGGACACTACTTAGCGACTGAACAACAGGGACAACAACATGGTAAGGATATTTAGTTTTATAAAGAATTACCGAGCTGTTTCCTGGAGTGGCTGTACCATTTTGCATTCCCATCAGCAGAATATGAGAGTTTCAGTTGCTCTGCATCCTAGTCACCATTTGATATCTTCTGTTAAAATTTTTTTATCTTTCTAATAGATGTTGATGGTATCTAGTTGTAGATCTAATTTGCATTTCCCTAATGACTAATGAAATTAAAAGACGCTTACTCCTTGGAAGGAAAGTTATGACCAACCTAGATAGCATATTCAAAAGCAGAGACATTACTTTGCCAACAAAGGTCTGTCTAGTCAAGGCTATGGTTTTTCCAGTGGTCATGTATGGATGTGAGAGTTGGACTGTGAAGAAGGCTGAGCGCCGAAGAATTGATGCTTTTGAACTGTGGTGTTGGAGAAGACTCTTGAGAGTCCCTTGACTGCAAGGGGATCCAACCAGTCCATCCTAAAGGAGATCAGTCCTGGGTGTTCATTGGAAGGACTGATGCTGAAGCTGAAACTCCAGTACTTTGGCCACCTCATGCGAAGAGTTGACTCATTGGAAAAGACTCTGATGCTGGGAGGGGTTGGGGGCAGGAGGAGAAGGGGACGACCGAGGATGAGATGGCTGGATGGCATCACTGACTCAATGGAAGTGAGTTTGGGTAAACTCCAGGAGTTGGTGATGGACAGGGAGGCCTGGCGTGCTGTGACTCACAGGGTCACAAAGAGTTGGACATGACTGAGCAACTGAACTGAGCTGAACTGAACTGAATGACTAATGATACTGAACATCTTTTCATGTGCCCTTAATTTCTGGGGAATTAATAAACCTGTACCCTAACTCAGACAACAACTTAACAGAGCTAAAGAAGACACATGCAGATTCACACTTGGCCTGCCAAACTGGAACATTTTAACAGCAGCGCTCAGCAGATGACAACTGGATTCAAAGCACTTATGTCAGCTCTGTCAAGCCAGCAAGCAGGTGGCAAGAAATTCCTGGCTGCTAAGCCATGTCTCCTCTCTTCCAGGTTTTCTGTGGAGAAGAACATTCTCTGCCTTTGCCTTTGGCATGTACTCACTGTCAGACTCTTCATAGCTCCTGCCATTGCTTTTTCCCTAGACCTCCTATTTAACATTCTCCTTTCTTCTTTCTCTCCTTCACTAAATATATAAATATTTATTGAAAGCCCACATCATGTCAGGCACTGCACCGGGCCCCAAGGTCCTAACGTTGAAGATGTCTGCTCACAAAAAATTCACATTTCTAACAGGGGGATTAACATAAAGCAGATTTTAACATACAAAGTAGTAAGGGCTCTGATGCACCTGTGTTCCAGGCCTTGGGGGACTTAGAGAATGATACTTAACCAGCCAGGAGTTAAGAGGGTTTTCTGGAGGAGGAGATACCTGAGATGAGTCCTGGAGGATGGGAAGTATTGACCTCAGAGCCACAGAAGGACATTCTGGGAAGAAGAGACAGTGTGAACAAAGGCCTGGCAATAAGCACTAGGATGCTGCGTGGACCTGAGAGAAGTTCAGTTTCACTCAAATATATAAGTGGAGGTGTGGAGTGGCAGGAGGTGGGGTCCATGAAGCATGAAGAAGCTTGTGCTCAGGCACTAAAATTTATCCCCAAAGTAACAAAATGCCTTTAAAAGCTAGATTTGGGGACGGGAAGCTGGGGACGTGGGCACAGGTGCCGTGGCCTCAGGCTTTTCTCTAGCAGCTTCGAGGGCATCTCGGGAGCTGCAGCATAGACAGCAGTCTTCAAATTCCCAGTTCCATTTCTGATCAGCTGAGAGAGTAAAACTAAGGCACCCACCCCTCAGCAACAGCAGCCTCTGGTCGGAGGGCAGGGAGAGCAGCAGGCTGCCTGCTGTCCAGTCACCAGGAAGCTTGGTCCTCACACTGGGGCTGACGAGGACACTGGGCCTAGCAAGGGTCTGGCTCTGCCGGCGGCCTCACAGGGACATGGAGGCAGGACACGTGTTTTTAATGGAGTCAAATCCACATGGTTTGTATATTTTTTCCTTTAATCTTGGGCATTTGTTTCTTCTTAGAACATAACTGGAAACACTACAGAGGCAATAATCACAAAAAGTGTACCTTTAACCTCTGTACAGTTTTATACAAGTTCACGATGTACTTTTGCTGCCTTCTAGATAATTTATTCTGCAAGTATTACTGCACAGTTGTAAATAACTTATGTACTGTAATATCACTTCAGTTACAGGTAAAGAAAGAAATTAATTACTTGCCCGCCCCCCAAAACAAAAGCTAGATTTAGGTTTTAGAAGAATATTTCTGGTGTCTTTTCCTTTTCTGCTTGTTGATTCTATCTCATCCTTCAAGGCCCAACTCAAAGGTCACCTCCTCTGTGAAGCCCTTCCTAATCCCTTAGCCAGAAAAATCTACTCCTTCCCAGGGCTCTCTTTCCTGCCTTGTACATACTGATCAGTCTGCCTGGCACATGGGAGTTTCATTTAGTCCACTTTGGGCTTCTTGTAAGGCTTGACTGGTGTCTAGCACATAGATGGTGCTAATAAATGTTTGATCAATGTGAATCGATTTGTGAATGAAGGGAGTTTTCTGGACAGGCTGGTCCAGAGCCTATCAGATTATACCAGAGGTTCTCAAACTTGAACCTGCATTGGAATCACCTAGAGTACCTGTGGATTGCTGGGCCCAATCCCAAACTTCTTCTTCTTTTTTAACATTTACTTATTGATTTGTTTCTGGCTGTGCTGGCCTTTGTTAATGGGTGCAGGTTTCTCTAGTTGCAGAGAGTGGGAGCTACTCTGAAGTTGTGAATTTTGTGGGCTTCTTAGGTTTCAGTCTTGCTGCATGCGGCCTCAGTCGTTGCTGCATGGCCTGTGGGATCTTCCCGGACCAGGGATCGAAACTGTGTGCCCTGCATTGCAAGGCTGATTCTTGACCACTGGACTACCAAGGAAGCCCCAGCCCCCAGTTTCTGATTTATAGCCCTGGGGTGGGAAAAGGCCTGAGCATGTGTATCTTGAACTTATAAAATAAATTCTCAGAAGACAGTTGGTGCTGCCTGGGGGACCACACTTAGAGAATCTTCGATGGAGCTGCGGTTACAATTCAAGTTTTTCTCACATCCAAGTCCTGTGCTGGGGCATTGTCAAAGGGCCGTTATTGCTGCAGTTTATCGACCATCTGACAGACTATCTGGCCCTTCAGGGGATTTCTTTGGTATTGACTCTTGTCCCACCTGCTTTAAGCTGCAGCTGGGGGTTCCTGTACCCCTTCCTGGTCTTTTTATCCCAGGGACTCCGTAGGACTTTTCAGTAGGAGGCCCTGGTCACATGGGTTTCTTAACTAGCTTCCCTCCCACTGAGTGGTTCCATGAGGGAGCCCCATGGATAAATCCTGAGCTTAACTTGTGAAGAAACTGGGGATGTAGGGAGAAGGAGTGCCAGGAGCAGGGGAGTTCCCCCAACCTCCTCCAGCTCTCCCTGAGAGGCTCATAATGGAGCCTGGCTCCTTTAACAGCTGCTGCTCCCTGGGCCTCTGCAGCCCCGCCTCTCCCTCCCCCAGGGTGGGAAGGAGCCACCTCATCAGCAGCTCCACTTCCTGCAACACTTAGGGTTCCCTCCTCCCCTGAGTCTCTGTCATCTCCCTTTGGGCTTCCCAGGCCAATTACCTGCCTGATGCCAGTCCTCCGCCCTCAGCCTTGGAGGTTTGAGGCCACAGATTGGCCTGGCAGGGCCACGGGGAGATATGACCCTACTCAGAGAGGTAGCCTTGGGGGTGGGAGCAGGGGGTCTCCTAAGGGTGGAGACTGTTATCAGGTTGGCGAGTTGTTGCTTTCTCTTTGCATGTTGGGTGTTTCAGTTAGGTCGCTGTGAAACCAGTGACCACTGGGGTTTGAGCCCTGTAGAGCTCAGGGAAGAGACGGGGTGGGTTACGGCTCCTCAAAGAGGCTTCAGAGGACTTCTGGGCTCAGTTTAGATCTTGGAGGCCATTGTGCATTTGGTAATGAGAGCTGATTCCTGCAGGTGGTGGCTGTCATCGGACAGAAGCAGAGAACCCCAGAAAGGAGGTGAGAGAGACCCTGCAGAGACCTATTCAGAAGAATGCTCTTTGGAAAGGATTTGTGTTTGGACCTAGCTGGGAATCTGAGCCGCTGGAGATTCAAGTATGCCAAGAGCTTGTTCTAGACTCTAGGTCCCAGGCCCAGCCCAGAGAGTTACACACAGCTAACACTTTGCATTTGTACTGAGGATCCCAAGGGGTTTTTGATTAAAAATAATTGTATCATGAAAATCTTCAAAAAAGTTCAAAAACTTGTACACACCCACCTCCTAGACTCTATCACTACCATTTAATTGTACTTGCTTCATCATATATCATCCATCTGTCCATCCATCATTCCATGATTTTTTGAAGCATTCCAAAGAAGTTGCATACCTCAGCATATTTTCCCCTAAACACTTTATCACACATATCATTAAATAGAGATCAACACTGAGTTACAAGCTTTTTCTTAAAAAAAAAAAAAAATGGGGCTGTGCTGGGCTTTCTCTAGTTGTAGTACCTGGGCTCAGGTGCCTCGTGGCATATGGGATCTTAGTTTCCTGACCAGGGATCAAACCTGTGTCCTTTGCATTGGAAGGCGGATTCTTAAACCATTGGACCACAAGAGAGATCCCACAGGTTTGTATTTTTTAGTACAATTTATGTAAAATGAAATGTCCACGTCTTTATATATATTTGCTGAGCTCTGACAAATGCATACACCTGTGTATCTCAAAACCCTATCAAGATATGGAACGTTTCCTTTGTACCAAAAAGTTCCCTGATGCCCCTTCCCGGTCAATCCCTGCTCCCAATTCCACCCTTACCCTGGAGGTTACCACCACCCTAATTTTTTTCCATTATAAGTTGTTTGCTTGTTTTAGAACTTCATATAATTGAGTGTATAGTGTATACTATTTTGTGTAAAGTTTCTTCCACACAGCATAGTGCTTTTGAGATTTATCCATGTTGTTGCCTCAATCCACAGTTCCTTTTAATTGCTGAGTAATATTCTGTCTAGATCAGGCCCCTTTGTGCCATGAGGCACCCAAGGGAGGAGGAGGCAGCTCTGCAGCTGGGTTAGGTCCCTCAAGACCTAGTCTAGTCCATCCCACGAGGATCCTTCTCTTGTTTCTTTGCCCTTCTATATGATATTTCTTCCCTTTGCCTAGAATTCTCACCCTGCCATATGATTCCCCCATCACTTAGCTCAGTCCTTGTATTAATCATCTGTTGCCATATAACAATTTCTCTCAAAATATAATGGCTTAAAATGATAAACACTCAGAACTTCCTGTGGCCCAGTGATTAGGACTCAGCTTCCACTGCAGAGGGCATTGGTTCCGTTCTTGCCTGGTTGCAGGCTGCAGCCAAAAAAATTTTTTTAATAAAAATAAATAAGTAAATAAATAAAATGATAAACACATTATCTCACACAGTTTCTATGGGTCAGAAATCTAAGAGGGGCTTAGTTGGATAGTTTTGGCTTGAGGTCTCTCATGGGTTGGAGTTAGGATATAGGTGGGGTCACAGTCAGGGGGCTCAGTAGTAGAGAATCTGCCTGCCAATGCTGGAGACCTGGATGCAATCCCTGGGTTGGGAAGATCCCCTGGAAAAGGAAATGGCAACCCACTCCAGTATTCGTGCCTGGGAAATCCCATAGACAGAGAAGCCTGGCAGACTACAGTCCATGGGGTCAAAAAAGAGTCTTAACACAACTTAATGACTTAACAACAGTCATCTGAAGGTTGGAATGGGGCGGGAAATGCTGCTTCCAAAATGCTCACTTATGGGTCTAGCAAGTTGATGCTTGCTTTTGGCAGGAGACCTCATTTCTTCCTTGTCTGGACCTCTTCATAGTGATCTCAAAACGTAGTAACTGAATTCCATGATAAAGATAAATTGACCATTTAAATTATTTCCTTTGACTTAATAATTTCCCTTCTGGAAACCTGACCTAAGAAAAGAACTCAAAGTGTAGGTATCCATTTTTGCACAAAGATATTCATCATGAGGCAATCGATGTGTGTCTGTGTTTTAGTCGCTTAGCCGTGTCCAACTCTGCAACGCCATGGACTGTAGCCTCCAGGCTCCTCTGTCCATGGGATTCTCCAGGCAAGAATACTGGAGTTGGTTGCCATTTCCTTCTCCAGGGGATCTTCCTGACCCAGGAATCAAACCTGAGTCTCCTGCAGTGCAGGCACATTCTTTACCATCTGAGCTATAGGGAAGTCCCAAGGCAATCTATGGTGGTGGAAAATTGTGAAACATCCCAAGCATTCCACATGGGATGGATGGTTAAGTAAAGAATGATATATCCATGAAATTGACATGTTACACAGCTACTAAAGTGATTGTTTTGTGGAGTAGTTAATGACATAGAAAATGCCTATGCTATTCTCAAGAGAAAATTTCAGGATATAAAACTTATGTACAATATGATCCTATGTGAGGAAAATAATTTATATTTTGAATTGAATTTGAATTTTAGCATATTGAAGAAATATGCTAAAATGTTAAGGGTGAAATTGCTCAGTTCAGTTCAATTCAGTTCAGTCACTCAGTCGTGTCCAACTCTTTGCTACCCCATGAATCGCAGCACGCCAGGCCTCCCTGTCCATCACCAACTCCAAAAATTTTTTTGAAAGTTATACAGTCACAAGAAATTACAAAGGCAGTCCAGAAAGGTCCTTACAAGACTTATGTGATGTGCTTAGTCACTCAGTCGTGTCTGACTCTTTTCGACCCCATGGACTGTAGCCCATCAGGCTCCTCTGTCCATGGGGATTCTCCAGGCAAGAATACTGGAGTGGGTTGCCATAACCTCTCCAGGGGATCTTCCCAACCCAGGGATGGAACCCAATCTCCTGCACTGCAGGCGGATTCTTTACTGTCTGAGTCACCAGGGAAGCCCTTTACATGACTTAGTACAGTATCAAAATCAGGACGTCGTCATTATAAAGGGTGTGTGCTAAGTCACTTCAGCTGTGTCTGACTCTGTGCGACCCCATAGACGGCAGCCCACCAGGCTCCCCCGTCCCTGGGATTCTCCAGGCAAGAACACTGGAGTGGGTTGCCATTTCCTTCTCCAATGCATGAAAGTGAAAAGTGGAAGTGAAGTCGCTCAGCCGTGTCCAACCCTCAGCCACCCCATGGACTGCAGCCTGCCAAGCTCCTCTGTCCATGGGATTTTCCAGGCAAGGGCACTGGAGTAGGGTGCCATTGCCTTCTCCAAAGTGTGTGTATAAGTCTATATCTTTCTATCACATGTGTAGTTTTGTGTATTCACCACATGGAAGATACAGAATTGTTCCATACCCCAAAGATGCCACCCTTTATAGTCACCCCAACCCTTCCATCTACCATCCCTAACCCTTGGCTACTACTAATCTGTTCTCCAGTTCTATAATTTTGTCATTTTGAGAATGTTATATAGTAGAATCTTACAGTAGGTGGTCTTTTGAGATCGTCTTTTTCCACTCAGCATAATGCCCTTTAGATCCATCCACCTTGGTTCATGCATCTATAATTCATTCCTTTCTATTGTGAGTAGTATTCAATGAATGGTATAGAAAATTTCCCCCCTTGCTTTTCAGATTTCCTACAGAGCATGCAATATTTTAAGGCTTAGGGAAAAGGAAACATACTTGCAAGAGGGGCAGTGCAGAGAGAAGCAATTCATGCATTCAAGGAAGTTTTATGTTGAATTAAGTAACAGAATTTTAGACTTGGCGTGCCCCCGGCAGTCACCTGGGCAAGTTTTTCGTGTTGTAGGAATCCTCCTTGCAGTATCCTGGCAGGTTTCTGTGCAGCCTCTGTGTGGATACTCCCAGTAACAGGGAAATCGCTACCAGATGAAACAGCTCATTAAATTGATACAAAATATGCCTTGCTTCCTGGAGCTTGGGCATGACTGAAAGATCTTCTGTCCTGGGTTATTTTTACCCTGCCTGGAGTCTTCCCTTTCTCCACTAACTAGATAAATGAAGCCCAAGAGAGTGAGAAAAGCCTGCAAGAGCCTGAGAAAGCTGAGGATGTCCTGGATCCAGGACTGGCCTCTCTAGGGAGATTTCAGCATTCACTGGCTTAGAAAAACAAGAGGCTGAAGACCTTTCAAAATGGGATAAAATTCTGCATGAACACACACACAGATATCCATGGTCCCCTAGGAATGTTCTCCTTTCTGCATGATAGGAGTGTCCTTCGGAAGGTGCGGAACCACTGTCTCAGAGGAAAGGTCTTAGCTTCTCTTCTGCCTGTCTTCTGAACTGTCCCCAGTTTCAAACCAAAGAGCTCTTCCTTTTCCTCCAACCATCCTTGAATGCAGACTCTGATCTGTCCATGGTTCTGATTGTTAATGTTTTCTCCTGGGGACAAGGCATGGTTCTTTCGTTCATTTCTTTGTGGTAACTTTGGCTTCCCTTGTGGTTCAGCTGGTAAAGAATCCGCCTGCAATGCAGGAGACCTGGGTTTGATCCCTGGATTGGGAAGATCTGGCTACCCACTCCAGTGTTCTGGCCTGGAGAATTCCATACAGTTCCTGGGGTTGCAAAGAGTCAGATGCGACTTCACTTTCACTTCATGATAACTTATTGATCATTTACTATGTGCCAGGGCCTGTGATGTGCTCCTTATAGCCACCTTCTTTTTTTTTCTAATGTATAATTTTATTTATCTTTGGCTGTGCTGGATCTTCGCTGCTGCATGGGCTTTTCTCTAGTTGTGGCATCTAGGGGCTACTCTCGTTGCGGTGCACAGGCTTCCCATTGCGGTGGCTTGTGTTGCAGAGCACAAGCTCTAGGACACTCGGACTTCAGTAGTTGCGGCTCGTGGGCTCTAGAGCACAGGCTCAATAGCTGTGGCGCACAGGCTTAGTTGCTCTGTGGCATATGGAATCGTCCCGGATCAGGGATTCAGCCCATGTCTCCTGCATTGGCAGATGGATTCTTTACCACTGAGGCACCAGAGAAGCCCCCCACCCTCTTTCTGTTGAAGTACTTCAGACATAACGGGAAAGAGCACAAATCAAAAACATACTGTTCAGTGTTGCATACAGTGAATACATTCATGTAACCACCACAAAGATCAAGAAACAGAGCATTGTCAGCCCCCCACCAAGAAGGCCCCCTGTCCCCTTCCAGGTGCTGTCCTCCAACTGTGACCACTACCCTGACTTTTAGCAACATAGATTAATTTTTTTCTGCTTTTTAACTTTAGATAAATGGATCACAGATTGTCTTCCCTTTTGTCTCTGGCTTCTCTGGCCCAGCATTATGTTTGTGAAGCTTATTCACATTATTCCAGGTAGTTGTGTTGACAGTTTGTTCATTCCTGTTACTATATAGCATTATGTGGTATAAAATATTCCACAATTTATTGGTTATACTCTTGATGGGGCCTTTTGATTGCTTCCAGTTTTCTACCATTATAAATATTGCTGATATGAAATCTCTCATTTATGTCTTTTGATAAACATGTGCTTTTCTATTGTATATAATGTATGTTACATTTACATGTATATATAAATATGTATGGGCTTCCCAGATGGCTCAGTGGTAAAGAATCCACCTGCTAACACAGGAGCCACAGGGACACGGGCTCGATCCCTGGGTCGGGAAGATCCCCTGGAGGAGGAAATGGCAACTCACTCCAGTATTCTTGCCAGGATAATCCTGTGGACCGAGGAGCCTGGCGGGCTACAGTCCATGGGGTGACAGAGTCAGACATGGCTGAGCGACAGCACGCATGTGCACGCGTGGGTATGTGTACACACACACACATATACATTGGGGGGATTGTGGGTGGGTACTCTTTTCAATTCCCATTTTTCAGATAAGAAAGCTGAGGCTTGAAGACATGTGGAGCTGGAATGTGAACCCAGTCCTGTCTGGCCCCGGAGCTCAAACTCTGACCATCATGCTTTACTATCTCCTGCTGTTTAAATGTACTCATGATGGACCTGACTGGTTGCTGCCATTGAGGGAGCTAAAAAGATAGGAAGGCACAGTCAGTCACACAAGAAGGAAAATGATAGATGCTGGTGAAAGGCACATGAGTGTGACGAGGAGCCTGAGGGGTCATTTTTATCTTGGAAGGTCATATGAGGCTTCCTGGAGAACGAAGCATTTGATAAGGAAGATTGGGGGCAGATTCTGGGCATGCAGGAGGGAAGGAGTGCCAGGCTGAGAGAGCTCTGGGGCCTGAGAAGAGGAGGCCCTCATAGAGGCATAGCTGCAAGGGCCTTCATAGATTATTTCATCTGGTCCCCAACGTGTCCACCCACCCACCTTTATACTGCTGGCTTCCAAATTTATGTACTCAGTCTTTTTTTTTTTTTCCGGCTGTGCTTTGTGGCTTGGAGGATCTTAGTTCCCTAGCCAGGGATCAAACTCAGGCCCTCAGCAGTTTAAGTCCAGAGTCCTAACCACTGGACTGCCAGGGAATTCCTTATACACCCAGTTTTGACCATTCCCCTAATTGCCAAACTGTTTTCTATTCAGTTAGATGACAAGTAGGCATCTCAAACTTGACCTGGCCAAAACAGGTCTCTTGGTCTCCCTTCTCCAGCATACCCACTCCAAACTGCTCCCCTCACAATCTTTCTTGGTCTTCGTACTACCAACCACCCGTAGCTCAGGTCTCAAGCTGCAACATCATCCTTCTGTCCTCCCTTTCCCCGTGTCCAATCCATGAGCATATCCCATCATCCCTACCTGTAAAGCACACTCTGAATCAGACCTCATCTTACCACCTCCCTGCTACCCCCCTGGCTGTGGTCACCACCACCACTTACCTGGAAGACAGCAACGGCCTCCCCACAGCTCTCCCAGTTCCTTCTGAAGTTCCACGGGGAGAAGCCTTCTTGGCCTCTTCCAGCTTCTGGTGACTCCACGTGTTTCCTGGTTGGGGGCTACCTGACTCCAATCTCTGCCTCTGTCTTCATAGGACCTTCTTCTTTGTGTCTTCTCTTCCTGTTACAGTGGTCTCCTCTTATTGGTCTTTGCATTTAGGGCCCACCTGGACAATCAAAGATCATTTCATCTTGATATTATTAATTTAATTATATCTGCAAAACCCTAAGGGCACGTTCGCAGGTTCTAGGTGGACTTATCTTTTCAAGTGCTACCTTCAACTCCCTGTGTCGTGTGCTGTGCTTGGTCGCTTCAGTCATGTCTGACTCTGCAACCCCACGGACTGTACCCCACAGGGCTCCTCTGTCCATGGGATTCTCCAAGCAAGAATACTGGAGTGGGTTGCCACGCCCTCCTCCAGGGGATCTTCTTGATCTGAGGATCTAACCCGCGTTTCCTTCATTGCAGGCAGATTCTTTACCTGCTGAGCCATTCAGGAAGCCCATTCTACTCTATAGAGGTGAATATCAGAAAAAAATAAAACAGCTGGAAGAATTTTTATTGAGTTTACATTCAGTCCTCCAGTGAGTGATTACTTTTCAAAGCATAGAAGACTCTTGACTTCCACATACTTGCTATTTCAGCACTGACTGTTCATGAGTCACTTCAAAGGTCGTTCTGAGGAGTGAGCATCTGCATTGTGTTTGCTACAAGGCTAACGTGAGGCTGAGTGTCTCTAGCCTTGCTGCAGCCTCAAACCTACCAGAGTATCTCTGTCCACTGTGGGGGCATTACCGCTGCTGTCAAGGGGTCAAAATTGTTTCCTCCTAAAATCAAATAGTCTCCCCAAGGAAAGCCAGCTGCTAGTGCTGCTGCTGCTAAGTTGCTTCAGTCGTGTCTGACTCTCTGCGACACCATAGACGGCAGCCCACCAGACTCCACCGTCCCTGGGATTCTCCAGGCAAGAACACTGGAGAGGGTTAGTGCTGATGATAAAAGGAAAAAGAAGGGATCCAAGAAAGCACTAGTTCTCACCCAGTGTGATGAGCAACCTCTAAAATGATATTCTCCCAATGATCCTGCCTTCTCTGTTTTTGTTTTATATTTTTGGCTGCAGTGGGTCTTCGTTGCTGCACGCTGACTTTCTCTAGTTCTGGCAAATGGGGGCTCCTCTTCACTGAAGTGCACAGAATTCTCATTGCAGCGGCTTCTCTTGTTGTAGAACGCAAGCTCTAGAGCACAGGCTCAGTGGTCGTGGCACACAGGCTTAGTTGCTCCACAGCATGTGGAATCTTCCTGGACCAGGGATGGAACCCGTGTCCCCTGCACTGGCAGGTAGATTCTCATCCACTGAACCGCCAGGGAAGGCCCCACTTTCTGGTTTTTATGCCTTTGTGACATCTTCTCCTCTTGAGTGTGGGCTGGATCTAGTAACTTGCCTCTACTCAACAGAATATATAAAACTGACAGGATGTCATTTCTGAAATTAAGTTACAAAAAGACTGCAGCTTCTGATCGCTCACCTTTTTCACTTTCTAGCTTGCTTGTTCTGAGCGAAGCCAGCTGCCATGTCCAACAGCCCTATGGAGAGGCCCACACGGCAAGAAGATAATACCTGCACCCAATAGCCTGTAAGAACCTGAGGTCCTCAGTCCAGCAGTCCTCCAGGAACTCAGTTCTGCCAATGACCTGGTGAATAAGCTTGAGAGTGGACTTTCTGAGGCCCACAGGCAGCCATACATGTGAGCTTGGGAGCAGAACCCCCAGTTGAGCCTTCGGAAGACTGCAGCTCCAGCCAACACTTTAGATTTGGGGGCTGTTTTTTGGGGTTTTTTTTCCATTTGCTTGGGTTTTTGTTGTTGTTTGTGTGGACCGTTTTTAAAGACTATTGAATTTGTTACAACATTGCTTCTGTTTCATGTTTGTTTGTTTTTTCTTTTTGACCCCAAGGCATGCAGGATCTTAGGTCCCTGAACAGGGATGGAACTTGACCCTCCCGCATTGGAAGGTGAAGTCTTAACCACTGGGCCACCGGAGAAGTCCTTGGCCAACACTTTGATTGGAGCCTGTGAGAAACCCCGAGCCGCTAAACTGTGCCCAGATTCCCACTCTACGAGAATTTTAAGATGATAAATTTTTGTTGATTAAACCACTGGGTTTTGGAATAATTTGTTATGCAGCAATAGACACACCCAGATATAGATTTCTAGGATATATTCAACCATGTGAAAGGCTTCTGCTACAGTGGTGGCTGTTTACAACTTGGGGATTCACAGATATTAGCTCATATGCCTCAAGAATCTACAGCACCTCCTCCCACTCCTTTGATTCTGTTTACATTTTTAAACAAACATAATATAAAACTATAGTGACAGTTGCACATTCTATTTTTTCTGCTTGATATGTTGTAAGCATTTTCTCACCTCATTAAATATTCTTCAAAGCATTCTCTGTTCTTACCATCTCTTCTGGGGTATGAGTGTACCAACAGTAATTAAGTCACTCCTCTCTCTCATTTTGAGGTTAAGGTAGGGTTTTACCTTCTTGGGTCATGTCTATGGGCATGTTTCAGCCCCTCCATTCAGGGCCTACAGGGAAAGTTCCGGGAAGGTAGAAGGCAGAATTACCTGTGGTTAAGTGCTCCTGAGTTACATCAAGCCTATACCAGTTCCTAGCTATGTGACCTTTACACCCGTGGGCCTTGGTTTCCCCTTCCAAACAATAGGGTAATAATTATATCTACTCTCCAGAGTTATTAGAGGCATCAGTGAGTTAACCCAAGTTACACAGAGAGTGCCTGACAAATTTTAGGTTATACAGACATAAGCAGGCCACAGTGTCCTCGTCACCCCACGAGTCCTCGAGCACCATACATCATATCAACTCTTGCCCCAGACTCAAGCCAGCCTCCAACCAACAATGTCTTGGTTTCCCTCCCACCAGTCTGTTCTCCCTGAACCTGCTGGTGACTCCTGCTCTGTAGCCATCCACAATCCTGTGGCCATGACACCTCCTCTTCCTGCATGACTCTGAGCAAGTCCATCCCATCTTAAGGCCTCAGTCTCCTCATCTGCAAAATGGGAAGGGAGGTTGGATTAAGAGGTCCATGAGGGATTGTCCACCTAAGATTCTAGACCATTCTCTTTCCTTTCAAAGCTCTTTTGGTTTCAATAGTACAAAGTACAGTGAGAATTTTAAACAACTAACTAAAGCAGAAAAAATTGGAAAACACTTTATTTACCATAACATAGGTACCATGTGCTCAGCATTTCCTGGAGTGTGTTACATACTAGCCTAGTGTCTGCTTATGTGTGTAAATCTGGGTGAAGAGCTGGAGTTTCTCATCTCTCTCCCCTTACAGTGTTTGTCTTCAGTCTAAATGAGAACCCACTGTCCCCCCACTTCCACCCCCATCCCCAAGGAGGCGCTGCAACTGTGCTCCTATCTGGTCCTAGGCCCCTGCTCCATCAGGCTGAAGAGCAACAGGGGCATTGCTCAGAGGGGCTGGAGGGTAATGGGGGTCTGTGGGCTGCACAGGGATGAGGACAGTACTGAAGAAGACACAGCTCTCACTGTGTGCTAAGTGCTAAGTCACTCAGTCATGTCCAACTCTTTGCCACCCCATGGACTGTAGCCTGGCAGGCTCCTCTGTCCATGGGGATTCTCCAGGCAAGCATACTGGAGTGGGTTGCCATGCCTTCCTCCAGGGGATCTTCCCAACCTAGGGATGGAACCTGCGTCTCTTACGTCTCCTGCATTGGCAGGCAAGTTCTTTACCACTATCACCACCCGGGAAGCAGGGAATCACAAAGCAAAAGGTTCAAGTCCAGCACTTGCTCAAACCTAAGTTGCACCTGGTCCTTCCCTCATTCTTTCCACCTGCCTTTTGTGCAGGACATGAATGCTCTCAGAAGTCCATTCACCATGGCCCTGGGAGGAAGGGAGAGGTAGGGAGCTATTTGGGAATAGCTTGGTGAGCTGACCCTTCAGAATTCAAGGTCACCATGTGGCTATGGACCCAGAGGGGACTGTTCCAGGCTTGTCCACAACTCCAACCCACAGGTTCAGCTCTTTGGCATTGAAAAAACCACTAGGAACAGAAAGGATTCTCTTCTGGGCTCCTGCTTGGCCCTTCCCGACCTGGGTTTGGACTCTGGACCAGCCCCAGTAAGGGCAAACTTTCACAAATTACAGGGCTTTGTGGCCCTGGGAATCACAAAGCGAAAGGGAGAGTCCCTCCCCACTCCCAGAACTTAAACCTCTCAGGCTGGCTCTAGGTTTCTAGGACCCCAGCCCCTAGGGTGCCTGGGCCAGGATCCCACCAGGAGAAGGAGGAACAGATTGTGATGTTTCGGGTCCCAAGAAAGGCTATGTGACCTTGGACAATTCACTTGGCTTCTCTGAGCCTCTGTGTCCTTTCCACTCCTAGTTAGCTAGCTGGTCAGCCAAGAAAGGCAGCCTGCAGCAGCAACAGGAGATGCCTGTGTGCTGAGGCTGCTTCCTGGGTCTAAGGAAGGGGCTAGCCCAGTTCTGGGGGCCAGGTTAGAAGTGGACTTGAGCAGAAGAGAGCAGAGGGAAGTCCAGGAGGGGGTGGGGGCTGGGATCCATGCCCAGCCCTTGCCAACCTGCTGCTGAGGAAGCTGGTTTATGTTCCCTGCCCTGCAGAGACCCCAGCCCCAGAGCAGCTGAGGGGCTATGGGGTGCAGGCCCTGGCTTCCCCCTGGCGGGGTGCTCCAGCCTGAGGAACTCTAGAGGGGCAGGTTGGGCTGTGGGGCTGGGCAGGAGGATGCCAAGCTTAGAGGAAGGTCTCAGCAGGCCAGAGCCAGCAGGGGAGGCGGACTGGGCAGGGCTGGGTGACAGCTGTGCAGGAGAGCAGTGACTGCAGCGGGACCAAGGGACAGTGAGGGCAGAGGGGATAGGAGGCGGCCGAGGGAACCACGAGGCTGAGGCTCTGCAGAGGGCTGCGGAGCCAAGGGAGAAGAGACTGGGGTCCGGAACAGGCCCAGCTGCTCCTGGCAGCCATGCTGTCTGTGGGGCATGGAGCCTGGGGGCCGCTCGGCTTGGCCCCAGCAGCCAGTGGCCCCCGGAGCCAAGCAGGAGGCACAGTCCAGCGGGCACAGGCGCTCATGCACGTGCAGGGCCTGAGTCCACCAGGCCAACTCGGCCTGAAGGGCCTGGATCTCCTTCCGCAGGGCGTGGTTCTGCTTCTCCAGTGACTCATGCTGCTGGGGGAAGAAGCAGATATAGGTGGGGAGGGTTATGTCAGCCAGAATCAGTGGCCCAGCTTGAGCCCTGTTTCCCAATGCCCCAGGGCCCTCAATCTAGGAGGAAAGATACCGCTGCCACCTCAGTGCCCTTTGGCTGCTCTCTGGTCAGACATTCGTGACCACCAGCTCAGACCTGTCTGCTCTCGCTCCCCAGTGCCAGGTCCCTGAGCCAGCCAGCCTGGGATCTCCGCTCACCCGGGAGCTCCACCAGCCTCCTAAGTGGTGCGCCTCTCAAACTACCTGATCTCTTGGCCCAGAGGAGACATTCGATGGCTGCAGTGCTAATGGAACATGAAAGCCCTTTAAAGTCTCCTACGACTCCCTACGGGTGGTGGCCCCAGCTCACACTTCCAGTTTCATCTCTCCAACTGCTCCTGATGCCCCCGCTTCCTGTTCCTCAAATGGACTTTGCTTCCTCGCCACACTTGCAGTCTCCTCTGCCTGGACAATTCCAGCCCCGCTTCCCCGGTCTAATCCTGACATGGCCTTCTTGTGACAACTTAGACGCCCTCTGTCCTGGACACTTCTAGGCTGCTCAGTGCCACTGCCAGACCTCCTCGACATCCAGCACTTGCCCACCGAGGCATTGTGGGCAGATTCCAGGATCACGTTTTACAAGTTGGCAGACAGGTGTGCTCTCTTCGGCATTTAGGTTCTGATTCTGCTAAGTGCTGGGTGGGAACCCAGTGGGACAGTAATCAGTGTGAAGTTCTAAACAATAATTTATTAGTATGATGGCAACACTGGTAGAAAATGCAGAAGGAACTTTATTTCCATACCTCATCAGACTCGGAGAAGGCAATGGCACCCAACTCCAGTACTCTTGCCTGGAAAATCCCATGGACGGAGGAGCCTGGTAGGCTGCAGTCCATGGGGTCACTAAGACTCGGACACGACTGAGCGACTTCACTTTCACTTTTCACTTTCATGCATTGGAGAAGGCAATGGCAACCCACTCCAGTGTTCTTGCCTGGAGAATCCCAGGGACGGGGGAACCTGGTGGGCTGCTGTCTATGGGGTCGCACAGGGTCGGACACGACTAAAGCGACAGAGCAGCAGCAACAGTAGGCTCAGTGACTTCCTTTGAGCCCCTGCCCTGCCTTTTATGGACACTTTCTAAAAGAAGAAGCTGCAAGGGTGTTTTGTATTAAAATGTTGCCTAAGCCATGGACTCAAAGTTTTAACAGGCCTCCAAGCCACCCACAGCCCCCCTCCCAAGCTGGTTTCTGCTGTGGAAGGTAGAAAGACATTTTAAAAACATGTTATTGGGTCACTCTTTACCTAAATTCTCCAGAGGCATCAATTCACCTCCAGAAACTGGGTCACTTATTCATTCATTTACCACCCTCAGGTTGCTCAACCGTCACCTCCTCCGGGAGGGCTTCCCTAGTTAGGTTTCCATCACCCCACATGTCCCACTCCCTTCCCTCTTCCCTGCTTTAATCCCTCCTAGGGTACTTATCACTATCTGATATCCCAAATACTTCATGGGTCATTTATCTGTCTATCCGGCTCCTCCATAAAAACATGAGCCCTGAGGAGGGTGAACTGGACTTTTGTCTGCTGTGTTCACAGCTGTATCTCCAATGCTTAGAACTGTGCTTGCTGCATGAGAGATACTCAGTAGGCATTTCTGGAAGGAAGGAATAATGAGCTCATGAAGTCTCAACTGCTTCCAGGCATGCCATCCTGGGCATCAGTCCTTGTTCTCATACATTGTACAGGGTGCTACTCTTTTATGCTCATGCCAGCCCTATTTCATTTGCCTGCAATGCTTTTTCTTACCTTCATCCATTTGGGAAACTCCTATTCATCCTTCAAAACCAGCTCAGACTTCATCTCTGTATCACCTTGACCCAACTATCTGTATGTTGTTCCTACCTATGAGTTCCCACTTTATTTTGACTCTATTGTTCACTCCACAGAGAAATCCTGACTTCCTTCTATCTGCCAGGCACTGGTCCAGGTGATGGGGAGACAGTAGGCAGCAGTAGAGTTCCCTGCCTTCAGGGTGCTTACAGTCTGGAGAGGCAGACAAGCAATGGTCAACATCTAAACTTGTGATGCAAGGTCAGTGTTAACCAGGAAAATAAAGCAGAGTAATAGGTGAGGTCTCTTTAGCTCAGACGTTTAGAAAGACCTCCTCCTTTTGAGGCGGTGACATTTGAGCCAAACACCCAGCAAGGAGTGAAGATCTAGCTGGGCTGCTGTCTGAAGATAGAGGGAGCATCCGGGGGAGCCCCTGAGGCTGGACATGCTCCATCAGGGAAGGAACACAGAGAACGAGGTGCAGGATGTTAGGAGAGGAAGGTGGACAGTGGGGGTGGGGTCGCAGAGAGCGTAGGACCCCTGGGTGTAGAGGGCTCTGAAGTTTACTCATTACAATAAGGACTATCGTGTATGCAGCCCAACCAAAGGCCAGGTCCTGAACCCAGCTCTTAACGGTTCCCCCGAGGTGTGTCCTTTCTGCACAGAGGAAGAAGGGAGACCCCAAGGTCAGGTTAGCATCTGAGGTCAGGTTACCATGCAAGGTGAAGAGGCAAGTGTGAGTGGAGCCCCCCCACCCTCCATCCTACCAGGCTCCTTGGCCTCCTTTAGTCTTCACAAGGGTCCTGCCACGGGGCAGGGATTTTTGGATGAGGACAGTGAAGCTCAGTGAAGGAAAAGACTGCGCTACAGGATGCAGCAGCTGGGACTCTAAAGCCAGCCCATCTTAACCCTGAACCAGTTTCTCGCAGACGGTCTTGACCACTCACATCAGAACCCCAACAGGCAGGGTGATCGCCACAGTGTAGCACCTCTGAGATGGGTTCTCGATGGGCAGGGCTTAGGGACCTACCTTTGGATGAAGGCCTCACCTGGTCACTGGGCCAGGTTCTCCCTGTTTCCCTCCACCTCTTGTTTCCTCCCTCTAGACTGGGGGCACCTTGAGGGCAGGCCTGGGCTGAGGATGCACTGTCATGCCCCTGGAGCCCGGCATGTATCTGGCACACAAATTCTGCTCAGCACTCAGGAATTTCTGAATCTTAGCTGCAGAGCCCTCCTCTCTCCCCAGGTTCAGGGTCCCTGGCACCTACAGCAGTGCAGGGGAACTGCTGATTAGTGGGATGGAGAAGAGGTGGCCAGGCCGGGTGAGTGACATTGGGGATGGGAAGGGAGGCGTCCCCACCTGGTGCAGGGCATCCGCCTTGCTCGTGTGCTTCTGCCGGCTTCTCTGGGCGGCCGCCCGGTTCTTCTCTTTCTTCCTCAGCTGCCTCTGATGCTCCTCAGCGTCCTGTAGGGGCCCGACAGGGGCGGGCTAGCTGTAAAGCCATTCCCTTCTCTTTTGGGGGGGGGGGGCAATGCCATGCAGCCTGTGGCATCTTAGTTTAGCTCAGGTGTTTAGAAAGACCTTCTACTGAAGTGGTGACATTTGGGCCAAACACCCAGCAAGGAGTGAGGGTCTAGCTGGGCTGCTGTCTAAAGGGAGAGGGAGCAGCCAGGGGGAGCCACCAGGGTTCCAACCTGTGACCCCTACATTGGAAGCCTGGAGACTTAACCACTGAAACACCAAGGAAGTCTCAGCCATAGCCTTCTTGAATCAAGTCCCCGAGGGTCCCCTTTCCCCCAGAAGCCCTCTCTGGCTCCATCGGTGTCCACACACCCCATCACAGACACAGCACAGCTCGGTGGAATGCCAGCCTCACATACGTCCACTCACAGCTCATAACGGGGCAGCACATGCTCCAGACAGAACCCGCTTCACACCTACAGCCTCCTGATGGACCGTGTTGCTCTGGGTAGATCACTCACTTCCCTGAAGCCCATTGCCTGATCTGCCCCAAACGGAGGCACCAGTGTCTTCCTTACCAGCTGGAAAGCTGGCAGGGGTTAATAAAAGTTGCTGTTGTTCTAATCACTACTGTTTCCACTGTTACGGTGTTGATTTCTCTAGCCCTGAGCTCCTTCTGTGAGGACGGGGGGTGGGGGGGGTGGGGGGAGCTGGTTCTGATTCTACTCTGTGTTCCCCTGCCCAGCTCAGGCCCAAAGCTGATATTCATTTATCCCACAAATATTTGTGCACCTACTATGTGCCACACACTGAGCTGAGGGGACACAGCAGGCAACATAAGAGGCAGTACTCTCTGCCCTCAAGCTACTTGCATTCTAGTGGGCCAGCAGCCTAGAATGAGAGAATGAGTCCCTTCTGACAGAAGAGCAGACACAGAGGGTGACAGCTGGGACCCTCCCCCTACACTGGGGTTCATGACCTTAGATGAAATAGTTAACCCAAATGCCCAGGGCTCTGGAAAATCAGACAAGAGGGAACACTGGAGACCCCGCAACCCCCTCCCTCAGGTCGCTCTGGGAGGTGTGTTCTGAGTGTGGGGACCTCAGGCAGGACCCTGGCCTCCCTGGCTGAGGACTCTGCAACTCCTAAGTTCCTGGCCACAGCAGGCCCCTTGCAGGTGCTGGGGGACTGAGAGACTGGAGCCTGGAGGGGAGAGACCCGCCATAAGAGAAGGGCTTGAGCCTCTGGTACTTGGGTTCTGGACTAGAGGCAAGGCGTCCAGGGCAACTGTGGCCAGAAAGCTCGGGGAGGAAAGAGGAGGCGCCTGTAATGGCAGCCGAGGACAGGTAGGTGAGGAGAGAGCTGTAACCAGAGGCCAGGTTCTAAACTGAAGCCGGGATCTGCAATGTGAGAGCAGGAGAGCCCTCAAGCCAAACCCCTAAGAGACTGAGGCCCAGAGACGGCTGTGTGAGGCCTCTGCCCCCCAGCCCATGGGAGCAGAGCCGCGCCCTGGGGCATATTCCCCTTCTTAGCCCCCGAACCTGCTCCCCTGCACTCACCGTCCTGGTCAGAGGCCCATCGCCCCCGCAGAGGTGCATGGCGGGGAGGAGAACACGGGCTCACACCGGTCGGGGCGTCCCTCAGCTGCTGTGACCTCCCAGTGCCCTCTTGGGGCCCAAGGAAGTGGCAGCTCTTTAAATCCCCGGTGACCACTCCGCCCCCAACAAGCCAAGTTTCAGTTTCTCCTAAAGCCACCGGCTGCTCAGAATCCCGGGCTCGACTTGGCTCACGTGGCTGGAATTTCCTAACGCGAATGGGCCTTCCGGTTGGTCCCCTTTTCTGGGATGAGGACGGTGGAGTGTGGCCAGAGGGGGGCTGAAGGCCAGGTGTGGGGAGGCTGTTGTAGGAGAGGGCGGGCAGGCTGCCAGAGACAGAGCCAAGAGGGGAAGCCAATGGGGCACCGAGGGTTCACTGGGGATGTGGGGGGACCCCTGGGCTCCACAATTGCGGGAGCCAGGTTCACAGCCCACTTTTGGCTCGTTGGAGCTGTGCAGCTTTGAGAAGGTGATTTACCCTCTCTGAGCCTTAGTTGCCTCATCTGTAAAGGGAGATGATACAGATATCCACTCACAGGCTTGATGTAGGAACTAAGCAAGATAATACAACCACCTCCCCTAACCCTGTGAGACTAATAATGTTGAGACAAGTCTGCAAAAATAAGCAACGGCCCTTAAATAGATGAACAGATGGCTAATGGCTGTGTTTTCATACAACAGACCATGCAGCAGTAGAAAGAATGACGTCTGGCAGTTAAGAGCACAGCTCCCAAGCTACGTGACTCGAGTATATCATTTCACCTTTCTGTGCCTCTGTTTCCAAATCTGTTAAGTGGGGATAAAGATAATTTTGTTGCAAAGGTTACGTACATGAAGGCAGGTGAGGCACCTGAAACCATGCCTGGTGCAAACAAGGGCTCAACAAATATTCACGATTGTGAGGCGGTGGAAGAGTCAAAGCTGCATGTGTCGTCATGTCTAAATTTCATCCCATCCACTTGGATGAAAATGACAAGTGGCAACCAGATCTGAATAACACCATTTCTGAAATGTTGAATAATCGGATATGCAATTATGTAGGAAAAGCATAAAAATATGCATGAGACTCAGAAACACAAAATGCAGAGAGTGGTGGCTTGGTGGGGGTGGAGGTGGAGAGGGACTAAAGGGGACCCACAGAGACTTCAGTGTGTCTGTGACATATCATTGCTTCAGCTGTGGAAACACAGTTGTCTTGTGATAGTATTATTAGCTATACTCTGGGGTCCTGGAGAGGGAAAGGGCAACCCATTCCAGTATTCTTACCTGGGAAATCCCATGGACAGGGGAGCCTGGTGGGCTACAGTCTGTGGGGTCACAAAGAGTCGGATATGACTTAGTGAGTAGACCACCACCACACTTTGGGGTAGTCCTGAAATGTTTCATAATAAAAACTTTTGTTAAAGACCTAAAAATATCCTGAAGCCCCAGGCAAATCTGTGTGGTTGCTGGATCTCTAAGACAGACCATGCTTGGGAGCGACAGCAGTTCAGGGGATGGTGGAGCCGTTAATCCCTGTCTAAGAACAGCATCATAACTGATATACAGTGAAGAGTCCTGTGGTCTGCTGGCCAGAGCATCTGGGGGTTGTGCCTGAGTCTCAAGGGCTCAAGGCTGATAGTGTGGGTAAACACTGTGGATTCCATCTTCTGACAAATAATGGTGTCCTGAGAGAGAATGTGTTGAGGAGTTCACAGCTATCTCTGAGCTTATTAGAAAAGAACACTGTCGGGAAGTCCCTGGTGGGCCAGTGCTTTGGACATGGCACTTTCACTGCCGTGGCCTGGGTTCAGTCCCTGGTTGGGGAACTAAGATCCCTACAAGACTCATGAGCAGCCAAAAAAGAGAAAAAGAAAAGAACACTGCAATTGATTAGCAATGTCTGCCATGCCTAATTGATCAGTGATGCCTGTCATGAGCAGGGCATTGACAGCAATAGTCCCCTGCTACCCACCCCAGTACTCTTGCTGGGAGAATTCTGGGACAGAGGAGCCTGGTGGGCCACAGTCCATGGGGTCACAGACAGTCAGACACAACTGAGAGACTTGGGCTTCCCCAGTAGCTCAGACAGTAAAGAATCTGCCTGCAGTGCAGGAGACCTAGGTTCAGTCCCTGGGTTGGGAAGATCCCCTGGAGAAGGGACTGGCTACACTCCAGTGTTCTTGCCTGGAGAATTCCATGGACAGAGGAGCCTGGTGGGCTGCCGTCCACAGGGTTGCAAAGAGTCAGACAGGGCTGAGCGACCAACACTTTCATAACACTTTCATGCCTAGAAGTGGGCATGAAACCTGTTTCTGCTTTAGAGTCAGACTGGACTCTGACACCTGGCACTCTCCTCACCAAGTCTAGCACCTGGGATCTCAGTGTTCTCTTATATATGCTGTGGATGACCAGGAAATCATACCTGTTTACAAAGTTGATTTGAAGATGGTAAGGAATGAAATGAGAAGAGAGCTCTTTGCATATTGTGAAGTACTATCTGGCTAGAAGTACCATTCCCATTCCTGAGATTTATGGGGACACAGGAGGAATTATGCTGCCTCATAATTTTAAATGCCTGGGTATAGGTGGGATTGGGCATGACGTCTGGGCCTGGCCCTCCTTGTGTGTGAAGGGCCTGGGAGAGGAGGCTAAAGTGGGGGCACCCATGCAGTGAGGCTGCCCCAACTGCTCTGAATTACTTCTGTTTCCCAGAAACCAGGAGGGCTGAGGCCTCTTGCCCGAGGCGGGCACCTGAGGGGCTCATTAGGCCATAAGCTCCTCAGGGAAGGATCCGGGGGAGCCACAGGCATGATGTAACCAAGGAAAACACACTCCGAGGTGGGGAGGGAGGGGTGAGTAGGGCTAGGGCCCAGGTATCCCCACCTCAAGCTCCCGGTCCCAGAAGTGGACCCCAGAGTTCCCCTCTCAAGACTTGGCTTCCGGCGGAAGGGAGACAGCAAGTGTTCCTGTGACCCCTCTCAGAAGGCCACAGCTCCAGAGGAAAATCAAAGAAGGCAGCATTTATGGCTTGATGTCCCTGAGGAGTGGCAGGGAGGCAGGGACGCAGAGTGGGTAATGTTTAACCGTGAATGGCCGTGCCAGGCTGGCAGAGTAGGCTTCAGGGCCACCCAGTCCAACTTCTTACTTAGGTGAGGAACTAATGCCCAGAGAGGCAAGGTCATCTGGGGGAAGGAGGCGGAGCTGGAGGGGGGACACACCACCTTGCTCCAAGCCCTGTCTCCACACCCCGCATGGAAGGCCCCTGTCCATGAGTCCCAGGACTGGAGCACCTCCATGGCTGAAGGCTTGGAGGCCTCCCCAAACCAGACTGACAGAGTGAGCTCCTGGGCAGCAAGATTGCTGCCTGTCTTACTCTCTGAAGCATCTCCAGCACCTCATACACTGCCTCCACGTAATGCTGTTACTGTTCGATTGCTCAGTCATGTCCGACTCTGCGATCTCATGGACTGCAGCACACCAGGCTTCCCTGTCCTTCACCATCTCCTGGAGCTTGCTCAAACTCATGTCCATAGAGTCGATGATGTCGTCCAATCATCTCATCTGCTGTTGCCCTCTTTTCCTCCTGCTTTGTCTTTCCCAGAATCAGGGTCCTTTCCAATGAGTCAGCTCTTTGCATCAAGTGGCCAAAGTACTGGAGCTTTAACTTCAGCATCAGTCCTTCCAATGAGTATTCAGGGCTGACTTTCTTTAGGATTGACTGGTTTGCACTTGATTAACGAACACGTGAGTGAAAGTCCGGCATGCAGGCAGCTTGCCATCAGGGAACCCCACCAACTTCCTGGGTGAGTAAAATACTTTCACTTTCCTCATTCCTAGGTTCCTGGGGGACTCTCCCTAACTAACTTCTTCATTTTACCAGTGAGGAAACTGAGGTACCAGGAGGGGACCGTCACACAGCTGGTTGGGAAAGGCCAGGATGCATTGGCTACTTTGCCCAATTCCCTCCCACACCTCCTAGAGTGAGAAAGATGCCCAGGGTCTTCAGCCATCCCCCCTCTTTCTAGGTCCTGTCCATGTGCACCCCTCAGTTGAGGCCTGGCCCCTCCAGGGCACCCCAAGCGAGCTTCAGACGATGGCAAGGACAGAAGGAGGACAGGTGCCAGCTGGTGGGGCTGAGGCTGGCTATCGACTTCCTGCCATGAGCATGGATGGGCCCTTGTGGAAGCTAAGCCTCAGCTGGGAGGGGTTCACAACCGAATGGGGTGTAGGACGCATGCCCAGCATATTGATGGGCAGGGCAGGAGGGTGACAGCCTGCCTCTATGAAGGCGTCTGTGGCAGGCAGAGAGCACTTCCTGTTGGGGAGATCAGAGGCTTTCCAGAGAAAGAAAGGAAGGACGTTGTCTTTGGGAAGGACATTGAAGAACGGGGAGAGGGACTTGACCCAGGGCCCGGAACTTGATCTCAAGCGAGTGATGTAACTAACGGGGGTTCAACCCTTGGTCGGGGAACTAAGATCTCACATACTGCAGGGCAACAAAGCCCACGAGCTGCAGCTACTGAGCCTGTGCACCGCAACAAAGATCCTGCATGCCGCCAAATAAACAAATAAATGTTTTTAATTACCAAAAAAAAACCAAACTAACCTCTTTCTGGTTTATTGTAAAATGGGGGTAATAACATAAGTATCTAGAAGTAATACATGTGAAGTGCTTAGAACACTGGCTGGCACACAGTAAGTCCCATAAATATCTTTTAAGCTTTTAATGGATGCACTTAATAAAAAAACGGATGGACTTTTTGTTCACATACTGCAGGCTTGTTTTTTTTTTTATTATTGTTTTTATTACTATTATTTAATTTTAAGAAAAAAATGGCAGAGTGCAAGATCAGGCATGAGTTTTTTTATTCTAATGAAATACATTTAGTGAAAAGAGGGTTAATGATTGTGTCCATATGTAAAGAGCAGCACATATTTGATGAAAACTGCTCAAATTTTCTCATGCTTACAAAGGATCTCAATAAGAGATGGGGAATGAGCTGTCTCTAGAGTCTTAGTTTATAAATGATCTGGCTAGGCTTAAGTTACTGACAAGTTTTGAGTATGCCAGCTTCAGGCATGGCTTGATCATGATGCCCAAACAAGGTCATCAGGAGTCAGTGCTTCACCCTATCTGCTGTGTCCCTGACTGGCTTCATTCTCAGGCAGGTCCTGCTCATGGTGGTAAGGTGGCCACTAGAAACACCAGCTTAGCTGGCCCCAGAGGGGCATCCCTGCTACTTTCCCATTATTTCCAACAAAGATATCAGACCTGGCTCTGCTTGGTCTGCCCTGAGTCACGTGCCTGTTCCTGACATCAGTCACTGTGGCCAGGAGACAAGGTGAGATAGGTAAGGCTGGGGTCCCCTAGGGGCCAGGGGTGAGGGAGGGGAACTTGCAGAGGGCTTGGGGCACTGTTGGCAGGAGAAGGGGGACCGGATGCTGGGCTGATGTCACCACCTTGGCTGAGATTCAGATATGAGGAAGCTGCCTTTCCGCAGTACATCCCTTGGCCGGGTCATGTCCCCAGCTGGGACAGGCTCAATCCCCACGTGTCTCTCACACCAAGCCCGGCACTCTCTCCTTTTATTGCCTCACAAGGACCTGTAAGTGGAAAAGATGAATAATGCTGGGCAAGGACAGGTAGTGACGTCATGGGGACAACCCATGGCATAGGGAGAAAAGGACTGACTTTCACTTCAGCATGGCACCTTGACCATGGGGGTTCTCATGAAAGCTGGAATCTGCAAATAGCTGGGCCTCCCAGGAAGAGGGCAACTTCACGGGGGCTCTGTGATGCCATTACCTCCCAATCCTGCCGGGTCCCCTGGGGCCTCCAAAGCTTTATGCTTCTGATTCTCTGCTATTTCTTGAACGTACATGTCTTTCTGGGAAGCTGACTCAAACCTCTGGAAGAGGGCAGGGACTATAAATAGTAAACAACCGAGCACTGAAGAGTGGGCGAGCCTCCCAGGGCTTCTTGGGTATGGCAACAGCGCCACAGCACACGGATTTCCCCAGGTGGCCCAAGTCCCAAACAGGTTGAGTTCGAATCCCTGCTCTGCGTCTTCTATTCATGTAAACTTGGATAGGGCCCTTAGTTTCTCTGGGCCTCAGTTTCCTCATCTATATAATGGGCCATGGTGATAATTGAAACCACATCTGGACAGGAGTCACCAGCAAGCTCCTTCTGTCCCCGTGTCCCTGGCTGGGTCTCCCTGGTGATGTCACATTTAGACTGTCCATTTTGGATGGTGGAGAAGCCCAGGCTGGGAACCCTGCTGAGATCCTCGACACTGGAGAGCAAAGACAGTCTCCCTGGCCTTGGAGGGAGCGTTTCCCTTCTTCAAACGGTTCTCTCCCCGTGAGCTTCTGTGTCGGTTCCCACGAGAGCTCTGAGAGGCAGGAAACTCTCACTAGGAGGCTAGTTTAGGAGGCAGACAGCCACGGTCATGAGCAAGGGCTGGAGGACTGCAGTGGGATGAGGGCTAAAGCCCAGCCCCGAATGGCCAGTGACTCATGAGCACAGACCAGAAAGCGGTCGCCACAGCTGGCCCAGCCCAGGATTCATACCAAGGGTGCCAAGAGCTTTGGCACGGCAGACCGGCAGTCTGTCGTGGTCAGAAGATTCTAGAGATTGTCATCCAGTCTCCTTGTTTTACAGTTGGGGAAACAGGCTCAGTTGGGGAGGGGACTTGCCCTGGGGCAGGGAGGCGGCAGAGCCAGGCAGGTTCTACTGCAGCCCCAGATTCTTGTCCCCTCTGACTTCTCACTTATCCAGCTAATGCCTGCCAGCTCTGCTGTGGAGATAGCAGGGACACAGGGCACCCTCAGAAGAGCAGGAAGCACTCACACCTGTGGCAGAAACCTGCCATGGGTCCTTGGGAGAAGGACTCTGACCTTTGTCATTGAAGCACCGTTGAAGACGGGGCCTCCCACGGGTCCTGGGCCAGGTGGGGGCCCCCAGTCAGAAGAAGCCCAGGAAGTTGTCCCAGGAGAACTGGGTTCACCTGCAGCTCAGGACTGCCAGGGACGAGGCCTCCAGCAGACTTGCGCCCTCTCTGGGGCTCAATTTCCTCATATGTAAAAGGAAGGAGTGTGACCACTGACCTCTGAGAGTCCTTTTGCTCTGAGTGGAGGTTGGGAACAGCCTGAGGCCTATGGGAGGTGACACCTCTAAGCTGGAGGGAGTTCGTGCCACTTGACAGAAAAGAGTCAGTATTTTACTGAATCAGGGGCTGAGCGCGCTGAACTGAGGGTGGACAGACGGCCACCGGAGATCCAGCACTTCCTGCCTTCCACGCCAGGCCCCAGCTCCCACTGGACACCCGCGGGCAGGCTGCCTGGGAGATGCCCTGCTTGGCTGGGGCCTGGTCTGGGCCTTGAGCTCTGTGGGGTCTCAGAGGAGAGGGTGGGCGCCAGGCCTGGGCTGAGAAGCCTGGCAGTTAGGAACAAAACGGATGTGGCTCTGCTGCATTTGGGCCACATGAGCAGCTAGAAAGCAGTTAGTGAACCCTCTGCCCCGTTCCTTTCACTCAACAGATATTTACTGAGCATCTATTATGTGGTAGGCCCTGATCCAGGTACTGTGAACAGCTTAAAAAAAAATCCAAATCCTGCTGTTGGGGCTTTCCTGGTGGTCCAGTGGTTAAGAATCTGCCTTCTAATGCAGCGGACACAGGGGACTGTGAGGCCTTCTTTACATTCCTTTTATATTGATATATGGTAGTTTCTTTAATTCTCAGATCCACCTTGCATGGCAAACATAATTAATATATCGTTTGTACAAAGGAGACAATAGAAACTCAAAACGGTTAATGATTTGACCCAATTCACAAAGGTGGTGGTGGTGGTGGTGTAGTCATTCACTCTGACTCCGCGACCCTATGGACTATAGCCCACCAGGCTCCTCTGTCTATGATTCTCCAGGCAAGAATGCTGGAGTGGGTTGCCATTTCCTTCTCCAGGGGAACTTTCTGACCCAGGGATTGAATCTGGGTCCCCTGTACTGCAGGCAGCCTTCTGCATTGCAGGCTGATTCTTACTGACTGAGCTAGCACGGAAGCCGCCTGCCTTCTAATGCAGGGGACGCAGGTTCAATCCCTGGTTGAGGAACTCAGATCCCACATGCCTCAGAGCAACTAACCTTGTGTGTCAAAACTACTAAGCCCGTGAGCCACAAGGAAGATTCCGTGCAGCCAAAATAAAAAAAGCGAAACAGAAACAAATCCGTGCCCTCACGGTGCTTCCGTTCTTGAGGGGATGGAGGTGTAGGGGAGAATAAATTGTGATCAATTAAGGGAATTACATAGGCTGATAGGAGGACTTAAGTGTCACAAGGGAATACAGAGCAAAACAAAGGATTTGGAGAATGTGGGTGGGGGGTTGGGCTGTTTCAAACTTAACAAAGGTGGTCACATTGGACCTCGTTGTGCTATTTGAACAACAACAACAAAATCTGGTGCGTTTTTTTTAATCTTTTTTTTTGGGGCGCCACACCCTGTGGCTTGTGGGATCTTAATTCCCCGACCAGGGATTGAACCCGTGCCCTCAGCAGTGAAAAGCATTGAGTTCTAACCGCTGGACCCCCACAGAATGCCCCTCTAAAACTGTTTTGAGATGTTGAACATTTGAGCAAAAAATTGGAGACAGAGAGGTGACAAGGAGGTATGCGTTAGGGGCGCTGGTCATTCGGAGGACTGACCAGCAGGGGCGGAACAGGCGATGCGGGCACAGAGGATGGGGAGCACTCCTGCAAGGGGCTGGAAGGCCACTGAAGCCCCTGGGCTCCAACACTGCAAGATACAGGAGCGCCCAGCAGACCGTGGAGGGCTTTGAGCAAAGGATGGACATGGTCTGACCAAAGGCTATAAAGGTCCCTTCACCTTGTGGAGGAGGAGCAGTGAAACCTCTGGAGAGACTGCTGCGGCCATCCGGGTGAGCGGAGCCCTGGCTCATCTGTCCAGTGGAAATAAGGGGTACCTGCCTCTCAGGTTGCTGAGTGAAGGCGCAGCAGCTCCTCCCTCGCCCCCTTCCCC
>SJXQ01006826.1:166716-179701 GCA_006408695.1 Aepyceros melampus
CGGTACAGCCTTGCTCTAGAGGTTGCCAAGGCATGGGTCAGATGGACGTGGAAGAGCTCAGATTTTCAAGTTCTTAATCATTCTTATGGAGAAGGGAATGGCAGTCCACTCCAGTGTTCTTGCTTGGAGAATCTCATAGACAGAGAAGCCTGGAGGGCTACATACAGTTCATGGGGTTGCAGAGTCGGACACGACAGAGCAAGTAACACACACACACAATCATTCTCAAGATTCTGGAAAGGTCTGAGGATGCCATGTGCCCTGAGGAGGATGACTGGGCTGTAACAGCTCATTTTGTCATCTGGGAGTTGGAGAAGATACCTCCCCTGGCTCCCATGAGAGGCATCTGGGCTGAGATCTATATAGAGGACACTCGGACACTCTGACTTGCCATTCAAGGCCTTCGGCTGTGGCTTGCATGTTGCACACACATGCACTGGGGACATGGTGGCCCTTGGATACTTCAGGCCCGCTAAACCACCACCGCAGGGGGAATGGGGTGGGGGTACAGGAGCAAGCCAGAGTAGGACCATGGTCCATAGGCAGCTGTCGGTGACTAAGCCGTGTATTCAACCCTCCCAGTCTTCATTTACTCGTTAGAAGGACAAAAGCTGCCACCAAGTGCTGGGGGGAGGTTTCATCATACACGTGTGGTCCCCAAAATAAAACTGGTATCACAGATGTTTCACCAGAGAGAAAAACAGGATTCCTTTGATCAAAACTGTAACTTTTTAAAGATATATATATATAAGATGGTAAGCTTCTTCACACTACGTTTTTTTAAACTCTATTTTTTTTTGGCCACCCTCCCCCATGGCATGTGGGATCTTAGTTCCCTCATGAAGAACTGAACCCACTCTCCCTGCAGTGGAAGGATGGAGTCCTAACCACTGGACCACCAGGAAAGTCCCTGTAACTTCATTTTAAACAACCTCAATTGAACATTACAGTTTAAAAGAATCAAATAGGAAATTGATCTGGAGCAACCTTAAATATATATACAAATAATAAAATACATACTTTGATATATATTCCTTGCTGGGCTTCCCTGGTGGCTCGGCAGTAAACAATCCGACTGCCGGACTTCCAGAGTGGTGCAGTGGATTAGAATCCGCCTGCCAGTGCAGGGGACACAGGTGCGACCCCTGATCTGGGAAGATCCCATATGCCTCAGAGCAACTAAACCTGCGCACCACGTCTACTGAGTCCATGTGCCGCCACTGCTGAAGCCCAAGTGCCTACAGCCTGTGCTCTGGAACAAGAGAAGCCACCGCAGAGAGAAGCCTGGGCAAAAGCAGCAAAAACTCAGCACAGGAACAAATAAATAAAATTGAAAAAAAAAAAAAAAGAATCCGCCTGCCAACGCAGGAGATTCGGCTTTGATCTTTGGGTCAGGAAGATCCCCTGTTGAAGAAAATGGCAACCCACTCCAGTATTCTTGCCTGAGAAACCCTATGGACATAGGAGCCTGGTAGTCTATGGTCCATGAGGTCGCAAAGAGTCAGACACGACTTAGTGTCCTGGTGTCTTAGTGTCTGTCTTAAACAACACTACTACTACTCGGTGCTAATGCTTAATGATCAACAGTTTTACTTAAGTAGAGTCTTTTCCCTTGTCGCTTTTTAAAAAAATTTATTATTGTTGTTATTGTTCTATAATAACAAAGTTTCCCTTATGATTATAAAGGTGATTCAGGAAGTGGACTGTCTGGATCCAAAAGGCTACACATCTCGGACTTCCCTGGCAGTCTGGTGGTTAAGACTCTGTGCTCCCAGTGTAGGGGGCACAGGTTTGATTCCTGGTTGGGGAACTAAGATCCTGAATGCCATGGGGTGTAGAAAAAAATTAAAAGTTTACATGTCTTAAAATTAAAACCATAAAGCCAAATTTACCTCCTCAGATATTGGGTAAATATTCCCTTTTAGAAGGCATCTAGAACTCTATCCACAAGTTAAAAATCATTTACTTAGTTCCAAGAAACTCTCCCTTCAAAAGCCAGTTTCAGAGCTGTCAGAATTTGGGTATTTTAGCTCATGAGTCTTTCCTGTGAATATGTATATATTCAAAAGATATATATATATTCAGTTATATATAACTACAGCTCTAGAGATCTTCTTTCCCAGTTTCCTTTCAAAGGTATTCCCCAAAGGTTTTATTTCCTCAAGAGCAACCTTTCCTCCTTTCCATGAAGCAAATGAAAATACTTTCACTAGGCTCCTAACAGCGCTTTCCAGGTGGCACTAGAGCTGAAGAGCCTATCTGCCCACCAGGAGACAATAGAGATGTGGGTTTGATCCCTGTGTTTGATCCCTGTGTCAGGGGCGTGCTGTAGTCCACGGGGTCCCAGAGTCGGGCACAACTTACTGCCTTAACAGCAACAACAGTAGTAGTGAAGTAAAACCTCCCAGAAGTGCTTACAGTAATAATTTTAAGTTTCCCTCAAACCTGCTCCAGCGTTAAGTTGCAGCAATTTTCAAACTTCTGTGACTATGCCCTTGTGAGTACATATACTCTGATATAAATCAGAATCTGATATAAGTATCAGAAACAAACGTGCTAACAAATACCACGTACCTTCTCTTCAAGGGCACAGGCAACAATGTTTTCTTTTTTTTATTTATTTGGCTGTGGCAGGTCTTGGTTGCAGCACATGGGATCTTCAATTTTTTGTTGCAGCATGTGGGCCCCCTGCATTGGGAGCAAGGAGACTTAGCCACTGGACCACCGGGGAAATCCCAGAAATATTTTCTCTTTTGTTCCTTCTATTTAATTTTTGCTAATGCTACCTGGCCGAGCTCTATGAAACTGGTATCTGTGTGGTCCAAACCATCAAATATGAGCAATTTCATATGGTCCAATTTATTTGTGACACTAAAGTAACTCTACAATCTACTTAATGGGCTACTTAGTATCCCATAGTTTAAATAACATTGTTTAGGGGTTATTGTCATTTTAAAAATTAAAATGGACCTGAAATTCATTTATTTCACTTAATATGGCCTGCACATCATTCCATGCAGGTATTGGGTTGGCCAAAATGGTCATTCGGGTTTTGTAACATCTTATGAAAAAACCTGAACAAACTTGTTGGCCAACCCAATACTACACCTTTCTCAAAGGCTTAATAGAAACCACCACACGATTATCCCAACTTAGGTAACTGATGTCCACTGAAGACGCTTCGATTTTTTCCAATTTCTTGCTGTTCCAAACCATGCCAAAGTGAACTTCCTTGTCATAAATGTTCACGTGCTGGTGCTAGAATTTCTGTAGTGTAGACTCAGGGAGGCACGGATGGAAACACACCGTGATCTTAGCTGTATTTCAAAGCCTTTAAAGAAAAACTACTGTCACTTTTTTCCCTTGGGGGCGCTTGTGGAGCACAAGTGGTGCTGACCTAGGGGCCCCACCAGGCACCCCTTTCTGTCCAGCCCTCATCTCTCTACAACCTTCTGCAAGACGGGAAGTTCCAGCTCACCTCACACCTCTCCCTCTGTAGATAAACATCATGGAGGAACCCAGAAAAACAATGCTCTGTACTGCCCACCAGACCTAGTTTAAATTGCTGCCCAAGTTCCTTAAACTCTGGGGACTCCACTATCACATCTACAAAAAGGAAATAAATCTCTTAGGGTTGCAGGGAAGATAAGGTAGGAAATGTGGATGCTTTATAAAATGTCACAGAAATCATTCTTTTCAGCTAGTGCTGCACTGGTCTTTCCCAATCATTAGACGCAGTTTCTTCTACTGCCTACTCACATTCACCCCATAGTTCTCTTGGGGAGGGCTCAAAACAAAGACACTAAGGCTCACCCTTCATTTTTTATTTTAATTTTTTGGCCTCCTGGCACAGCAGGAGGGATCTTAGTTCCCCCATTAGGAAATAAACCCACAGCCCCCGGCAATGGAAGAAAGGTCTTAACCTGGATCGCTAGGGAAGTGCAAGGCTCACCTTTCCTTTTCTTGGAGTGGGGCACCAAGAGGCATGCTGGATCTTAGCTGCCCGACCAGGAATAGAACCCCTGCCCCTGAAGTGGAAGCAGGGAGTCTTAACCACTGGACTGCCAGTGAATCCCAAGCTCATCCTTCTGAGTTTACAATCTGCGGAGTCCCTGGCCTCGGCTTCCTCACTTATTCTGGACTTGAGCACTAACGTAAAGAACCAAACTCTTGGACAAAGTCATTCATTAAACTACAAATATTCATTGAGCACCTACTACATGTCAGTTATGCTAAGCACATGTGAGCATCAATTTTCTTATTGGCAAAATGAAAAATGGTGCTTCTCAGCAGAGAAACAATGGGCATCTTGGGCGGAACAATTGTTTGTGCAAGTCTGTCCAATGACCTCTAGACGACAGAGGCTCTGCCTTGTAATT
Organism: Aepyceros melampus; assembly: GCA_006408695.1. NCBI lineage: Eukaryota > Metazoa > Chordata > Mammalia > Artiodactyla > Bovidae > Aepyceros > Aepyceros melampus. Next base: position 171,096 of record SJXQ01006826.1, read on the forward strand.
GGAACAACCCACTGACAGCCCTACACATTTCCTCAGGGCCATTTCCACCCCCAGCCTACCCTCTACGATTGATTTCGGAAGCCAGGGAATGAGGGGAAGCCCTAACACTGGCAGATTTAGGATGACGCCTTTCAAGGCCCAAGACAGCAGGATCTGGATCCTGTTTCCGCGGAACAAAGCCCTACGGTAGCCGCAGGGTGACGTAAACGGCATTGGGGCTCTCGGTTCTGACTCCAGAACTACTCCCTCTGCAGCTAAGACACAGCACCGGAACTTCAGGTTTCCGTTCCAGTCGGGCCTGAGGTCCTGGAAGCGCGGTGCTCTGGTCACCCAGAAATTGGGGATGCGAAGAGTTAACGCGAGTGGCTACGCAGAAGCGCCCCCCGCCCGGCAGGCTAGAAGGATTGTGCATCCCAGCACCTCCCGGCGCCTTCGCGGTCACGTGGGAATGAGGGCGGGCCCAATCGAGGAGCCAGCCAATAGGCTGTGCAGTCCGTGGGCGTGAGAGCCAATAGGAGCAGGGAAAGGGGTCCCGGGAAACGAAGAAACGGCGGCCGGGAGGGGGCTACCGGGACATGGGGCTTCTGACCATACTGAAGAAGATGAAGCAGAAAGAGCGGGAGCTGCGACTGCTCATGCTGTATCCTTCCTGACGCCGGAGCCGGAGCCGCGAGGGTGGCGGGGTGGGTGGGGGTGGGGGGCCCGCCGGGCGGGCAGTGTCAGGCGCCCCCTACCGGGCGCTGCCTGAAAGGCCGGCCGGCCTGTACCAACTGCCCATTGTGCGTCACGCTCGTGGGCCCTACCATCGCTTTTGGCGGGGGGGAGGCGGGGGGGCTTCGTTTCGGCGTCACGGCGCGGCGGCCGGACCAGGTGTCCCAATATAGGGGGAGGCGGGGCTGGAGACCCGAACGCTACCACCGAGCGTGGGGCCGCCGTCCTCCCCCGCCCTGGGTGCCTCCTCCCCAGTTGGAGGGTGCCAGGCCTCGGCCCCGCCCTCAGGGTCGGCCTCTCGGGGCGTGCGGGCCCCGCCCTACTCTCCCTGTAGAGGGCGGAGGAGGAGGGGCGCCGGCTGCGGGTCGCTAGGCTCGTGTCTGGCCATCGTTGCCGTCTCACGGCCAGTCGGAGTCCCCGCGGTTGACGGCTTGTAGGCCCGAGGGCCTTGCCGACTTTCTGAGTCTCGCTCGCAGGCGTGTACATCCGTTCCCCCGCCTCCGTGCCAGGCTGTGGCGGGGTGGGGGGCACGCTGAGATCCAAGAGCTGGGCCTGCCTCACCCCCAGCACAGAGGAGACTTTTATGTGCACAAATAACTTAGTAATATTTACGTCATGTTTGTTTTTAAGAACTCTGAGGCAGGCACAAAGAATTCACTCATCCAATAAACATTTATTGAGCGCCTGTTATGTGCTAAGTTCTGTCCTGGGCGGCTAGGGAAAACAGCGAAACAAAAATCCTACATTCGGACCTTTTGTGTGATACTGAGGGAAGAAAAGGTTAACAAAGTTAATAGGTAAGATATGTAGCACTTACAGAGAATAATCCTGCATAAATACGGTGGTCAAAGAAGACCATACTGAGAAAGTGACAGTTGAATCTAGACAGGTGAGGGATGAATTATGTAGAGATCTGGGGAAAAAAATGTTTAAGCAAAGGGAACAGCAAGTGTAAAGGTCTCTGAGGAGGAAGCCGACTGGTGTGTTCAAAGGACTGTCAAGGAGGGAAGTGTGTGACCTGTGGGAGTGAGAACACCGGAAGGCTAGGTCAGACAGAAGAGGCATTTCAGGTGGGGCCTTTAGTTCCGAACTTTTCCTCTATTTATTTATTTCTGTGGATTTTTTTTTTCGGCAGGCTAGAAGGATTGTGCATCCCAGCACCTCCCGGCGCCTTCGCGGTCACGTGGGAATGAGGGCGGGCCCAATCGAGGAGCCAGCCAATAGGCTGTGCAGTCCGTGGGCGTGAGAGCCAATAGGAGCAGGGAAAGGGGTCCCGGGAAACGAAGAAACGGCGGCCGGGAGGGGGCTACCGGGACATGGGGCTTCTGACCATACTGAAGAAGATGAAGCAGAAAGAGCGGGAGCTGCGACTGCTCATGCTGTATCCTTCCTGACGCCGGAGCCGGAGCCGCGAGGGTGGCGGGGTGGGTGGGGGTGGGGGGCCCGCCGGGCGGGCAGTGTCAGGCGCCCCCTACCGGGCGCTGCCTGAAAGGCCGGCCGGCCTGTACCAACTGCCCATTGTGCGTCACGCTCGTGGGCCCTACCATCGCTTTTGGCGGGGGGGAGGCGGGGGGGCTTCGTTTCGGCGTCACGGCGCGGCGGCCGGACCAGGTGTCCCAATATAGGGGGAGGCGGGGCTGGAGACCCGAACGCTACCACCGAGCGTGGGGCCGCCGTCCTCCCCCGCCCTGGGTGCCTCCTCCCCAGTTGGAGGGTGCCAGGCCTCGGCCCCGCCCTCAGGGTCGGCCTCTCGGGGCGTGCGGGCCCCGCCCTACTCTCCCTGTAGAGGGCGGAGGAGGAGGGGCGCCGGCTGCGGGTCGCTAGGCTCGTGTCTGGCCATCGTTGCCGTCTCACGGCCAGTCGGAGTCCCCGCGGTTGACGGCTTGTAGGCCCGAGGGCCTTGCCGACTTTCTGAGTCTCGCTCGCAGGCGTGTACATCCGTTCCCCCGCCTCCGTGCCAGGCTGTGGCGGGGTGGGGGGCACGCTGAGATCCAAGAGCTGGGCCTGCCTCACCCCCAGCACAGAGGAGACTTTTATGTGCACAAATAACTTAGTAATATTTACGTCATGTTTGTTTTTAAGAACTCTGAGGCAGGCACAAAGAATTCACTCATCCAATAAACATTTATTGAGCGCCTGTTATGTGCTAAGTTCTGTCCTGGGCGGCTAGGGAAAACAGCGAAACAAAAATCCTACATTCGGACCTTTTGTGTGATACTGAGGGAAGAAAAGGTTAACAAAGTTAATAGGTAAGATATGTAGCACTTACAGAGAATAATCCTGCATAAATACGGTGGTCAAAGAAGACCATACTGAGAAAGTGACAGTTGAATCTAGACGGTGAGGGATGAATTATGTAGAGATCTGGGGAAAAAAATGTTTAAGCAAAGGGAACAGCAAGTGTAAAGGTCTCTGAGGAGGAAGCCGACTGGTGTGTTCAAAGGACTGTCAAGGAGGGAAGTGTGTGACCTGTGGGAGTGAGAACACCGGAAGGCTAGGTCAGACAGAAGAGGCATTTCAGGTGGGGCCTTTAGTTCCGAACTTTTCCTCTATTTATTTATTTCTGTGGATTTTTTTTTATAAGAACCATTTTTAAAGTCTTTATTGAATGTGTTACAATATTGCTTCTGTTTTATGTTGTTTGGTTTTTGGCTCTGAGTCCTATGGGATCATAGCTCCCCAGCCAGGGATTGAACCCACAGCCCCTGAATTGCAAGGTGAAGTCTTAACCACTAGACCACCAGGGAAGTCCCATATTTTTGTTATTTTTTTTTCAATTAATTTTTTTTGCATTTTAACTTTATTTTGCATTAAATTAAAATTTTTAATTTAATTTTTATTTTGCAGTTGATTTTGGGGCTTCCCAGGTAGTGCAAGTGGTAAAGAATCTGCCTGCCAGTGCAGGAGACGAAAGGGACAGGTGTTCAGTCCCTGGGTGGGAAGATCCCCTGGAGTAGGAAATGGCAACCCCTTCCAGTATCCTTGCCTGGGAAATCCTATGGACAGAGGAACCTGGCAGGCCACAGTTCATAGAGTTGCAAAGAATCAGACGTGATTAAGCACACACATGCACATTGCTAATTTACAATATTGTGTTAGTTTCAGGTATATAGCAGAGTGTTTTGGTTATATATATATATATATATATATACACACATTCTTTTTCCATCCATTTTTTGAGATGGTTGGATGGCATTGCTGACTGGATGGACATGAGTTTGAGTAAGCTCCAGGAGTTGATGATGGACAGGGAAGCCTGGTGTGCTGCAGTCCATGGGGTCACAAAGAGTCGGACACGACTGAGCGACTGAACTGATTCTTTTTCAGATTCTTTTCCCATATAGGTTATTACAGAATATCGGTAGAGTTCCCATACTATACAGTAGGGGATGTTTCCTTTAATGAGAAGTGCAGAGAGGAGGTGAGAGCTGAGACTAGTTGGGCTACTGCAGTAACACAGTTAAGGTAGGATGGTAGCTTGGATCAGGATGGAAGCAGTGACAGACGTTGATTTAAATCTTGATAGTAAGACCAACAGCAATTGCTGCTGGATTGGCCATGAGCATTAGAAGAATGGTGTTAAGCGTGGCTCCTAGCAATAGGATGAACGAGGAGCCACTTGCTGACAGGTATTATAGAAGCGGGTGGAGAACACATTCAGGGGAAGATGAGAGCTCAGATTGGGCCTGTAAGATGCCACTGAGACATCCTAGAAATGTTACCCGGGCAGCTGGATATAGAGACCAATGTCCAGGGAAGCAGCCAGGTGGGACGTACGAATTTCAGAGTCATCAGCATAAAGATGGTATTTGAAGCATAATCCTGGGTGAGGCCTCTGAGGGAGTGTGTGTGGACAGGGAAGAGAACCTAGGGGCCGAGCTCAGATCAAAAGGTCAGGGTGATGAGGAAGGGTGACTAGAAAAGTCAGGAGAGCCAGCCAAGGCCGTGTCCCAGAGTGGAGGAGGGGGCTGGCCAGGAGCAGGAGCAGAGGGCTGAGGACTGCCCTGTCAGTGGAGAGCAAGGCGTGTCTAAGGACTGACCTTGGCCAGAGCAGTTTCAGGGAAGCAGTGGGAGCAGAGGTCCTACGGGTTCACAGAGGAGCAGGAAGACAGAAACTGGAGAGGGTGAGGATGGACAACAGTCCTGAGATTTGCTATAAAGGGAACGAAATAAAGGAAAAAGTCAGGGGGAGAGGGGTCAAGGGGGCGATGAGAGCAATCAGCCACCAGTGATCAGGGACTAAGGCCGGGTCTCGGGAGAGGTCCTCTCACCACCACCCCGAGTCCCAGCTGTAAGCCCCCATGGGTGTTAGAAGAAAAAAGGAGAGTGGTTTTCTCCGGCTAGTGAACTACCCATTTGTTTGCACACTCAGCAGCAAAGGGCTGGAATATTCCAGAAACAAAAGGGCAAGGGTGGCTGCCTCCGGATACTTGCTCCCTGGAATGCTCTTCTTCCCCTAGTCCTTCAAATAGCCAGCTCCTTGCAGTTTTGGCCTCAGTCCAGCTGTCTCACACTGCACAGAGCAGGGACCGTGATTCCAGGGAACCCCCAGAGCCATAGGTATTCTGGAGCAGTGTAGGCCTTAAGCATGGGGTTGGCCAATAAGTTCTCAGATTTTTCAGTAACATCTGTGGCGAAGTCGAAGGGACTTTTTGGCCAACAGTACATTTTTATTTTATTTTTTGTATTATTTGGCTGTGCTGGGTCTTCATTGCCGCACAGGCTTTTCTCTAGTGGCGGTGAGTAGGGGCTACTCTCTAGCTGTGATGCGCAGGCTTCCCCTGGTGGCGGCTTCTCTTGTGAAGCAGGGGCTCTAGGGCCCACGAGTTTCAGTAGCTGTGGCTCCTGGTCTCTAGAGCACAGGCTCAGTTGCTTCTTGACGTGTGGAATCTTCCCAGACCCGGGAGCGAACTCGTTTCCAGCCTTGGCAAGGTGGAACCTTTACCACTGAGCAACCAGGGTAGCCTGGCTAACAGTATATGCTGTGGGATGAATTAAGAGCATCTGGTCAGAAGATGATATATTTTCACATTTATCGTGTAGGTCAGGCAGGTACTCAACATACTTTGATATGTGGTCAGAGAGGGGTCCTGGGATGGTGTCACCAGCCCGCAGAGCCTGGGGGCTTCTCCTTAACCCAGCGCGCCCCCAGGGGCCTGGACAATGCTGGCAAGACGACCATCCTCAAGAAGTTCAATGGTGAAGACATCGACACCATCTCCCCCACACTGGGCTTCAACATCAAGACCTTGGAGCACCGAGGGTGAGCGAGGTCCCCGAGGGCGGGCCTGCCCAGCGCAGGGCAGGGAGGGCCGGCGGGGGCCAGACTGACCCTGCAGCCCCCACTGCCCTGTCCAGATTCAAGCTGAACATTTGGGATGTGGGCGGCCAGAAGTCCCTGCGGTCTACTGGCGGAACTACTTTGAGAGCACCGACGGCCTCATCTGGGTGGTGGACAGCGCCGACCGCCAGCGCATGCAGGACTGCCAGCGGGAGCTCCAGAACCTGTTGGTGGAGGAGGTGGGCAGGGGGCTCCCCCAGTGTCCGGGTCCCGGTGCTTCGTGCACCTGTGTGGATGTGTGAACACTACCCTCAGCTGATTCCCTGCAGGGTCCATGATCTCAGGGGGACACTCAGTTGGGGTCTGTTCCTTCACCCAGCCCTCACCACATGTCCAGCACCCTTGGGAAGGCAGAGTCAACCTGTACACCCGCCCCAGGGAGGCTCACAGTGCCATGAGCAGAACACGGGTCCATGTGGACTGAGACGTGGGTCCCTGTCCCTGCAGCATCGCTGCTTCACCACCCTGAGCTTCAGTTTCTGCACCTGGAGTCAGGCTTTGGGGAGGATGACTTGAGGCTGGTGTGTGAAGCTTTGGCAGGCAGTGGAGCCTGGCTCAGGAGTTGGACTATTTGCTTTGTGACCTTAGGCAAGGCACTTAGTTCCTCTGAATCGCCACTGCATTTCTCAGATGGGCATTATATTAATAATTACGGTGATCTTAAAATGTACTGTCTGGGCCAAAATGCTCTTTAAATAAAATTTTAGATTTATAGAAAAGTTGCAAAGATAGTGAAAAGTTACCCATTTATCTTTCACCTGGTTTCCCTTAATGTGAACATCTTACAGAACTGCCAAACATTTGTTAAAACTATTTAATAAGAAATTAACAAGTTACTGTTATCCGAACTACTGTATGAACTTGGAGGAGGGGAAGCTCATTGCCCATAGCCCCCACAGCCCCTGAGATAGTCACGTTCTTTTTGATGTCAGGTCATCAGGTCAGATCAGTCTAGAAGCAGAGGCTTGAGGATCATCTTGTCCTTCACCCCCTCCCCTTGTCCATCACCCCCTCCCCTTGTCCATAACCCTCTCCCCTTTGTCCCTCACCCCTTCCCCTTGTCCATCACCCCCTCCCCTTGTCCATCACCCCCTCCCCTTGTCCATCACCCTCTCCCCTTTGTCCCTCACCCCTTCCCCTTGTCCATCACCCCCTCCCCTTGTCCATCACCCCCTCCCCTTGTCCATCACCCTCTCCCCTTTGTCCCTCACCCCTTCCCCTTGTCCATCACCCCCTCCCCTTGTCCATCACCCCCTCCCCTTGTCCATCACCCTCTCCCCTTTGTCCCTCACCCCTTCCCCTTGTCCATCACCCCCTCCCCTTGTCCATCATTCCCATTTACAGAACAGGAATCTGATGCACGGAGGAGAGAGGTGCCTACGGAGGAGAGAGGTGTGACTGCTGGAACCAGGGTCTCAGCCCAGCCCATAGCTCCCTCCAGCCCATAATAGCTGGACAGGAAGGCCGTGTTCACACTGCCCACCCTAGTTGTGTCTTTGCAACCACCATGGGACCTTGCTCTAATCTTCCAGCTGCTCTCTGACCCCAGCTGCTCTGGGTGATTAGTGCAGGGGCCAGGCTGCCCTCTGAGCCTCCACCCTGCCTCCCCTTACTCTCTGTTTCTCCTCTCCAGCGCCTGGCCGGAGCGACCCTCCTCATCTTTGCCAACAAGCAAGACCTGCCCGGAGCACTGTCCTCTAACGCCATCCGCGAAGTGAGTCCAGGCCTTGGCACAAGCTCACAGAGGAAAAGGAGCATGTGATTCCTTGTTAATTTATTTAGAAAGCATTTATTAGCCCCTACTGTGTGGCAGGACCTATTCAGGATACTGGAGATTCAGTGATAGAAGACAGAGCTGTGCTCCACAGCCTGGGGGATGGCAGACCTGCGTAGATTATCCCCGGGGATAACTAACCAACAAGCAGTGGGTGCTTTCTCTGTGCTAGGCTCTTTGGATGGACTAACTTATTCAGTTCTCACCGCAACCTCCTGAGGTAGGAACCATTATCATCTTCTACAGATGGTGAAGGAGGCTTAGAGAGGTTACGTAACTCACCCAAGGTCACACAGCCAGGAAGCAGACAAGCCAGGATTTAAACACAGGCCTGTGTGACCGCAGGTTACATCTTAACTCAGACTCTGAAGCTTGAATACCAGAATGAGAAAGAGTGGGGTTAGAATCTAGGTTCTGCCACTCATTAGCTTGTGTGACTTTAGGCAGGCTGCTTAACCTCTCTGAGGTTTTCTCCTCAGTAAAATGGCAAACACAATCCCTGGCTCATGGGGCCATGGGGGCGAATGGATAACAGGACATTTGTAGGGCCCATAGCACAATGTCAGGGGCCCTGTTGTGATCTTATTATAAGGGGTTGTGCTGCCATGGTGGGGACAGAGAGCCTGGGTGCCCCGGGAGGCCAGCATATCTTCACCAGGGGCCAGGGGAGGCTTCCCAAAGCAGGCCTTTGATTGGGGCTTGGCTTTCCCCGGGGCCAGGGGAGGGAAGGGGCTGAGGGGGGCCGGGGCCTGTGGTCTCTGGGGCCCACCATCACCTTCC
>SJXQ01006826.1:180123-222343 GCA_006408695.1 Aepyceros melampus
TGCTGTTCTGTGGCCAGCCGGCTCCCGAGGTGGGAGGCCTGTCACCCTGGCTGTCCCCCTGACTCCTGACCTGGCCCGGCTGCAGCTGCGGGACCAGGAAGAAAGGGCTGTGGCTGGGAGGGGGCTGCCTCTGCTGCTATCGAGGCTGTGGGCCTCACCATTTGCTCAGCTGTGAGAATAAATTGTTCCCCACTTCCATTCCTGGCTGAGTCATTTGTTGATTCTACAGCCCTGTAGACTGCCTAGAGCCCGCAGCCTAGTAGGGGATGAAAAAGACATCATTTCAGTCAGAGGATCAACTGTCGCTGTGTCAAGGGAGTGGCAGAGAATTACAGAAGCACGGGACAGGGCATTGGAATTCCCTTTGGAAGAGTTCACGTGGGCTTCCCAGAGGAGGTGACATGAAAGCTGAGAGTAAAGGATGAGTAGGAGTTTTCTGGCCAGAGGAAGGGGAAGGACAGTTTACTGGAGCAACTGCTACCTTCAGAGGTATGAATGAGAAAAAGGAAGGCACCCCGACATCAGAGCTCTCAGCTTGTCAAACGGAACATGGGCTGAATCTCAGCTCCCAGTTTCCCACTGCAGCCAGGAATCTGGCGCGGTGGGCAACCTGCACGGCTGTGTGAGGCAGCACTGGTTCAAGCAGAGGGACTCACAGGACAGGCCTGAAGAGCAAGGGCTCTTGGGAAACGGAGAGGTGATGACTCCGGTGTAGGAGGACGTGGACATCGGGCCGGTTAGCTAACCGAGAACAGGGCTGGGAAGGGAACTTCCCTGAAGATTAATGGGCACTCTTTGAGGCAAGGGCCAGGGTGGGAAAGGATGGGAACCGGGGGGACCCCAGGGCCCCCATCCAGGTGGCAGGATAAATGGATATCCTGTTCCATTCTGTTTGAAGCACTTCTCACTTACCATCACATTGAATTATAAGCCCAAACATATATGTCCCCATTGATGTAGGAACAAAGCGTCCAGGAGGTCATGTGACTTACTCAAACCACCCAGCTAGGAAGTAGAGGGGCTGGGATTTGAACCCAGCACACTGAGCCAACACATCCTGCTCACTGCTTTGTTTTTGTTTCTCTGTTCAGAATTCCAGTGTCAGATGGAATTTGGCATAACGTGTTTATGAGGGAAGGTGAGTTTTCCTAAGGGACAGGTGAGGAAGAGACAGATTCACTGCTCCAGGAGCCCTCCCTGGAGGGTGGAGACCTCCGCAAACCTGCGCTCTGTTAGGATGGAAAAAGAGAAATGGATTTTAGGTGGACAACCTTAAAATATATTGTCAGGACACTCTTGGTGGTCCAGTGGTTAAGAATCTGCCTTCCAGTGCAGAGGACGCGGGTTCCATCCCTGTTTGGGGAACACGCTGTGAGGCAACTAAGCCCGGGTGCTGTAACTACTGAGCCCCCACGCCTTGATGACGACCCCATGTGGCAAATAAAGATGCTGCCAAGTAAAGTAAGAAAATCTGTATTAAAGTGTATAAACTGTCCATCACCATAGAAATTGAGAACCACCTGCTGCGTCTTCTGTGAAGATAGACACCATGTCCCAGGGTCACATCCCTATGGGGAGCAGACATATCCAGTCCCCAGAGCCAAACCCTGGCTCTGCCCTCACCGACTGATGGAAAGCTAGTTGCTTAACCTGTCTGTGCCTCGGGGTCCTCACCTGGGTTGAAGATAGTGTCACCTACTTCCTAGGGTTGGAAGGAGAATCAGATGGGTGGGTTGCCTTGTGTGTCCTATGCACTCTAGGTCAGCTATAATTATCTTTATTTGAACCAGTAGGAGTTCAAGCAGATCCACTGTGAATTCAGACATCCTCTGATCTGGATGAGTCAACCCAGTGTTCAAGCCCTCCTAGGGGCGCTTAGTAAGCAGCATGCTTTCACTCAAAAGTGAATTATACATGGCTAATGACAAATGTTTCCCAGGCAAGAATACTGGAGAAGGTTGCCATGCCTTCCTCCAGAGGATCTTCCTGACCAGGGATTGAACCTGGTCTCTCACATTTCGGGCAGATTCTTTACCGTCTGAGCCATCAGAGAAGTCCAGAGACAAGAAAAATAACAAGGTTACAGTCATCACAAGTCCTCTGAATGTGGAGGATGAGCTGCAGCAGAAAATCTGCATCCCGTGGTCAAGCCGACCCAGTGGGAATGTGGGGAGCAGACCCCCTGCCCCTGTGCATTTGCAGCTCTTCCTTCTCCCCTGCCTTCTGAGAAGGCTCTTCTGTTCACTTCTACCAGTGATGGAACTCCTGATGGAAGGAGAAAGGCCAGGGGCTAAGCTGACCTAGGTGGGAAAGGTCTTAGATGGATAAAGAAGGCAAAAATGGGAGAATGGGGAGCTTCTGGGCAATGGAGGGGAGGGAATGATGGGAGAGAAGGGGACTTGAAGCCAGGGCCCTGCCAAGAGAACTCTGAAAACCAGTGTGTGTATGTCTGTTAATCGCTCAGGCCTGTCTTGACTCTTTGCGACCCTATGGACTGTAGCCCACCAGGATCTTCTGTCCATGGGATTCTTGAGGCAAGAATACTGGAATGGGAAGCCATTCCCTTCTCCGGGGGTCTTCCCAACCAAGAGAGGGGTCTTCAGAGGAGCCCTGTGTATGCTGTAAGAGGGGACATAGCCCTCCCAGCTTCCTCACGAACACCTCCGGATGAACTACCCTGTTTCCACTGCTCCCAAGAGTCTGGTCTGGGAATTTGCTTTGTGTTTCTGAAGTTATAGCACCCACTCATCTGAGTTCCAGTAAGAACAGCCACCCCTGCTACTCCATTTAGGCTTCACAGCATGGCGGTGGTGGGATCAGTCAGGGTCCTGGGTGCGCTGTCCAGACACACATCACTGCCTTCAGCAGAAAGAACATTTCTTGGACAGATACTGGGAACTCAGGGCATCTCGATGGAGATTGGACAGCTCCAAAGGCTGGGCAGCCAAACCCACAGCCAACACTGTACTCTAGGAACAACGTTGTCCCCTCACCAGGCACTGTGCCTGTCCCTCACTCAAGAGTAAAGTCTTTCAGGAGGGAGTCTCCGACTCCTACTTGGGACCTGGGGCAAGGAAAGGAGCTGGCACCTTTGGATTCTGAGCTAAGAGGCTGGAGGGCTGCACACACTGGTGAACGACCTCGAAAGATCTAATGTTATGGTGCTAACAGAAAGGCAGGGGTGAATGCTAGACGGACCTACAAAGGAAAAAGGGAAACATCCACTGCAGCAGGTTCTATATCAACATGCCCATTCTAGAGATGAGAAACCGTTGCTCAAGTAGTTAAGGGAAACTCCTGCGGTTAGTAAGACATGTGGCTTCAGAACCCATGTCACCACTGTACTTCTCTTGAGTTCTTTATGTTCCCCTACCTTTACAGAAAACTTGAATTTAGCGAATCCTAGGGAAGGAGAAGGCAATGGCACCCCACTCCAGTACTCTTGCCTGGAAAATCCCATGGACGGAGGAGCCTGGTGGGCCGCAGTCCATGGGGTCGCAAAGAGTTGGACATGACTGAGCGACTTCACTTTCACTTTTCACTTTCATGCATTGGAGAAGGAAATGGCAACCCACTCCAGTGTTCTTGCCTGGAGAATCCCAGGGACAGGGGAGCCTGGTGGGCTGCTGTCTATGGGGTCGCACAGAGTCGGACACGACTGAAGCGACTTAGCAGCAGTAGCAGGGAAGGAGAAAGGGAAATGATTTGCCAATGTCTGGCACATATTGAACACAATAAAATTTAGGGGAATGGATGAAAGAAGGGAATTGGGAAGCAAAGAAGTCATTTGGCGATATGTGATGCTAGACGGACCCACATGGGGTGGGTTTATCTCTAAGCACACCTGAGTGATCCAGCTTCCCCAGTCCTTGCTGCTGCTGCTGCTAAGTCGCTTCAATCATATCTGACTGTGCAATCCCATAGACAGCAGCCCACCAGGCACCCCCGTCCCTGGGATTCTCCAGGCAAGAACACTAGAGTGGGTTGCCATTTCCTTCTCCAATGCATGAATGTGCTCCTCCGTCCATGGGATTTTCCAGGCAGGAGTACTGGAGTGGGTTGCCATTGCCTTCCTTACTCTTCCCCAATCCTTTCCCAAAATCACTTGGTTCCGGCGTTACCAACCATCGAGAACTTTTTAGACGCTCCCTTGGCCAAGCGCCTGGCCGAGAATTGCGCTGTCACTTGCGACCAGCTCCCTGGGCCATAGGATGAAGAGCGCAGGCTCGGGCGAGGCGGTGACTGGGGAAGACTGAACTGGAGGGGCGGGGGCGCCGTGGAGGAGGCGGAGGCCGGCGGTCAGCTCTGCTCCAATTTGTTTGCCATGTCCCGGCAGGCGAAAGACGACTTCCTGCGACACTACACAGTCTCCGAGCCCCGGACCCACCCCAAGGGCTACACTGAATACAAAGTGACGGCGCAGGTAAGGTGGGGCCCAGCGGGAACTTTACCCTTTTAACTAGAGCGGGGCCGTGTTTTACTTTAAAGCAAGACGCTGCTGGAAGCTCCCATTTTAGAAGACAGAATAGATTTCCCCTTTAAGGGGTTGGTTAATCGGCCTTAGTTTACTTCTTTAGCCATCAAGGGGCGGGGCCACAGGAGGGCGCTGCTCTTTTAAAAGGGCGTGCCGGTAGTTCCCAGACTGCGAGGTGTGTCCACGCCCAATGCGTGGCATCTTGGCGTTAGGCTGTGAATTTCTTTAAGTTAAGCTGAAAACTGGCTCATCCTAAATATTGATTAGGTCTCCAGTCTCTTGGAGTAAGTTTTGTCTGTTGGTTTGTTTGATATTTATATGAAAACTCTTTAAGGAGTTGAATTACTTTAAATTTTTTCAAAAAATTATGCCTGTGTATGACTAAAAATTCATACATTTCAAAAGAAATAAAGGAATAAGTCTCTTCACAGTCACAACAGGAAGTCAGTAGATAAAAACAAAAGTTGGTATATGAAGTAGTAACAACGTTATAAGTGTATAGAGACAGAGGATATAATGAAAGGAATTAAAAATAGAAACAGTATAATATTATCTGTAGAATGACATACAAGAACTAATTGGGGAAGATTTTTCACTGTAAATATTTTTGTATTTTTACAATTTTGAAGTAGGCAACTATTAAACTGGTGCATTAGTAACTTAAAATAAAGCAGAAATGTAAAGATTTCCGAAATGATTTAAATGCAGAATCCTAGATGTTTAAAATGGTCTTTCCTCAAATCTTTTGTGTCATTCCTGTATCTAAAAAATGCAAATATTAAAAAAATTTACAAAATGAAAATAAAAAGATAATCTAAGACAAATGTCATATGGTATCACTTATATCTGGAATCTAAAAAAATTATACAAATCAACTTACTTTAAAATGAACAGACTCACAGACAATAAACTAATGGTTACCATAAGGGAAAGGGGGGTGGGGAATAAATTAGGAGTTTGGAATTAGCAGATACACACTACTATATATAAAATAGATTAGGGCTTCCCTGGTGGTCTAGTGGTTAAGAATCTGCCTGCCAAAGCAGGGGACGAGTTCGACCCCTAGTCCGGGAACATGCCACGTGCCGCAAACAGCTGCTAGTGCTCCACAACTACTGAGCCTGTGTGTCCCAGAGACCATGCTCTGCAATGAAAGAAGCCACCACAGTAAGAAGCCTGCGCACTGCAACCAGAGAACTAGAAAGTCTGCACTCAGCAACGAAGACCCAGCGCGACCAAAAATAAATAAATGAATTTTTAAAAAAAAAAAAAAAAGGATGAGCAACAAGGCCCTACAGTATAGCAAAGCACAGGGAACTATATCTTTCTTTTTTTTTTTTTGCCTCACCCCCAGGCATATGGGGTCTTAGATCCCTAACCAGGGATCAAACCCATGCCCCTTCAATAGAAGCCTGGCATCTTAACCACTGGACTGCCAGGAAAGTCCCTATATTTGATATCTTGTAATAAGAAGAAGTATTAGTCACTCAGTTGTGTCCGACCCTTTGTTACCCCATGGACTATAGCCCGCCAAGCTCCCCTGTCCATGGAATTCTCCAGGCAAGAATACTGAAATGGGTTGCCATTTCGTTCTCTAGGGATTTTCCCCAGCCAGAGATCAAGCCCAGGTGTCCTGCATTGCAGGCAGATTCTTTACCATCTGAGCCACCAGGATCCCATCTTGTGATAAACTAATAAACTATAATGGAAAAGAATTTGAAAAAATATTATTTATGGATGTGTATATACCTGAATATTGTAAATCAGCTATCTCAGTTCAGTCAGACTCTTTGCAACCCCATGGACTGCAACATGCCAGGCTTTCCTGTCCGTTACCAACTCCTGGAACCTACTCAAACTCATGTCCATTGAGTCGGTGATGCCATCCAACCATCTTATCCTCTGTTGTCCCCTTCTCCTCCCGCCTTCAATCTTTCCCAGCATCAGGGTCTTTTCCAGTGAATAGGTTTTTCACATCAGGTGGCCAAAGTATTGGAGTTTCAGCTTCAGCATCAGTCCTTCCAGTGAATATTCAGGACTGATTTCCTTTAGGATTGACTGGTTGATCTCCTTGCAGTTGAAGGGACTCTCAAGAATCTTCTCTAATACCACAGTCAAAAATAAGTTCAAAATCAACTATAATTCAATAATAAATAAGTAAGAGTTGAAAAAAAGAGAGTACCTGGGCATTGCTGGGTCATTTGCTGGGCATATGTGTAACTTTTCCTAGTAATTTTCAGCTTTCCAAAGTAGTTGTACCATTTTATACTCTCATTCTCACCAACACTCGATATCATCAGCATCTTTAGTTTTAGCCATTCTTGGTGGGTGTGTAGTATTTCACTGGGATATTAAAATTTGCATTTCTCTTAGGACTAATGAGCATATTTTCATGATCTTTTTGGCCAGTCAAACATCTTCTTTTGTGGGAGTTGCCTGTTCAAGTATTTTGTCCATTTTATAAAGTTGGATTGTTTGTCTTTTTGATATTAATTTATAGAATGTTCTTTTTTTTATTTACTATTTTCTATACTTTGTTTCCAGTAATTCTTACATGAACTGCAAGATTTCCCCTTCTTGTTTGTTTGTTTTTATGTTAATTTTATCGAAGTATAGTTGATTTACAATGTTGTGTTTCAGGTGTACATCAAGGTGATTCAGCTATACAGACACATATATTCGTTCTTTTTTAGATTCTTTTCTCTTATAGTTTATCACAGAATATTGAGTAGAGTTCTCTGTGCAATACAGTATGTCCTTGTTGGTTATCTCTCTTATATATAGTAGTATGTTCATCCTAAGCTCCTGATTTATTCCCCTATTTCCCCTTGGGTAACCATAAGCTTATTTTCCATATCTGTAAGTCTATTTCTGTTTTGTAAATAAGGTCATTTGCAACTTTAAAAAAACATGAGATTCCACATATGAGAGATGTCATATAATATTTGTCTTTCTCTGACTTGACTTCACTTGGTATGAGAATCTCTAGGTTCACCCATGTTTCTGAAAATGGCATTATAGCATTCTTTTTTATAGCTGAGTAATATTCTGTGTATATATGTACCCAGAGGAGTTCTTCTGGCTTCCCTGCTGGCTTAGTAGTAAGGAATCCTGTCAATGCAGGAGATATGGGTTCATCGCTGGGTTGGGAACATCCCTTGGGGAAGGAAATGGCAACCCACTTCAGTATTCTTGCCTGGGAAATCCCATGGACAGAGAAGCCTGTGGGTTACAGTCCGTGGGGTTGCTAAGAGTTGGACATGACTGAGTGACTGCGCACACACGTGGGAGTTATTTCTATATCCTGGAAAGGAGTCCCTTGTCAGGTATATATTCCTCAATGGTTTTTCAATATAGTGTCTTTTACCCAAAATATTTTAGGCAAGCCTGTTGTGAAAAGCAAAGACCAGAGTTTCAATGCTAGCAGTCCCCCCACAGGTCAGGAGCCCTCTCTAAGCCTCCATTTCCTCTTCTCATAAATGGGCATGTGAATCATACGTGTCTCCCCGGGATGTAGAAGAATGAACTGGAGATGTTTGGAAACTGTCAGAGCTACTTCAAGCTGTAGGGTGTTATTTTTTCATTCTTATGAGCATGCCCTAATGAAAATGGAGCCTTTTTTCCATGTCAGACACCAGTCTGCTCTTCACAACCCCAGGGAGGTTTCTTCCGTGTCCAGGAGTGTTCACTTCCGTGTCCAGCAGTGTTCACCCACAGCAGCTTCATCCTTGAATGGAGGGGTGGCTCCTGGGACAGAACCTCATTCTTTAGAGAACTTGGAGGTCTTTGGTTTCAGAAAGAGATGCAGTGGCTTACCCTCTGAAGGAAGTGAGATAGAAGCTGGGCTGAGGATGGAGCCCTCTAGACGGGCCTTTAGGGCTCCTCCCATTTTGAGACTGGCTGGGACCTGAGACCCTGTACTGGTGTACTTACACTTGCATCTGGACAAACAGAATACAAAGAAACTATAAGGGTAGGACTTCCCTGGTGGTCCAGTTGCTAAGACTCCACATTCCCAGTGCAAGGGGCCCAGGTTCGATCCCTGATCAGGGATATAGGTCCCACATGCAGCAACTAAGGGTCTGCATGCCACAACTAAAGGATTCCGTGTGCTGCAACTAAGGCCTGGTGCAGCCAAGTAAATACACACGTAAACAGAAAGTGTGTGTCAGCCGCTCAGTCGTGTCCAACTCTCTGCGTCCTCATGGACTGTAGTCTGCCAGGCTCCTCTGTCCATGGAATTCTCCAGGCGAGAATACTGGAGTGGATAGCCATTCCCCTCTCCAGGGGATCCTCCCGAGCCAGGGACCAAACCCGGATCTCCTGCATTGCAGGCAGATTCTTTCTTATCTGTGCCACCAGGGTAGCCCAAATAAATAGACAGATATTTTTAGAAAAGAAAGAAACTATAAGGAACTCAAAATAACTGCCTGCATGCTGCTGCTGCTACTGCTGCTAAGTCACTTCAGTCATGTCCGACCTGTGCGACCCCATAGACGGCAGCCATCAGGCTCCCCTGTCCCTGGGATTCTCCAGGCAAGAACACTGGAGTGGGTTGCCATTTCCTTCTCCTACGCGTGAAAGTGAAGTCGCTCGGTCGTGTCCGACTCTTAGCGACCCCGTGGACTACAGCCTACCAGGCTCCTCCAGGCTAAGTCTAGGCAGTTGTGAACCGTGAGATACAATAAGGCCACAAACCTACTGCCACTTCAGAGGTGCCTGGCGCAAGAGCAGGGTGCTGTGCATGGTCCCTGCACACCGCACCACCAAGGGGATGAGCTGATCATTCAAGCCACCCCTTGGGCCCAAACCATTTAAGGAACCAGCCAGCCCTCCTCGGAGAGAGTGAATAAGGGTCCCTGTCATTTGTTTTCCATCCCTTGTGCTGCATCTGGGTCCCCTTAAAGCCTTGCCTGATTTTTCTCGGCCAGCCTCATCAGTTTCTGTTGATTAGAGTCCAAGGACCCAGGTCGGTAACAGTTTGACAGATGAAGAAACTAAGGTACATGGTACAAAAACTCCTCAAAGTTATACTCAAGGCCTTAAACCAGGACCCCCTGATACCACTGGCTGACAGGCTCTGCTCTTCTGAAGGGGGCTGGAAAGTAGCTGGGCCATCTTTTACAGGGGATGGATGTCGGTCTCACTGTTTTTTGCCTTTCTTCCTCAGTTCATCTCAAGAGGGACCCGGAGGATGTCAAAGAGGTGAGCCTCATAGGAGGAAAGGGACCATCTCCCGATTCCAGATCCAAAACCAGTGAAGCGACGCTGGTAACTGCACAGGAGACCAGCGCCCCTTTCTCCCTGGCTCTGGGCGGAGGGGCTGCTGGGCCCTAACGCACACACAGCCTGGAGCTGGGCTGGGGCTGGGAAGGCCGCGTCCCACCACTGCTCAGCCCAGTCAAGTCACGTGTCCCTTTTAGGTAGTGGTCTGGAAGCGGTACAGTGACTTCCGAAAGCTGCATGGAGACCTGGCCTACACCCACCGCAACCTCTTCCGCCGCCTCGAGGAGTTCCCAGCCTTCCCCCGCGCCCAGGTGTTTGGTGAGTCTTGATTCAGGCATTCAGGCCAAAGATGGAGGGAGCACTGGGCAAAGGGGACACTTGCTGCTGAGGGCTGGATGGAGGGGGTCTGAAACTCCTGGCAAAGATGTGTTTCAGACCACTGGAAGGGCCCTTGTGTGTGTGTGTGCTAAGCCACTTCAGTTGCATCCATCTCTTTGCGACCTCATAGACTGCAGCCCGCCAGGCTCCTCTGTCCATGGGATTCTCCAGGCAAGAATACTGGGGTGGGTTGCCCCCTCCTCCAGGGGAACTTCCTGACCCAGGAATCATTAGAGACGGTCTCATTTTACACATGGGGAAATGGCTCTGCCCTTGTTGTGTGTCGAGCCCTTTAATATTAATTCCTGTCCTCATTAGCCCCATTTTCAAGATGAGGAAATTGAGGCTCAGGATGAAGGGACTTGAGCCAGAACTCCAAGCCACAACCTGGTGTTTCTTCTAGGCCTGCACTTGTCCAGAAAGAGCAGCCGTGAACCACCTATGGCTGAGGAGCACCAGAAATGTGGCTAGTCTGGACTGAGATGTGTTTATGGGTCAAATACACTGAAAAAACAACTCAGACTATCTCAATAGTTGATATATTGATTATATGTTCAAATGAGACTATTTTGGATATACTGGGTTAAACAGAACATATATTAAAATTTAATCCGTTTCTTTTTATTTTTTTTTTAAATGCGGCTCCTAGAAAATTGTACATTACATATGAGGCTCATATTCTATTTCTCCCAGACAGGGCTGGTCTGTTATTTGTGTCTCTGGACTCACAGGAGATGTTCTTGTGTAGCAAGGTGAAAGGTCCTCGCTAGCAAATTGTGCCAGGCGGTGGGATAACTCCCCCTGGCAGCACGATAACTAGCCCAGAGTTAAATAACTCTGCATGATGCCTGGAACCGAACAGAGAAGCTGTAAACATGGGGCTACTTTCTGTGTGACCTTGGGCAAGTCACTTCCCCGCTCTGAGTCTTACTTTCCTCCCTAATACATCGAAACCGTCTGAAATTATGTTTCTTGTTGGTTGCCTGCTTCCCCCTGTCTGGGATGTAATAATCATGAGGGTAGAGACCTCGCTTCGCTCTCATTTGCCTCCTGAACCAACCAATAGTAGGTGCTCAATACTCATCCGGTAAACGGATGAATAGGGAGATAGGTCCCTCCTTGCGAGACCCTCATCCCAAGCAGAGCCAAGGAAGATTTCTGGGAGAATGGGGTGGGGGCCAGTGGGGTGCTCAGATCCTCTCAGGCAGGACCAGGAAAAGTGGCCTGGAGGCCAGAAGTCTCCGTGGGTCACTGTTGTCTCCTTGTCCCTTGTCCTGGCGGGTGCAGGCCGGTTTGAAGCCTCGGTGATTGAGGAGCGGCGAAAGGGGGCTGAGGACTTGCTTCGCTTCACTGTGCACATCCCTGCACTTAACAACAGCCCCCAACTCAAGGAGTTCTTCCGGGTATGTGCGCCTGCTCTTCCCCAGTCCTCAGCACCTGGGAAGCCTGCCTGCCCACTGGCTGTCCCCTGTGACTACCCCGGCAGGTCTTTCTCTTGTGCAGGGTGGGGAGATGACACGGCCCTCCGAGGCATCCAGAGACCTGCACATCCTGCCCGCCCCTCTGATTCCCACACCGCAGCCCGAGGAGCCCCGGGCCCAGCCTCATGAGACTTGGTTGCCCAGCCGCTTCCTGCAGAGAGAAGGGGCCTTGAGGAATTGGAGGTGCCAGGTATGTGGGGCGGGAGAGCGAGCCAGGGCTGGAGGGTCCAGAGCCTGTCTGTATGGGGAGTGGGAACCACTCCCTCCTCAGTGAAAAGCCTTTCCTGACTCCTTTACCACTATCCTGCTGAGGAACTCTTCCTTCTCAGGGATATAGTTTGTTAATCTGTAAAATGGGCACAAACTTTAAGAATGGAATTGTCTATGCCATGGTTGCTGCTTCAGTGAGCAGGTAATGACATTTTGAAAGCTGGGAAATAATAATAAAAGCAGGCATGAGTGTCCCCACTGATCTGTTCCTCAGCGGACCCGCCACCATCCAGCCCTGCTCAGGAGGCCTTGGATCTCCTCTTTAACTGTGGGAGCACCGAGGAGGCATCCAGTTCCCCTGCCCAAGGCCCCCTCACCGAGGCTGAGCTTGCCCTGTTCGACCCCTTCTCCAAGGAAGGTAACAAGTTGGGACGAGTTGGGTGGGGGTAGGGTGAGGGGGGTGGAGCTGGGCAGGAGGTCCTTACCATAGGGAGGCGTAGCCACCACCTGCACCTTGCCTGTGTAAATCAGAGAAAGGTGCCCCCTGTGGGCGAAAGGTGGCTTTGATGAGAATTAGAAGCAGTGCCCCTTCCCAAGGAATGTGTTGGAGAAGACTCTTGAGAGTCCCTTGGACTGCAAGGAGATCAAACCAGTCAGTCCTCAAGGAAATCAGTCCTGAATATTCATTGGAAGAACTGATGCTGAAGCTGAAGCTCTAATACTTTGGCCACCTGATGCGAAGAACCGATTTATTTGAAAAGACCCTGATGCTGGGAAAGATTGAAGGCAGGAGGAGAAGGGGACAACAGAGGATGAGATGGTTGGATGGCATCACCGACACGATGGACATGAGTTTGAGTAGGCTCCGGGAGTTGTTGATAGACAGGGAAGCCTGGTGTGGTGCAGTCCATGGGGTCGCAAAGAGTCAGACATGACTGAGCAACTGAACTGACTGAACTGCCCCTTCCCAGGTGCTGTTGCTGCCCTGGCCAGCTGGGTATTCCAGCACAGTGAGCAACTGTAGAGGAAGTGAGCCGCTTCCCACCGTGGATCCTCTCCCTGAGAACGCTTTGGAACCAGCAGGGTGTCACGCTGCCCTGGGAGGGTCTGACTTCTTTTGCTCAAAGCTCGAGGTGGAGGTTTCCTGGCTGGCTCAGGGTCTGGCTGTAGATCCTGAAGGCTATAGATCCTGTCAGTGAAGGGCAGTCCTGCTCCAAGGACAGCAGAGGAAGCCCCTGGGGCAGCCTCTGGCATGTGAGGGCACCAGACGTGAAAGGGCCCCCCATGGAGGCCCTGGTCCTGAGCTCCTTGTCAGATCAGGAGCTTGACAATCCCCAGCTCTGAGACTCGGGATCTTTTCATTTCAAAATGCTCTGAGTTTATGCTGTTACTGCAACTAGGGTGTTGAAGTGGTCGACTGCGGTTCGGGTCATCATGACACAGTTTCATTTTGGCTTCCTCAGCTGTCTTTTTCAGCCTGTTTTGTCGGCTCCCCTTCTTTACCCTTTGGTGACCTCTTGGACAGGCCCTTAGCTTTCTGATTGTTTCAGGCACTTGAGTTCTCTCACTCTGAGGTCCGATCCAAATCAGGACTTTAGTCTTGCATCCAGTTTTCAGCCTTACCCTGCACCCCCCGCCCCTGCAACTCTGGCCTGATTGGTGGTTGGGCCCCTGGCCATGGTAACCAGGGTGTGAGGAATGTCCTTTGGAGGAGAAAGCAGGGGTGATGTCACCGTGGCTGATGAACCCGGCTACAGAGAGGCAGGATCCAGGCACTCTGCCTGGCCCCAGCCAAGCCTCCTGGGGTGCCCAGTGCCCAGGTACTTGGGCAAGAGCCTGGCAAGACTTTTCAAGGGCAGCTCCCATAAGATGTTCCCTCAACCCATGGAAAAACTCCTAAATTCTCACCCCCACCAAGCTGGAAGGGCAGTTTGCTCAGATGCTGCCTCCTGTCCTTGCCCCACTTTGTGGGTCGTCCAGCCAACCTTTCACCATCAGAATTCTCCAGGTGAGGGCTGGCATTCATCTCTCTCTCTCTTCATCACATACACCAGGCTCTTGAACTCAAGTCCTAGGGTGTCCCAAGATCTCTTCTGTCTTCTGCTTCATGAACAACACAGGAAGGGCTGTAGTCCAGCTGGAAAGTGAAATGTCACCTTACCTTCCTATAAGGCCCCTGGTCTCCACATGGGGTCCCTCTGCTGGGGCTCTAGAGAGGCCCACCCTTCCCTCTCCAGGCCAGTGGTTTGCAGTGGTGGTTCCTAGTCCTGCACCTTCCCTTTAAAAGCCTTTTCATCCAAGGTTCACCAGATCGCTAGCCTTCTATTGTGGAATCTACAGAGGGAATCTTTGACCATCTCCTTGCCAGTCCTAGAGGATATATGAGCCCTTCTTTCTGGAATGTGTGAATACCTTCTACCCACTTCTTACCATTTGAGGCCTCAGCTCAAATTGAAAGACTTTAAAAAGCCTGGAGGTTCTCTGGATCCATTATTCTAAGATTCCAAAGCTTGGAGCATTTCTACCCTTGACCTGGCATGCTTGGCCTAGCATCCTTCAGTTAAACTTTGTGGAGGAAATTCTTGGATTTGTTGTAGTCAGGAGGAAAGTAGAACCAGTGACCTGTAGCTTGCAAATTAATGTTAATGATGACTCAGTGGTAAAATGTTAATAATGACTCACCTGCAATGCAGGAGACACAGGACACCCGGATTCGATCCCTGGGTTGGGAAGATCCCCTGGATTAGGAAATGGCAACCCACTTCAGTACTCTTGCCTGGAAAATCCCATGGACAGAGGAGCCTGGCAGGCTACAGTCCATGGGGTCTCAAAAGAGACACAACTGAAAATGCACACACACAAAGAAAGAATTAGGCTATGTTGTACATCTGAAACTTATATAAGATCGTAAATCAACTATATCTCACTATAAAGAAAGAATTAGGGAAATAAGACTATTTTTACAAACTCCACCAACCAAATAGATCATGGCTAGGTGCTATGCACAAGTGGCTTTTGGATTGCTCAGGCACTGAGAAACCCAGGACAGGTTGGTGGGCCAGAGAGGTCTGGGGTTGGGCAGCAGGCCCAGGGGAAAAGAGGGCCGGTCTGACCTGAGTCCTCCATATCTGATTACAGAAGGTGCAGGACTCAGTCCTACCCACATAGGGGAGCTGGCAGCGTTGGAGGCAGAATCTGGAAGGCCGGACCAGGAACCCTGGGAGCCAGGCGGACAAGCAGAGGAGGACGTCGAGGGAGGAGAGCCCGCCCCTGCCTATCTGAGCCAAGCCACAGAACTCATCACCCAGGCTCTACGGGATGAGAAGGCAGGCGCCTACCCTGCTGCTTTGCAGGGCTACCGGGACGGCGTGCACATCCTGCTCCAGGGAGTTTCTGGTGAGCAAGACTGGAGGCTGGAGGGTCAGGCCTGGGATCCTGGATGGTACAGTGAAGGGAAAAGAAAGCGAGAAACAAGGATCAGAATTGCTCCTCACTGACCAATTGTGTAACCTTGGGCTGCTGCTTTATCTCTTGTGGCCTCAGTCTTCTTATTTGTAAAATGGGGAGCATATATCTGACTCCCAAGGAACAGGGAAAGACACATGGTGATGCTCTGTGGACAGTAAGGAGCTAGACCAGGGGTTCTGAATCCAGGTACCCACTGAGCCATTATGTCTTCCCAGGTGACCCATCAGCTGCCCGCCGAGAGGGTGTGAAGAAGAAGGCGGCCGAGTACCTGAAGCGGGCAGAGGAAATCCTGCGCCTGCATCTGTCCTAGCTCCCACCCTGAGATGGGAGTGGACCTGTTCCCAGGACTCTGGCTCCAGCACTGCCAGCCACCCTCTTCTCTCCCTGGTGCCTGATCTCCTGGTCCTGTAACTGGCCATTTCTATATGTAACTGGACCCGGAATGAGAAAAATAATGATTTCTCAGCTCCCTGACCACACCTGCCACCTTGGAATCAGGGACTCACATATCTGATCCTGCCTGTCTCTGTCTTGCTGTGGGAGGCTGCACTCTGGCCCGTAAGCCATCTGTTTATCCATCTAGAACCGGGGTCTGCAAACTACCGCCCACAGTTGGATATGCCCCACTGCCTTTTTTTGTAAGGCGCATGAACTAGAAGAGTTTTTACTTGTTTTTAATAGTTGAAAAAATCCAAAATAATAATATTCTGTGACAGGCGAAAATTATAATGAAATTTAAGTATCTAAAAAATAAAAGTTTATTGGAACACAACCAGGCTTTTTCATTTAGTGTTGTCGACCGTTGCTTTCTCACTACACCGGCAAGGCTGAGTGATTGGTTGTGACCTGTAAATCCAAGAATATCTACTATTTTGGCTCTTTGTAGAAAAAGTTTGCTGACCCCTGATCTAGAAAATAGGGAGAGCCCTCAGGAAAACAGAAAAGAATGGCAGTAAGGCTGACTGAGTCAGGTTATCGGATCAAGAAGAACCAAAGCGGGTGTCCCCACTTGGGTCCGTGGTTCAGAGCTAAACAGTGATGGGATTAGTGGACGGGAGCCCGGGAAGGCGTGGCTCCACGCCTCCCCCGCCTCTCCTGCAAAACGATTGGTTGCGGAAGGGAACTATAAAGCTGTGCATCATGGGAGTGGTCCGACTATGGCGGTGCACTGTGGTTGTGCTTTAGTGGGACCCGAACGTGAGGAACAGTGTTGGCGACGCTGAACTACAACGCAGCGGCTCTCGGGAGGGCTGCACGGAGATCTGTGGGAGGCGACAGGACTCGGTGAGGACTGCGGCGGCCAGACGGGCGGGGGGAAGGTTCAGACCCGGGCGGGGAGGCGAGCCGGGAGGGCTGGCCCCGCCTTCGCCAGCCTTGGCGTGCTTTCCGGCAGAATGGGCGAGGGGCCGCCGCTGTCCACTGGATACTGAGCGCCCGTCCTTCCCCTCCAGCCCACCTATGCCCGACTACGAGCTGCCCGCGGGCACGTGCCTGGACATGTGTCCGGCCGCCGAGCGCGCACAGCGCGAAAAGGAGCGCCGCCTACACCGCTTCGAGGTGGCGCCGGGGTGCCGCGGGGACCGGCCCCGAGCCGACCCGCAGCGCGCGGTGAAGGAGTACAGCCGGCCGGCCGCCGGGACCACCCGGCCCCCGCCGAATCAGCTTCGTCCGCCGTCCGTGCTGCTGGCCACCGTGCGCTACCTGGCCATGCCAGCCTTGGCGTGCTTTCCGGCAGAATGGGCGAGGGGCCGCCGCTGTCCACTGGATACTGAGCGCCCGTCCTTCCCCTCCAGCCCACCTATGCCCGGCTACGAGCTGCCCGCGGGCACGTGCCTGGACATGTGTCCGGCCGCCGAGCGCGCACAGCGCGAAAAGGAGCGCCGCCTACACCGCTTCGAGGTGGCGCCGGGGTGCCGCGGGGACCGGCCCCGAGCCGACCCGCAGCGCGCGGTGAAGGAGTACAGCCGGCCGGCCGCCGGGACCACCCGGCCCCCGCCGAATCAGCTTCGTCCGCCGTCCGTGCTGCTGGCCACCGTGCGCTACCTGGCCAGCGAGGTGGCCGAGCGCACCGATGCGTCCTGCGCGGAGGTGGCCAGCTTCGTGGCGGACCGGTTGCGCGCGGTGCGGCTGGACTTGGCCCTGCAAAGCGCGAGCGACGTCGAGACGGCGTTGGTGCTGGAATCGGCTCTGGCCGTGCTCCTGGCCGTGGTGGCGCGGCTCGGACCCAACGCAGCGCACGGGCCAGTGGATCCAATGTTGCTGCAAGCCCAGGTCCAGGAGAGCTTCGGTTCTCTTCGCCGCTGCTACGCGCAGGGCGCCGGTCCCCACCCCCGCCAGGCCACATTCCAGGGCCTCTTTCTGCTGTATAACCTGGGTGAGTCAGGGTCCCCGCGGCAGAGCAGAGGCCGGGATAGTGGAGGCCGAGAAAGGAAGAAGCAGCTTTCAAACCTCACCATAGCTCCCTCTCCATCCTAAATGTCTCCTAAGTGTGTGTCTCGGCCATTGCACAAGATCCACTGAGCCCCTACATGAACCTTCTGACCGGTTCTTTCCCTTCTCTGGGTCTCGGCTTTCTCATTATGAAAGTGGAGGGGATAGAGTTGGAATGGGACAGTTGAACCTAGATAGTGATCTTCAAGCTTCTTTTAAACCTCCATTTCAGTCAGTATTGCAAAACAGCCGAGAACACATATGCCAGCAAATATATCTGAGATAGAAGGTTCAAGACTAGATTTTTTTCCTATGGATGGATGATGCTTTTTAATTAATTCTGCTCAATTTAATGAAATGCTGTTGACTTAACAACCCACTAATGGGTTAGTCAGTCCTAAAGGAGATCAACTCTGAATATTCACTGGAAGGACTGATCCTTGATGCTGAAGCTCCAGAACTTCGGCCACCTGATGTGAAGAGCCAACTCATTGGAAAAGACCCTGATGCTGGGAAAGACTGAAGGCAGAAGGAGAAGGGGGCAGCAGAGGATGAGATGGTTAGATAGCATCACAGACTCAATGGACATGAATCTGAGCAAACTCTGGGAGATAGTGGAGGACAGAGGAGCATCAGAGACAATTTAGTGAGTGAACAGCAAATGGGTCAGAAGCTTCAGTTTACCCAAGGTCCCAGTGTTGTCATTCTCCTTGGAAGGGGAGAAGAATTTGAAAAAGAAACTGCCTTACCAGGTGGACAGCAGAAGGTGTGGTAGAGCCAACTACCAAAGCTTAGGGCAGCTATGGCAGTGGAGAAAGGGATGGACTTTAGGTCAGAAAACTTGGATTTAATTGGGTCACCTTCTTAAATATATATGAGCTCTAGGACAGTCTCTGACAAGTCATTAAATGATCACAGCCTCTTTCCTTCAGAGGACCCAGACTATTTGATGGGATTCTAGAATCACTGGCAACAGATTCTGATAAGGATCAGGAAGGGGCTAAGGGTAGGGAGGGTTGTCTTTGCTTGGGATGGGGCATGGCCAGACAGGAGCTGGTGGAGGAGGAGTGAGCTGGGGGGAAGGCCAGAGAAGGTGGCTGAAGATTCATGAAGGTGGGAGGGGGATGGGGGAAACCTAAGGGGATGGGCTTCCCAGGTGGCACCAGTGGTAAAGAACCTGCCTGCCAATGCAAGAGATGTAAGAGACAGGGATCTGATCCCTGGGTTGGGAAGATGCCCTGGAGAAGGGCATGGCAACCCACTCCAGTATCCTTGCCTGGAGAATCCCATGGACAGAGGAGCCTGGCGGGCTAGTCCATGGGGTGGCCAAGAGTCAGACATCACTGAAAGAGGATGGCACGGAAGGTGGGCCTGCTCCCAAACTCAGCATCCTTATTCGGGCTTCTCACCCTTCCAGGCTCGGTAGAGGCCCTTCACGAGGTTCTGCAGCTGCCTGCAGCTCTGCGTTCCTGCCCGGCCCTGCGCGCCGCCCTGGAAGTTGACTCCGCCTTCCGGGAAGGCAATGCTGCCCGCCTCTTTCGCCTGCTCCGGACACTGCCCTACCTTCAGAGCTGCGCTGTGCAGTGCCATGTGGGCCGTGCCCGCCGGGGAGCCCTGGCCCGCCTTGCTCGTGCGCTCAGCACCTCCAAGGGCCAGTCCTTGCCCCTGGGCTTCATGGTCCACCTGCTGGCCCTGGATGGGCCCAAGGAGGCACGGGACCTGTGCCAGGCCCACGGACTACCCTTAGATGGACAGGAGAGAGTGGTGTTCCTGACGGGTCGTTACACTGAGGAGGGGCTGCCACCTGCTGGGACCTGCCAGATACTGGTGGGGAACAAACTTGGAGGGCGCACTCTGGAAGACGTGGTCATGGCAGAGGAGGAAGATGAGGCTGTGGACAGACCCATGACGTAGGTATGAAGAGGACTGTGTGGTTTCCCAGAGTCCCGAGACTGGGGCTGGAGCACTCAGGTTTCTTTTTTCATGATTCCCGCATGATACAAGGAACAGCAGCTCGGCTTGATTTATTTGGGGAGGGCAGGGAGGAGTTGAGACGTGCTGGGGGCGTGGGGAAGAGGAACCCAAACTGGACCATGCCCTGTCCACCCCGGGCCTTAGTTTCCCTGCTGATCACTGGGGGTGGCTCTGGTGGTCTCTGAGTTGACATCTAAGATTGGCATTGTGCGTCCCATCTTCACCCATCTGCTACCAAGAGCAGTTGGTAGTTTTGCCATTCCCCTCATCCCTGTTTCCTGTTCACCCTCTGCCAACCAAGATCCAGTAATAGGGAAATTTTCCTCTGGGGCTTGTCACTCCCTTCAAGCGTCCACACTTGTGGGACCCCTCAGAAGTTTGAGAGGGTCCTGTGGTCGTGCCCCTTCCTAGCATGAAGGGAGATGGGGACATACTCAAAGAAAACTGGAGGGAGAGAGGGTAGGATAGAGCTGGAGTGGGAGCCGAAGAATGAGGGCGGGGTCAGAGATCAGCCACAGGCCTCAGGGTGGCTGCCGCGCCCTCCAGGGCTGCCACCACGATGCTGAGCTGTCTCTGCACCTCAGCCCAGGCTGCAGGTTCGTGGCCTGTGTTAGCCTGGGAATAGGCATTGGACAGGCCAGGGAACGTGGCCACAGAGCCGGTGCGGGGTGCCCAGAGCACATGGCTGAAGGGAGAAATGGGGGAGGATCAAGGTCATGCAGGGGCCAGAGCTTCAGCCTGCAACAGCTCCTGTATACAGCTAGGGACAAAAGCACCTGTCTGCTGGTAGTGGGAGGAGACGTAGGCTCTAGTCCCAGGGTGACCTTAACTGATTTGCCTCCCCCCTCTTTGAGCCTGACTCCCAGCCATCTCAAGGGACTGGGTTGTGCTCTAAAGGCCAGCAAAAGTGACATTCTCCTCCCTCGGATGGGTAGCCACTGCCCAGCCTCATCTCACCACAGCTCCCAAGAGCTTTGGACAGGCTCACTTGTAGTAGCGCTCTTCTGGGAAGGCTTGTGAGTTCAGAAAAGTCCGTTCCAAGAGCATCAGCTGGTCATTGATCATCCGCACCTGCAGCGGACTGAGGGTGACAAGACCATCTGGTCACCCTACAGCCCCCAGCTGCCAGCCTGCATCCTGCCCTGGATGCTGCCCTCCCAGACACCTGCTTGCAACCCTTGCTTACTCAGGGGTGCCCTCTCGCAGTGTTGCTATGCGTTGGTTGAACGACGTGGCTGCCCCCTCAAACTTTTCCACCGCAGCCACCAAAGGTCCTGCAGGGGAACAGCCAGCGCCTTAGCCCTGGGGGTACAAGGCTCCCCACGCCTCCGTATCGGGGTCTCCGTACCGAGGCTGATGTTGTGCTGCTCCAGTGGGCCCCTGAGGTTTTCGGCAGCCTCCAGGAAGCTGCGGAGGGTCTCACTGTAGTCGCTGACATTAAGGGGCAGGAAGAGGCTGTCACTGAGCCGGAGAAGCACGCTTCCTGCCGTCCGGGCCACAGCCTGATGGCTGGTGAAACCTGGCGGGGAGGGCGGTGAGGACAGGTTCAGCCTTCAGCCCTGCCTCCTCCTGCCGCAGGAGACCCCTTGCCCCCTTCCTCACCAGGGTCCAAAAACTTGTTCACGTAATCAAAGGTGTCAAAGGCTGTGTGGTAGGTGGGGTAGATCCGGGCTGAGGTCTTGCTCTGAGGAAACAAGACCCACAGGTGACAAGCTTGGGATGAGAAGTGGAAGGAGGAGTTCAATGTAGAGCCATTATCTCAAGTCGGTTGTCACCACACCTGTGAGGCAGGTTCTGGGGTTCCCACCTTACAGAGGAGGAAATGGGCTCAGAGAGGTTAAGTAACCTTCCTGACATCGCACAACTAATAAGTGGCAGAGGTGGGTCGGGTGCCAGTTTCCCGTTTCGCATGAAGTAGAAGAACCTGAGGTTCTGCAGTCAGGAGAATTCAAGTCCCGGCTCCACCACTCAGGAGCGGAGTGGCCTTGGAGGGGAGAAAGGGTATTTTGGAGCATCAAACAGGAAAACAGTGTGGCACTCGGCAGCCCTTATCTCATTTTACCCTCAAATCACCTGTTTTATACTGTTTTTTAATCTACTCTGAGACAAACGTTTTTTCACATTTTAAGATCTCTGAAACAGGATGCTTCTTACAGTCAATGTCACCCTGCAATCAACTGTATTTTTTCCCTTCTGAATAATGCATATCACAACAGTGCATCTTATACTCCCAGTGGTGACTTAAATTTGATAAAATAACAGACGAGGATGAACATGCTCAAGAGAGGTAAAGAAACTTGGTTGAGGTAGCACAAGTACTGAGTGATGGATTCAGTTTGCACAGGAGCAGCCCGAGGGAGAGGAGGGGCCTAGTGGAGCAAAGTCTTGGGCTGGGGACTAAGGGGTGCCCGCTTACCCGGTCATAAGTGTAGGCGATGTCCATGGAGGAGATTCCCAAGAAGTGAATGAAGGGGGCATAGTCGCTGCCAGCGCCCAGCGTCCCCACACTATGGGAAGGAATATGGTCAGGCTGCAGGGCGCCGGGCCAGCTCACCAGCCAAGGGTCCCCATCCCGGCCCCGGGCTCACCTGGGGACCAGGCCGTACACGGAGCTGCTACGGTTGTAATATTGGATCCAGTTGTCATAGATGCTGAGACCGCTGGAGCCCGGTGCGGAGACCTGAGTGGAGGGGAATCTAGTCTGCGGCTGGCCCCTCCCCAGGTCCAACAACCAGGCATGTCCTCCGCGCCACCCACCAGGGTCTCCAGCCCTTGCGCAATCCTGAAGGTCCTACAAGGCCCTCCCCGCAGCCTCAGTCCCACTCCCGGCCCCTCTCCGAAGTATCAGCTCCGCCTATTCCGTGTAGCCCTGCCCCCGACAAGCCTCCTGCCATCCCGCTCCCAGCCCCTCCCCTTTCCACCTGTTTGGCAGCCGAGAAGACGACGCTTTGGATCGGGGGCGTTCCCTGCACCCTCAGGGTGGCATTGGCTGTGAGAGGATCCAAGAAGACTCTATTCGGGCCCTGCCTTTTAGTGTCCCCGCTCCCCGAGTCAGCCCCGCCGGCCCTCATACCAAACACCGAGATGTCCACGTTGATGTAGGCCACGGCGCGCTCCTGCAGCTTGCTGAAGAACTCCTGCAGGTGGACGCGACCACGTCACCCCGCGCGGCCCGCCCCGGGAATGCCCTCGAGCGCTCAGCTGCGGAGCTCACTCACCTCCGTGAATTCTGTGGAGCCGATGAGCCCAAACTCCTCTGCCCCCCAGCTCGCAAACACGATTGATCTGCGGGGACGCCAGATGCCTGGGGAGGGGGATAAAGTGCTAGAGGGCAAGATCCCCCAGATCTCGGGGTGGCTTAAGGTGAAGGTTGGGCATGTGGAGGGGAGGGAGGGCTGGAACCCACAGGGCAGCTGGCGATTGGAGGTGGGTCTTGGCACCTCTCCGGCCAAACCTTCGCTGAGGCTCCGCCCTCTTTTTACCAGGGCCTCTCATCTGCTGTGACACCCCCAACTTTGGCCCCCACCCTCGACACCAATCTCCTTCAGTCCGGTGGTCCGTTCTGTCGGAATGCCCTGCCCCTCTCTTCTCTCTGGATGTGATGGTTGGAGATCCCCTAACTCTCTTCCTGGCATCTTATGCAAAACCGGCCCCTACTCCTATTCATTTGGTGATGAAACACTCACATTGCTCTTAGAGCATTATCCATATTGAGCCAGTCCTTACGAGAAGGTCTTGAGAGACAGACTCTCACTGTCTCCATTGACGAAATGGAGCCACAAAGAGGTTTAATGACTTGTCCAGGGTTACACAGCTGGTAGGCAGCAGAGCTAGAGTTCAAATTCAGGGTCTGGCTCCAGAATCCACGGGTTTAACCAACGCCCCACATCGCTCTCATAGCCTCCTGCTGGCTGGCTCCCATCCCATCTCATGCCCTCACTGCTCTTGCCACAGTCCTCAGTCACCTCCTGGAAGCCTTGGAGTCCTTGCTTGCCCCTCACCTCCAGATGCCTCTCACCCTCCGTGGCACTGTGTGCTCTGGGCTGTACTCCCATCTCCAGGCGCAGCTCAGTTCCCTTTGATCATTTCTCATCTTTTTGTTTTAAATCAAATTTTTTTAAAGGATAAAATGATTATATGCTTGCAATGGAAAGTTCCCACAATTTTTTCTGCCCAAAATACAAAGCTGAATCTAATCTGACAAACCGAAATTGAGGGACAGTCAACAAACTTATTAAATATCAGGATCAGGAAAGAAAGAACAGCTAAGAAACTATTACAGATGACCCATGCGATTACTACATGGGCAACCTGTGCTCCTGGATTGACTCTTGGACCAGAACATTCTTTTGCTCTAAATCCTATCAGAGGGACTTCCCTGGTGGTCCAGTGGTTAAGAATCCATCTTCCAGGGGACACAAGTCCGATCCCTGGCCAGGAACTAAGATCTCACATGCCTCAGTGTAACTAAGCCCTGCACTGCACAAGAAGAGAAGCCTGCACATTGCAACCAGAGAAAGCCCTCAAGGGGCAGTGAAGACCCAGAGCAGCCAAAATACAAATAAATCATTTTTGAAAGTTATTGGAACGATTGGAAAAAAATGTAATTTTCTGATTCTGATCATTGTAGCATGGTTATGAAAGAAAATGTCCCTATTTTCAGGAAATACACAGCTCTGCCACCTGGTGCAGCCACTCTTTCCCACCGGGATCCCCACCCCCACCTGGAACTGCCACCTCCCTGAGCTCTGGCTTCCACCTGGAAAGCCCGGTAGATATTTTTCCTAATAGGACGTTTCATAGTTGTCATTACAGTCAGAATTCTGGGGTTCTCTGGGGGCGGACGTCCAGTGCCTAGAGCTGGCCTGGCACACAGTAGGCATGGCTGAAGTGTTTGTAGAGTTAACGACTGTCTGTCCCCCTGCCTCAACCAAGCTGAGACTCCCCGAGGGCAGAGCCTGGGCACGGCCTTGCCCGCGACCACACCTGATCTCGCTTCACTGGAGGGGTGCAGAAGACCCTCAGAAGGTATTGCAAGAGTTCTCTGTACCGCACCGGGCTACCTGAGCGAAGCCAGGGCTAGTGTCATGCATGTCTGCCCCCAGGGCCCTCAGGCTTGGGCACAGGCGAATGCGAGAGTGGAGAGGGTGCCAGCGCCCAAAATTCAGGGAGGACTGGGTTTAAGTGCCCTATTGGGGAGCGAGTCCTGGACCGGGGCAGGGCGGCCCGCTCACCCTTCTTCAGCAGAGTCCCCAGGACGCGCGAGAGCTCCAGAAGGACGGCAGTACCAGTGCTGGGGTCCACGGCCCCATGAACCCAGCTGTCCCGGTGGTTTCCATATAGCACGTAGCGGTCTGGCAGGAGGAGCAGTCAGAAACCTCAGAGGAGCCAGGGTGGGCGGGGCAGCCAAGCGGGGCCGAGGGGGCGTGGTCAGCGGCGCCCAGGGTTGGGCGGGGTCCTGGGGGCGCCGGGAGCCGTGAGGAGGCGCTCACCTGGCTCCACAGCCCCGCGGATGATCCCCAGGACGTTGGAGGAGTTCCGCAGCTCCAGGCGGTTATGGACACTCACGTTCACCTGGCTGGAGGGGGACAGGAGTCTTGGCACCGCCCACTCCCCCTCCAAAATGCAGGAAAACCTGAGGCGCAGAGTCAGAAAGGAACCTGGCAAAGCCACCTGCTTGGAAATACCAGGAGAGCGAGCGAGGCTAGAGCCCAGCTCTTCTGACTCCAATTCTCCTTTGTACTCACTCGGTTACTGGATACTTAGTGTATGTCAGCATCGTACCAGCTCTGGGCAATGGCTGAGACAGACACGGTCCCCACCCTTGTCGGATCTCCCTCTCCTGGAGCAGCCAGACCCAAGGAAGTGAGCGACTGCAGGCAGTGAAGGAGCTTGGGGGGACACTGACAAGGTGCCTGGTGGCAGGTGGGGTGTTAGGGCAGGCCAGGAATGGCAGAGCTTGGGGAAGAGTGTTCCATCAGCCAGAACAGCAAGTCCAGAGGCCCTGATTTGGGAAGGAACTTGATGTGTTGGGGCTCCTGCAGAGAGGGGCTGGCTGGAGAACAGAGGTCCAAGGTGAGGTCGGGGGACTCCACAGAGACTTGTGGGGCACACAATTGATTCACAGGCTTCCCCAGGACAAGACAGGTGTTTTGGAATCAAGGAGGGGTTGGGAGAGAGGAGAAAGGGAAGGGCCAGGCCTCGAAGTGAGCAGAGAGGAAGCCCAGGTCAAGGAAGCATAACTGACTTCCGTGGTTGTCCAGTGGTCAAGAATCCGCTTTGCAATGCAAGGGATACCGATTTGATCCCTGGTCTGGGAAGACGCCATGTGTCGTGGAGCAGCTGAGTCTGAGCCACAACTACTGAGCCCACATGCCCGAAAGCCTGTGCTTGGCAACAAGAGAAGCCAATGCAATGAGAAGCTGGCACGCCACACCTAGGGAGCAGCCCCTGATTGCCGCAATGAGTGAAAGTCTAACTGCAGCAACGAAGACCCAGCACAGCAAAAATAAAAAAATAAATACATAACACTTTTTTTAAAAAAGAAAGCATAACAAGGGAAGAGAATGGGAGCGTTGGGGGAGGAGGGGGCTCCATCTTACCCATCTTCTGGGAAGATACCATTCGACCGGAAGCCTGGCCCCAAATTGTAGTCACAGCCCAGTCCTCCCTGCCAGTCAGCCGGCGCTAAGTTTCCTCCAAGGTTACTGGGGAGGAGGGGGAGGCCCTTCAGAGCAAATATGGATGTGGGGGTTGGAGTTAGGGGGCCACCACCGGAGAGTGGGCAGGAGACCCCAGGGCACAAGCTCACCAGAGAAGGACCTGTGCATCCTCGAAGCCAATGGGCTGAATGGGAATTGGGGGAAATCCAGAGGCATTGTCAGAGTTTAGGCGGAAGGAGGAGGGTGTAGCTGGGAGGTAAGGTGTCAAGGGGTCCCCAAAATACTCGAAGTAGGAGCCTCGCTCCACGCCCGAGGGAGGCAGGCACCAGGAGTGTGGGAAGGTCTCATTTGGCAGGCTCTTTCCGTCGTTGATGTCTTTGGGGTCCGTGTACACTAGCACTCCAGCCACCCCGTACTTGGCAGCATTCACAGCCTGCAGGAAGCAGAGGAGGCTGTGTTTAGGGAAGGGAGGTGAAAAAGGGGTACATCTCAGATTGCTTCTCCTCTTCCTTTCATCACTGTGGAAGCCAGTACAGGTCTGTCTTCCTACGAGCAAGATGACTCTTACACAAGCCATTTGTTGCAATCTGCTTGAGAGAGCAGAAGACTGCTGAGGGTAGGCAACGGCTCATCAGTGGGAACATTAAACTGGGGTACCCTGCAGTGGAGTAACATGCAGCTGTATAAAGGAAGGAGAATGTGCTCCTACACCCCTATTCATAGTAGCCAAACGATAGAAACAACTCAACTATCCATCACTGATGTACAGACAAGCAAAACCGATTATATAGCATGCAAACGTAAATTACTCAGTTTTCAAAAGGAGTGAAGCTCTGATACATCAATGAACCTCAAAACACTGTGCTAAGTAAAGTAAGCCAGACACGAAAAGACAAATACTGCATGCTTCCTCTTACGTGAGCTACCTAGAATAGGCTAAGAAAGTCAGATAGAGGTTACTAGGGGCTGCAGAGGGAGAATAAGGGTGTTAAATGGGTATAAAGTTTCACTTGGAACCATGAAAGCAATCTGGAAATGGGTTGTAGTGATGGCTGCACGACACTGAATGTTCTTAATTGCAACGTACATTTAAAAAACAGTTCACCGGGCTTCCCTAGTGGCTCAGTGGTAAAGAATCTGCCTGCCAATGCAGGGGACACGGGTATGATCCTTGAACTAGGAAGATCCCACATGCCTCAGAGAAACTGAGCCCATGTGCCACATCTGTTGAGCCTGTGCCCTAAATCCCAGGAGCTGCAATAAGAGAAGCTACTGTCATGAGAAGCCATGCTCACTGCAACCAGAGAAGAGCCCTCACAGCAACGAAGACCCGTTAAAGAATGGTTAACATAGTACAGTTTATGCTCCATAGATTTTAAGTCAATGAAAACAAAACAGTACATTAAAAAAGAAGATCACGGACAGAGTTTATGTACCTCTTGAGAATGATCTCCAGGATGACTTTTTGTTTGGTTGGTTGGCTTGGGTTTTTTTTTTGCCAGGCTGAGTGGCTTTTGGGATCTTAGTTTCTCAACCAGGGATGGAACTTGGGCCCCCTGAAGTAGAAGCAAGGAGTCCTAACTGCTGGACCACCAGGGAATTTCCTCTAGATATATTAAGATGAAAAGAGCAGTTCAGAACAGTGGGTATTGTATGCTATTTTTATATAAAAAAAGAGAAGGAAAAATATACCTTCATATGTTCTTCTTCCCAAGGAAACTCTGGATCACATTCCATAAACAAATAAACAAAGCTACCTCTTTGGAGGGTAGCATTATGAGAAAACTTTTTTTTTTTAACTGAGAGTTTCACTGTCTGTATCATTTTACCACACCTGTTCCCCTTTCTTTTTTTTTCCCCACCAGCTCTTATCAAGGGCACTTCTTTTATGTATGTATGTACATGTGTAGTTATTTTTACTTCTTTTAAAATTGTGATGAGAGGGCTTCTGGTTCAAAATGGTGGAGTAGAAGGATAGGCACTCATCTCCTCCTGTGAGAGCACCAAAATCACAACTCTCTGTTGAACAGCCATCAATAGGAAGGCGCTGGAACCCATTAAAAAAAGATACCCGGCTTCCAAAGACAAAGAAGATGCAGCAATGAGAGGGTAGGAGGGACACAATCACCCTTACCCGCCGTGTGGGTGACCCACAAACGGGAGCACAAATATACCAAAGAATTCTCCCACTGTTGTGAAGGTTCTGAGCCCCACGTCAGGCTTCCCAGCCTGGGGATCTGACAAAGGGACTGGGACCCCCAGGGAATCTGACCTTGAAGGCCAGTGGGATTTGATTATAGGAGTTCCATAGGACTGGGTGAAACAGACTCCGGTCTTGGAGGCTACAAACAAAATCGGTGGGCACCAAGACCCAGAGGAAAGGAGCAGTGACCCCACAGGAGACTGAGCCACTTGCTAGTATTGCAGGGTCTCCTGTGGAGGTGAGCGTCAGCAGGGGCTCCCCACAGGGGTGGGGGCACTGGCAGTAGCGCTCCTGGAAGGCCCCCTTCATATAAGCTGTCCTGGAGGTTGCCATTAACCCTCTCATAGAGCCCATGGGAGGGAGTGCAACCCCACCCATTAGCGAATAATTGGATTAAAGCTTACTGAGCACAACCCTGCCCACCAGAGAAGACTCAGTCCGTCTCATAAAGAAGCTTACACAAAACTCTTAGCCTCTTCCATCAGAGGGCAGACAAAAGAAGCTAGAAGAACCACAATTGGTTAGAACAAAAACCGCATTTCAGAAAGTTAATCAAGATGAAAAAACAGAAAGTTACATCCCAGATGAAGGGACAAGATAAAGCTCCAGAAAAACAATTAAATTCAGTGGAGTTCAGTAACCTTCCAGAAAAACAATTCAGAATAATGATAGTGAAGATGATCCAGGATCTCGGGAAAACAATGGAGAAGATGCAAAAAACTAGAAGAACTAAAGAACAAAGAAACAGAGATGAATAACACACTAGAAAGAATCAATAGCAGAATAATTGAGACAGAACAGATAAATGACCTGGAGGATAGAATATGGAAATCACTGCCAGAGAATAGAATATAGAAAAAAGAATGAAAAAAGAAAAAAGCCTAAGAGACCTCTGGGACAACATTAAAGGCACCAACAATTGTCATATAGGGGGTCCCAGAAAGAGAAGAAAGAGAGAAAAGACCTGAGAAAATATTTGACGAGATAATAGCGGAAAACTTCCCTAAGATGGGAAAGGAAATAGTCAACCAAGTCCAAGAAGCACAGAGAGTGCCAGGCAGGATAAATCCAAGGAGGAACGCACTGAAGCACACAGTAATCAAACTGACAAAAATTAAAGACAAGGATGAAATATTAAAAGCAACGAGGGAGAAACTTCTCTGGTGGTTCAGGGGCTAGGACCCCTCGCTCCCAGTGCAGGGGGCCCAGGCTAGACCCCTGGTCAGGGAACAAAGATCCTACATGCAACAACTAAGAGTTTGCATACAGAAACTGAAGATCCCAGATACTGCAATGAAGACTGAAGATCTCATGCGGTGCAACTAAGACCTGGGGCAGCCAAAGAAATAAATATTATATATATATATATTTTTAAAAAGCAACAAGGGGAAATTGATAAATAACATACATGGGAACTCCCATCAGGTTATCAGCTGATTTCTCAACAGAACTCTACAAGCCAGAAGGGAATGGCATGATATATTTAAAGTGATGAAAGGGAAGAACTTACAACCAAGAATACTATTCTCATTCATACTGATGGGGAAATCAAAAGCTTTCCAGACAAGCAAGAGTTAAGAGAATTCAGCACCACCAAATCAGCTTTACAACAAATGCTAAAGGAACTTCTCTAGGCAGGAAACAAAAGAGAAAAGATCTACAGAAAATAAACCCAAGACAGTTAAGAAAATGGTAATAGGATCATAAATGTCAGTAATAACCTTAAATGTAAATGGATTAAATGCACCAACCAAGAGATATAGACTGGCTGGGTGGCATACATGTGCATGTATGCACTTCCACTTACTACATCACTCTGCTTGACCCCCCAAATTGTGTGAAATTATTTTGTATTGTTAGAAAGTTAGAAAGTTAAGTCACTCAGTGATGTCTGACTCTTTGCGACCCCATGGACTGTAGCCCACCAGGTTCCTCTGTCCATGGGATTCTCCAGGCAAGAATACTGGAGTGGGTTGCCATTTCGTTCTCCAGGGGACCCTCCTGACCCAGGGATCAAACCTAGGTCTCCCACATTGCAGACAGATGCTTTATATTGTTAGGTTAATCATATTCTCATTATGGCTTGCAATTATAATCTTTTATTTTTTTCTAGCTATTGATTCTGAAAACTGATAAATATGTTTTACTATTGTAGAAAAAACTGTGATGAATACACATAACATAAAATTTAGTATCTAAGTGTACAGTTCAGGGACTAGACCCCACATGCCACAACTGAGTTCGCATTCTGCAGCTAAAGAGTACCGAGGGCCACAACTAAGACCCAGGACAGCCAAACAAATAAATATTAAGAAAAAAAAAAAGAGTACAGTTCAGTGGCATTGAGTACATTTCTATTATTGTGCTACCATCACCTCCATTTATCTCCAGAACTCTCTTCATTTTGCAAATTTGAAGCTCTTAAGCCACTAAACACTAATTCCCTAGTCTCATGTCTTGTTATATACCTTTTATACTCAAAACAAGTAAGTAAATAAACATTTAAAAGCCATATACAGGGCTTTCCTAGTAGTCCAGTGGTTAAGAATCTGCCTTGCAATGCAGGGGACACTGGTTTAAACCCTGGTCTGGAAGATTCCACGTGCAGCAGGGCAAGTAAGCCCTTGAGCCACAACTGTGGAGCCTATGCATCGCAACCACTGAAGCTCGAGTGCCCTGTGGCTGGTGCTAGACAACAGGAGAAGCCACGCACACCGCAGTGAAGAATAGCCTCCCACCCTGCTCCCGCAACTAGAGAAAGCCAGCACCAAGCAACCAAGACTCAGTGCAGCTAAAAAGAGAATAAATAAATAAAATAACAATAAGTGGCAATAGGCATGGAATCCTCCGTCAAAATTCTGTATTGCAACGAAGCAAACTGGTGGGTGGGAGGGGACAACAGGAGGGATTTAAGTCAGATATTCAGGAGAACTTCACAGGAGATATTCACAGGAGGACTTAGACTTTCAGAACATGAAAGCTGAAATTTTTCCCCAATTCCTTGATTTCCCAAGGCTCAGGGATGTTGGGGGAGCATCCACGGTTACATAGCACACAAGTATTCTTTGGGCCTACCCCTGGACTAGAACCTGGGTGGGTGGAGTCCCATAGCAGCCATCGTGGGTGGAAGGAGGAATCACCCCCTTCTTCTGCCCCAAGCCCAGGGCTTGGTGCCCCACTCAGCACTGCTCATCCCCTTCCCCTCACTCCTCCTGTCCACTGCCAGCCCCTCTCCCCACCCAGCCCCTTGCCCTGGGGGCTGCTGCTTACCTTAGCCCCGCGCCCTACACCCCCATAGCGGGTCAAGACGATGCTATCTTGGAGTTTGACTCCCTTGTTCTGTAGCTCCTTGAAGTCTTCTTCCGAGCCCTGGTTGGCATAGACGA
The DNA here is from genome assembly GCA_006408695.1 of Aepyceros melampus. Classification (NCBI taxonomy): domain Eukaryota; kingdom Metazoa; phylum Chordata; class Mammalia; order Artiodactyla; family Bovidae; genus Aepyceros; species Aepyceros melampus. Next base: position 212,016 of record SJXQ01006826.1, read on the forward strand.
GGGGGCCCTGCTCCCAAGAGAAGGTGACTTGAAGCCAGGCTCAGGAAAGAGAGGGAAAGGCTGAATGGCAGGATGAAGGATTTAGATCCCGTCCCCCTCACCTCACCCGAGCTTCTCAGCTCCCCAAGACCAAGTCACACCTGGTTTTCTCTGTGCTCTGTGTCCAGGTACCCTGTATCAGGCCAGGCCTGGAGCAGGGCCCGTTAGTGTTTGTTGAATGACTAAGCGATGGCAAAAGGAGTAGTAATGGAGTGTGGAAGTGAGTACATTCTGGCTGGGGGCTGAGCCCTAGTTGAGGCGCTTCTCTTCAACAGCCCCTGGGGTCAGGATGGGAGCAGCTGAGGTGGGAACAAGGGGGAGTTGGGCCGGCAGTGGGGAAGGGGCATCCCAGGCCCACCTGTGGGGTTCCGGAGGGAGCATAGGCAGCATAGGGCGGCACCACATTGGGGGCCCCCTGCTCCCCAGTCAGGTTCTCTTCACTGTGTCGGCAGGAGAAGAGGATGGCCCCAGTGGAGTTCACTGTCGAGAGAGGGCGGTGTCGGGGCGCGGCCGGCGGCTCCCCCAGCCCACAGGCATCCCGGAGCCAGAGCCGGAACTCACCCACATCCACGCGGTTGGGCTGCTCTGCGCTGGGGAAGGACAGCAGCACTTCGTACTCAGTGGTCCTGGCTGAGTCCAGGCCTGACTCCGGGTCCTGCCAGCGCTGCAGCAGCAACTGCACCAGCGCCTCATCCCGGGGGCTGGTGGCCAGATGCGGCTCCTTGGAGAGTTCTCTGCAGGGTGGGCGAGAGAGGGGTGGGTCCAGGGTCAGGGAGGGGCCTCTGGCACACAGGAGAGGTGCAAAGGCAGGCCTCTCACCTAAGGTTCTCCCGGATCCTGTTGGCATCTAGCTGTTCTATGACAGTCTCGAGGATCTTCTGGTCCAGGTCCTCAGAGGCTGAGGCACTGGGGGCTGGCGAGTCAGCCCCCTTGGGGATGGCAAAGTGACCCACAATGATCCCCAGCCCCAAGAGGGCAGCGGCCCCCACCACCCCTCCCAACACCTTCACCCACTGCATACTGTGGGATCTTGGCCAGCTCGGTGGCCCCTTATAGATGGGGCCTCAGATCCAGTTAACCATTATCTAATAGCGACCCTGCCCTTTGGTCACTAGCTGGCAGAGAAAGGAAGGGACGTCCCAAGGAAGGGCCAGGAGCTCCTTACGTCCACCTCGATTTCTACAACATTCACTTGGAAGAGACCCCGAGGGGCAGCAGATCCACGCATGGACACTGAGGCTTGGAGATGGGCAAAGTCTCACCCACTGTCTGCCAGTAAAAGAGGCCAGGCCAGGACTAGAACTCAGAGCCCATCTCCAGAGCAGGGCTGGCCCTGCTGCTCACGATCTCGGCCTCTGGTTCCTCGGTGTCACTTGATCTCTAGCCCATCCAGCCCTGGCTCCTTGAGTAGGTTTTAAGTTCAAATCCCATCCTTTGCTAGACATTAGCTGTATGACCTTAGACAATTCACTTAGTGTCTCTGAGCCCGTTTTCTTAGTTGTAAAAATGGGATAATAGAACCAATTTCACAGAACTGGGGTGCTATTTTTATTAAACAAGGCCACATCTGTAAAAATGTCTAGCCCGGTGTTAGACCCATAGTGGGAACTCAGTATATTTTAGCCATTTCTGCCTCATCTGAACCCCCTAAAAATGCTAAGCCTAGAGCTAAGGGAAGAAGAGAGACCCAGAACTCTCTGTACCTATCCCGCAGGGATCTGGGCTTACGGAAGGAAGTGGGACCCTTAAAATGAAAACTGTTCTGGGGATGGAGCTGGGGAAGCCCACACTTTCTTGATAAGATGACCTCCTCCTCCTCATCAACTCCTGACTCTATCAGGAATCCATCCATCTGTTCATGCACCCACCCCCACATTTATTCACCCATTCTCCCATCCACCCATCCTCTGCCCTCCCCTCCGTCCATCCATTCATTTATTCATTCCTTCTCTCTTAACTGCCAGCATCTTTCATTTATTCAACCCCATGCCAGACCCATGCCAGGCTCTGGGGAAGCCAAAGTTCCCAGGAACTCAGGTCCAGCAGAGGAACCAGACAGGTTTTAGGTTCAACCATGTGGTGAGCACCCCTATAGAGGGGAGGACCAGCGTGCCCCAGTGGAATGAATGACAAATTCTGTCCAGAAGGGAACATTTGAGGGGATCTTCCAATGATAAGCTAGTATTTGGCATGCAGAAGAGGCAAGGGGCAGGCTATCCACACAGATGAGGATGGGTGGAGAGGGAGCCACCAAGTACTCAGCATAAGTGTTGAGCCTCTTTCTGACTTCAGAGAGAGTCAGGAAGGGCTGGGAAGATCCCTGGGGCTCAAATGTGACTCATTCCACCCTGCATGGCTTATCCTGCCTTGGGATTTTGTCCAGCCAGGCTGCTATCTATTGATCGGCCCAAAGATGCCTGGAGATCCAGGAGAGCTGGGCATGGTAGACTCTGTGTGTGTGTGTGTGTGTGTGTGTGTGTGTGATTTCACAGCACCCTCTCAGAGCAGAGCAGCCCCCTTCCTACTGCTTACAGCCCCATTCACCTGTGCCACGGTGCCCACCTCCCTCGTGCTATTGATCAGGAGTGTTAGCACATTAGTGTGTCAGGACTAGGGGTGGGGTACAGTGTGATCAGGGACTTCAGGGAGGCGCCCCAAAAAGCCAGTTATTGGAGAGATGATTATCAGCACCCAGGATGTGATCTTATCGGTAGCCCATTAGTGTGGGGAGTGCACACATTCCTTTACAAGGGCATGAGAGGACAGTCACCACCGGGCAGCCAGCCAGACACCAAGGTCAACTGATAATTAAGGAACAGATGTGGTCATGACACCATGAGACAGAAACCCCATGGTCCTGCCCTACCCCCATCCTGGAAAGTCCGAGGCCACAGACAAGAGTGTGTGACATCTGAGCGGGTGACATCGGAGAACTCCGGCTCAAACTCTGCTGTCTGCACCAGACATTAACTTGATCAATCTTCTTTCTCCCTCTTGGCTGAGAGGATGGTATGGCCCCTCTGAACATTTTGGATGGACTGTGGGTATAGAGGGAAATCCCTACAGAGAGCTAATGCATTTGGTTTCCTTTAGTGAATGATTCTGTCCAGCTACTCATCCATTTATCTTACTTTTGGGCGCACTGCCTGGCATGTGGGATATTAGTTCCCCAACCAGGGATCAAACCCACACCCCCTGCAGTGGGAGTGTGAAGTCTTAACCGCTGGACTGCCAGGGAAGTCTCTTGATTTCCTTATCTTCCCACCTCACTCCCTCCATCCCTCGGACTGAGTTCTTCGATCCTCCAGGACGGCCAGTCCATTGGTGTTGGCTTCTGTCCTCTCTCTCTCAACTCCCAAGTGTGCTTATCTTCTTCCTCACCCAGCCGGAGTCTCTTGCAAACCCTCTCCACTGTCTTGATCCTCTCTGCTTTGGTCACATTCACTGGAAAAACCCCTGACCTGGTTACATCCGCCCCTCTGCCTACACTTCACCTTCGCCTTTCACACCAAATGTACCTGTGCAGTCAGATGACCTTACCCATCTCACCTTAAGTTTATAATCTGGGACCTCAAGCAGGCCCTCAACACTGCCCAGCAGTCCTACCATCCTTCCCCGGTCCACAGTCCCTCCCCCATCCTAGATGGAGGTTTCATATTCCCTCCTCTCTTTTCAAGCTTCCGGCACATTCTTCTCCACCCTTACTCTCAGCTGAAGACTATGCTTCCGATTTCACTGAGAAAATCAGAAGGAACATCCCCTCGTGTGATCCATACTTCCATCCAAGGGAGCCTCTTCCCTGGGCAAAACCCACCCTGCCCTCACCGCTCAAGGATGTGGCCCCACAAATCCCCCTGACTTTACTGGATCACTCCCACCGGCCTGAAGCACCTGTTTATGGTGCTTAACACGATCTTAAAAAAAAAAAAAAAAAAACACCTCTTAATTCTACTTGCTCATCTAGTAACTGTCCCATTTTCTGTCCCCTTTTACTTAAAAACTCGGAAGACTGGACCATGCTTGTCTCCAATTCATTTCCTCCCATTCTTCTTTGTTTTAGACATTTATTTGGCTGTGCTAGGTCTTAGTTATGGCACTTGGGATATGCAATCTTCGTTGTGGCATGCGGGATCTTTAGTTGTAGTGGGTGAGGTCTATTCCCGACCAGAGATTGAACCCAGGCCCTCTGCATTGGGAGCGAGGAGTCTCAGCCACTGCACCACCAGGGAAGTCCATCCTCCCTTTCTTTCCTGAGGCCACTCAGTTTAGGCTTTATTCCACCGAAATAGCTCTCAAGAAGGCCCACTTTGCTCCCTGTTGCTCAGTGCGCTGGTCGCTTCTGTCCTTTCTTACCTGAACCGGCTGCAGCGCTGCTCACAGCGGATCACCCATTCTTTCTGTGCTTTGGGAACTTGGCTTCCAGGACATCTCACTCGCCCGGTTTCCTTCTTTCCTTTCAGTCTCCTTTGCTGGGTCCTCTCCATCTCCTGACCTCTTAGTGTCAGACGACCAGGGCTCGCCTTGGATGGCTCCCCCTGCTATACCCATTTCCTGGGCGATCTCGTGGCTGTGCATCCCACTGTGGCCCCTCCCTCAGGTCCTCCACAGCTCTGCTCAAATGTCACTTCTGCACACGATCTTCCCTGCCACTCTCTCTAAATTGTGTTCCTTTACCTCTCAGGCTTTCCCTCCCCTCTCCCGCTTCATTTTTCTCTATTGCATCCATCGCTGTTCTGATATTAATTATCCCTTATCTCCCCTTCTAGAATGTAGGTTCTGCTAGGGCCCGCATCTTTCTTTTATTCACCACTGAATCGCCGGAGCCCAGAGCAGTGCCAGGTGCATAGGAGGCACACAACGAATACTTGCAGGGTGGATGGAAATCTGACCCGAATGAGCTCAGCTCCGCCACCCTGGGCATTCATACTCAGCTGTCTGATATTTAAGGGGCGTCCAGGGCAACCACAGGGATACCAGATGTGGGCACGTGGGCTTCCCTGGTGGCTCAGTGGTAAGGAACCTGCCTGCTAATGCAGCACACTTGGGTTCGATCCCTGGTCCAGGAAGATCCCACATGCCGCAGAACAACTAAGCCCGTGCACCACAATTATTGAGCCTGTGCTCTAGAGCCTGGGAGCCACAACTGCTGAGCCCACGTGCCCTGGAGCCCGGGCTCCACACAAGAGAAGCCACCTCAATGAGAAGCCCACATATCGCAAAGAGAGAGTAGCCCCCATTCTCTGAAACTAGAGAAAAATTCATGCAGCAACAAAGACCCAGCACAGCCAAAATTAAAACAAATAAATACATAAAATAAAAACTGCTGCCTAGCTTGCCGAGGTGGGGTAAGGGAGGGATGTATTAAGAGTTTGGGATTAGCAGGTATAAACTATTACATATAGAATAGAAAAAAGCAAGGTCCTAAAACATGCTGCAACTAAAGATCCCCCATGCTGCAAATATAGCACAGGGGACTATACCCAATATCCTGTGATAAAACCAGCCTAAGGGAGGCATTCCCTCTGTCCAGTTTTGCTGGGCAGTGCCAGCAAACTGGTGCCAGCAGACTTCACAGGGAAGACAGAGCTGTTCCAATAAAGTCTGCCTTCTGTGGAGGCGATCACTGAGACAGGGAAGAAAAGAGCAAGAAATTGTCACTGATGCCACCTGATGGCAGCTTTGACATGGGTTCTTCTTTATTTTTTAAATCTTTGTGATTCTCGGGCTTCCCTTGTGGCTCAGCTGGTAAAGAATCTTCCTGCAATGCGGGAAACCCTGGTTTGATTCCTGGGTTGGGAAGATCTGCTGGAGAAGGGATAGGCTACCCACTCCACTGTTCTTGGGCTTCCCTTCTGGCTCAGCTGGTAAAGAATCTGCCCGCAATGCGGGAGACCTGGGCCCGATCCCTGGGTTGGGAAGATCCCCTGGAGAAGCGGAAGGCTACCCACTCCAGTATTCTGGCCTGGAGCATTCCATGGACTGTATAGTCCATGAGGGAGAAAAGAGTCGGACATGTGAGCGACTTTCACTTCACTTGAGATTCTCACCTACCCTAGTCCAATCTTTATAAAAGAGGCAGTCTAGAGGGGAAAAAAATGTATGCATATACAAAATAAGATGTTATGGAAAAACCCAAAAGAAGTTTTTGGCCAATCCTATTTAACTGAATTACTTTGCTATACAGCAGAAATCTGGAGGAGGAATGGCAACCCACTCTAGTATTTTTGCTTATAAAATCCCATGGACAGAGGAGCCTGGCAGGCTATAGTCCATGGGGTTGCAAATATTCAGACATGACTGAGTGACTGAGTATGCAGGAACAGCAGATATTAACACAAAATCAGGAAACAACTATACTTCAATAAAATAAAATTTAAAAAACCTGCCACCTATCAAGACCATGCAATATTTTGGAGATAGAAGTCCTTGGAGATAGAAGTGGTTAAACTGATTTAATCATTTAGCTGATCTAACTATCTTCCTCAATATCATTATGGTATGACTCCCTTCAGGAATGGAGAAGGCAATGGCACTCCACTCTAGTACTCTTGCCTGGAAAATCCCATGGACAGAGGAGCCTGGTAGGCTACAGTCCATGGGGTCGCTAAGTCAGACACGACTGAGTGACTTCACTTTCACTTTTCACTTTCATGCACTGGAGAAGGAAATGGCAACCCACTCCAGTATTCTTGCCTAGAGAATCCCAGGGATGGGGGAGCCTGGTGGGCTGCCGTCTATGGGGTCGCACAGAGTCGGACACGACTGAAGTGACTTGGCAGCAGTAGCAGCAGCCCTTCAGGAAAAGAACACAGCTGTACCACTGGGTCACTGGTTGGCTAAGGGAGGAGGATGGAGTCTTGGGAGTGGAGGGCAGGTAAATCAGAGCCCAGCTCAGGTAGCGCTACTGGGAAAGAATCTGCCTACCAATGCAGGAGACACAAGAGACTCAGATTCAATCCCTGGAGTAGGAAATGGCAACCCACTCCAGTATTCTTGCCTGGAAAATTCCATGGACAGAGAAGCCTGGCAGGCTACAGTCCATGGAGTTGCAAAGAGTCAGACACAACTGAGCACGCGCACACACAGAGCTCAGTCTAAAGTGAAAGTGAAGTTGCTCAGTCGTGTCCGACTCTTCGCGACCCCACGGATCAGAGCCTACTGGGCTCTGTCCCTGGGATTTTCCAGGCAAGAGTACTGGAGTGGGTTGCCATTTCCTTCTCCAGGGGCCTTCCCGACCCAGGGATCGAATCCAGGTCTCCTACATTGTAGGCAGATGCTTTACCGTCTGAGCCACCAAGGAAGTCTCAGTCTAAAGCTGTGACCAAGTCAAACCTTCACTGGTCCAGGGAATCACCAGGTTTTGGCCTGGGCAGGATCCCACCGGTCTGCTATAAGTCAAACTGGGTCTGACAAGGGGCCCAACCTGGACTTTCATCCCCCCAACTAGTGTCCCCTGCAGTGGGTACACGAAGGCAGAGATGGTCACGGTTCTTGCCATGCCACACTAGAGGATCCTGCCCAATAAACAATACCACCCTTAGGGTTATGGGGCTTTGCCAAAAGTTGTCCTATAGCATGCTGACCGATTTCGTATCTCATTTAGCAATCTTGTTTCAGGATTCCTCCTCTTTTCCTCCCTTGAACATATATGTGTCTTGCTTTCTTGTATCCTCCTTTGAACAGACTTTGTCAGCTTGCTGGCTATGTCATCTCCTTCATTAGGGAGTTAAAAAAAAATCTAAAGCACTTTATTTGTTTAGTGGTATGGAAAAAATTTCTAAGTTTTTGAATACTCTACCTATACATTCTCTGTGCGTCTGTCTCTTCTCTCTCTCATTACATCAGTAATCAGGGGATGCCTAGGAAAGCTCCCGGGGCTGGGCCAGGTCTGAGGGCAATGAAGCTGAGGGGTACAAGCCCTGAGGGGGCTTGGGCACAGGGACCACAGCTGGACACTTGGGTCCATAGATGAGGTAGGGGTGGAGTCTATGACTCAGGACAGGAAGACTGTCATTGGTGAAGGGGAGCAGGTCTCAAGGCGGGGCCCCAGGAGACTCTGGTTGGAGGTGGGAGTGGGAATTCAAATTCCAGTAGCATTTCCAGGCCTGAAGTATGTGGGTTTGGGGCCCCTTTGGGGAGCTCTCCCTCCCCCCTCCCCGATGACTTAACTGACAAAAAAGAAGAGACTCATCCAAGGCCACAGGGTAGAAAGTGCCTCTTCCCGCCCCTCCCTAATCTGCCCTTTGAGTTGGACCTGGGGCTTCCAGCCTCCCAAGGAGAGGGTGCGGGCCCCTTCCAGTCCCACCCCAGCGCTTATCACAGGATCTCTGACCTTGAGGATGATAACAGCCAGATCTGGAGCCTCCTCTGGGGTGGGGGCAGTTCAGGGCCCAGGGAGGTGGAGGATGTTGGAGGATGGCCTTCTTGGAGCTGGTGGCCTCCTCCCCACCCGATTCCCAGGGCCCACACACAGGCAGGGGGAGCCATGGCTCAGATTCGGTAAGGTTTATTGCAGGGAGCTGGAGAGGAACAGCCAGGGGGCCTCCCCAAGGAGATATGCTGTCTCCAGCCTCGGCTCAGCTAGGGCCTAGGGCTGACATGTGTTTCTGCTGTTGAGGGCAGGGTCAGGCTGCAGGATGACCAGTCCTGCCATCTGAGAGCTGGGTTGCTGCAGACAGTGGGGAACCGGCTGAGTGGCGCTGGGCAAACTGGTCCTCTCACCCCACCCAGAGCTGGGTGGAGTTCCTGGTACCTGGAACAGCGCCCCCTCTTGGACGGCCTGGGCTCCTTCCTGGATGGTCTTCTCCTGGAAGGCCTCTCCTTCCTCCTGGACGGCCTTCTCTCCCTCCAGGATGGCCCTTGCTTCCTCTTTCAGGCTTTTATACAAGGAGTCAGGCTGGAACAAAGGGTTGCAGGGGCCAGAGGTGGGTAGACGACGCCAGGCAGGACGGCCTGCCAGGGGCCTGCCCAGGAGCGGGGCTAGGAGGCGGGGAGAAGGCACTACAAAGGAGGTGGGTCCTGGGTTGAGGTCTCACCAGGTCTCGCAGCTTCTCCCCCAGAGCCAGATTGTCGGCTTGGATGGTGCTGAGCGACTCCCGAAGCCTAGGGTTGAAAGGGAGACCCGCCCCCTCGGCCTCCAGACTTGTCCTAGGCAGCCCCCCACCCCCAGGGCACACAGCTCTTGCTTGAGCTCCTGCTCTGCCATAGCCACAAGCCCAGGGTTTCACCAGGAGCCCGGTCTGGTTCTGGCAAAGCCACAGGCAGGGAGGAATTCGTCTCCCCTTGTGACTGGCAGCAGGGGACCTAGAGGGAGATGAATCCTGCTTCTTTTCTTTAGCAAGGGGAGATCCAGCTGCTGCCTTGCATGTACTGGCCCGGGAACCCTCTAAAGGAGGCTTGGGCTAGCCGCCCACCCCTCTGGTCTGCAGTGGGGGCTGTGGCAGGGTTCTGTGTGGTTTCTGTGTGGAATTAGCCTGGCCCGAGCTCCTTGGCCAGCTGTAGATGAATACATGTCGACCACTCAGATCCATGGCTGTGGGAATCTCCTGCAGCCTTGGGGAATGACTGTCACAGTCCTCCCACCCCAACACCTCTGTCTCCAGGTGGAGTTTGGACCCTGGCATTGCCACTGATAGAAGAGGCCATAGGACTGTGCAGACCTAAGCTCCAGAGCCTGACATCCACAGAACTGACCACCCCATCCCCTTTCTCCACAGACCAAAATACCCCTCAAGTTCTTGGACAGTTAAAGATGGCAGCCCCTTGCAGGCAACGTCATAGACTGCCTGCTAATCGGGCACATGGGCACATTTGATGGGAAAGGGCTGTGGCCCCCACTCCTCTGGGAGAGGACATACAAGGCCACTGATGCTTGAGAAGGAAGGGACCTACTGGCTAGTAAGGAGGCCACCCAGAGCAGAACAGACAGAAGGGAAGGGAAGGAGGGAAGGAAGAGGGCCCAGTGAAGGTGCCAACTTACATCAAGCCCCAGGCCCTGCACTCCATTCTGGGAAACCCTGTCACCCTCCCGGTCCCCACCTGCCCCTGTCCGGCTCACCTCAGGCAAACATTTTGCAAATGGCTCATTTCCTTTGAGGTCCGCTGCGGGCCCCAGTCTTCCTTATCCAGGAATTGGGACTCCTGGATGTCCAAGTCCCTGGGTGGGTGCACAGTGGGGATTGGACCCGAGTCTGGAGGCTGGGAAGGGTGGGGTGAGCAGAGGGGGAGCCCAGCCCAAGGCCCAGGCTTCTTCAGTCCTGTCTGGGCCACCCCCTCCCCACCCCCAGCCA